>CM018033.1:17953293-18553293 GCA_008638375.1 Nyssa sinensis | reverse complement strand
CCTGATCAGACATGATTGGACTTGTAAATCACTCAAAACATTTAGCTTCACGTTGAACTTTGCTTTTCTGCTCTTTTTTTTTGTTTTTGTTTTGTTTTGTGTTTTGGGCTTGGGGGGAATGCATGTATGTGCCACATTGCAGCCCACTCTTCACTTTCACATTTCCTCAAGTTATGGGATCTAGCATGCTATGTTGGTAATTGGAAGAATGATGGGAAAGGAAAGACAGATTTGCTGTGCTATAAATATATTATTTTTACTTTCATTTCTTCCTTTTTTTTTTTCCTTAAAAAAAACCCTTGGAGTAACGAAATAGTAGCACATGCACAAGTCAGTCTGAAATTTTCCGATGTGGTCTTTTGCCTATTTTTTGGGAATTTAATGCTGGTTGAACTTGACAGACTTGGTGCCCAACCATTAACTAATCAATCTTTTGGGAGATATGCATCATCTAGGTTGCAATGATGCCATTGATATTTCTGGACTATGTAGCACGGACACTATTTTGTCTCACTTGTCCGTGTCGGACACCGACACTTTCGAACACTTTTCGGACTTGTGTCGGACATGCAAAAAAAGAGTGTCAACATTTATATTCTTTCTGAAATTCAAACACGTTAAGACGTGTTAGTACATGTTCTGGATTTTTTTTTTTTTTGGATTTTCCCTTTTTTTCTCCTCTTCACCTTTGTTTTTTTGGTTATTTCTATACATATATATATATATATATATTTTGATCAGTAAAAGTTAATATATATAAAAAGACGCCTGAGGGGGGCGAACCCAAATACAAAAAGGGAAGAGACCTTCAATATATAGCCTCATGTTCCCCAAAAGGGCATATACCTATCTAAATACAAAGGGAATTCTTCTTTTACCAAAACATGAAGCAATTTCAAAAAAGAATCTTTGAACAACCAAGTCGGCGTCTCTAAGCCATCAAACACCCTTCTATTTATATACATATATATGTTCTATGTAGTCGTCAATAAATTTCTTTTAGAACTTGAATCATGGATGTTAATGATTGAATGAAAAAGTTCTTAAATTTTTATTTAATGGCTTTGTAATTGAAATAATGTTATGTTTTTATTATATGGTCATATAATATATATATATATATATATATTTAACGTGTTCCTGACATATCTGTCGTATTTTTTTGAGAAATACTATATCCGCTTGTCTGTGTCGTGTCGTATCCGTGTCTCGTGTCTGTGTTCGTGCTTCTTAGTTTCCGGAGTTCGGCAAGACCTCTTCACTTTATTTGGCTGCTGAATTTATGGTGTCAAGTGGGTTATCTTGTGTCATGGCAAGTTCAGTTTAGGGATGTGAACAAGCTGAGTTAAATAATAATGTGATTGGTCACAGCTCAGCTGTGCAGTCTAGGAAGAGAGTGTAAGATTGGCTCAAGCCCGTGTAAAGTAAGGTCTTTCGCCTTCAAACTCATATCAGTTTTTGAGACAAACCACTACGCTTGGTTCACTAATTTCTGAAGCACAACTTTTAATTTTTGTTAGGTTAATTGTCATCACGTGTTTTGTAAAAACTTCCCATGTCATCACTGCTATCCAAAAAAATAATAGTTTCTTTAATTTTTCAATAAAACTAGACAAAAAGTGAAGTATCTCAAGTTTAAAAGTTAAAACAGTGTAGTTAAAGGCGCAAGGCCCCTTAAGGTGATAAGGTCCCACATTGCTTTAAAAGCGAGGCGACTAAAAAACTAGCTTGAGTGAAGCAATGTGCTATTATGAAAATAATAAAAAAATATATTAGACATTAAAAATTAATTCATTTTAAGTTAGATAATATCTTCTAGTTGTAATAATTATCGAGTATGTAAATGTTCGATCTGGAGGTGACATGTGATGTATTTAAGTGATGTGACCGTTCTAAGTTTTGGTGCTTTTTTCAAAGTTTTGTTATCTATGCTAGTCCTATATGGAAGAAATTTTTGTGAATTTTCTAGTCCTAGTAACGTAGAAGACATGATAGGGATAATCTCATAGATTTTTAAACTAACTTTCAAAGGTCAGACCTATATTAGGAATATTTCACATGTAGGTGCTCAATCTGGTTATGAAGGGAGGAGGTTTTATCATGTGTAGGCTCATATTTTGTGAAGACTAATGATAGTTTACATTGTAGCACAATGCCAATCCCTATTTATAATTTTTTACACATTAGAGGTGTTACTCTTCTCAAAATTTCTATTTTTTGGTAACAAATTAAATAATTTAACACTCCGCTTGGATTGAGGGATTTGGAAAGAAAGGAGAGGAAAGAGGAAGGAGAGAGATGTTATTTTGTGCTTAGTTTAAAATTAGGGAAGAAAAGGAAAGGGATGGAGGGAGAGGGAGGGGCCTTATTTTATTTGATTTACTCTCCTCCCAAAAGTGGACGGAGATGGAAGGAAATAAGAGAGCCTTTAAAGAATTTTTTATAATACCAATTTTAACCTTAAAATTATATAAGAAAAAAATAAGAAAGACTCCTTTATCCCACGACATAATAGTAAAAAAGTATATAATCATTTCCTTTTTTTCCTTTCTTCTGTTGTTTCCAAGCAAGATGAGAGGATTACACCCTCCTTTCTCTCATTGTTATCCAAGCATGAAGGAGAGATTACACTCTCTTTTCCCTCATAACTAATGTTATCCTCTCCTCTCCTTCCCATCCTATTTATCCAAGCATAGTGTAAATGTTTGTTAGACCAATTTAGTGCTAATGTTTGATAATAATATTTGTATTAATATATTAGATTGGTTAATAACTTGTAGACTTAAACTATGTTATTTCATACTAATATGCTTTTACACAATGTTGACAAGTTTGTAAAATGCTATAAACATAAGGGATATATAAGTAAAATACGTTATAATTAAAAAGGTTAACGCTAGTCGCCTCTCGCCTTAGAATGGTGAACTAAGAAGTACGGATATGGACATGGAACACAAATATGACATGACACGGATACACAGACACATCATTTCTAAAAAAGTAGGACAAGGACACCTCAAAGACATGTTGAATTTATATAAATTTGTTATATTTTTTTATATGACCATCTAATAAAAATCCAAGGTTATTTCAATTAAAATTGATATAAAAGCACACAATAAACAAAAGTATTATTAAGATATTAAAATAGAAAAGCTATTAAATAAAAGTTCAACAACTTTTTCATTTAATTATCCACATCCATGATTCAAGTTACAAAACAAATTTACTAACTATTTTACAAACATATATACATATATATAAATATATGAATACTTGTGTTTGTCTATATATATATATATATATATAACCAAAAAAAGAACTAAGGAAAAGAGAAGAAAAAGAAGGAAAAAATCAAAGAAAAATAAAAATAAAAAATGTGTCTAAAATATGTCCATAATGTGTTCAGGAATATGTTCGAAATTTAGAAAAAATTTAAAAAGTTGGATACCTTTTTTGCGTGTCTGACACGTATCTGAGAAGTGTCGGTGTTCGACACGGACACGTGAGCCAAAATAGAATGTTTGTGCTTCATAGTTGGTGATCGTTTAGGTGTTGTCTATTTGAAAATACCAGACCTGGAACTTGTTAAGGCACTAAGACTAAAAATCATCTTGCTCGGTCGCATAGGCAACCATGAACTCGCCTTTGACAACATTGGTCAGAAGTAAAGTTTTCATGTAAAATCACATTAGCATCGTCTCATTGCTCTCCCTTTTTTAAATAGAATATTTAAGTAATAATATTATGCAATCATAAGTATCACAAATTACAATTAAACCTATCTGACAATTTGTTTAAAGTGTTGTACTTACACTATGACCAAGGCTTGTGACCTTAAGGACTCGAGAAAGCTATTACTCATCTTCAACTTGATTTCTAATGTGCTTAAAAATTTGTATGAACCCAACTTATTTCTTTTATGAGCTTGAGCCAAGCGAGTCAAAAAACGAGTTGAGCTTGGTTAGCTTGACTTGTTTTACACCCCTAGCCAGTCAAACTAAAAGCATAATATCCTATTTATGTTTTGCACTAGCAGGCTTGTGTAGCATTGCTTGAATCCATTGTTAAATTATAATCCATATTGTGAATCTCTATCGTACTTTAAATTGCAAATCAAATTGTATTGCATATTTAGTTGTAAGATTCATTTAGTATTTTAAAAATAGAAAGAAAATAGTAGGTATGGTTATAGGAATTCCAAATTTTTTAAATATTTTTTGATAAGCAGGAATGAAATTATATTGTTAAATATAGAATATAATAACCTACTTTTTCTTTTTAAATTGCGAATCAAATTGTATCTTATTGTTAGTTGTAAGATTCAATTAATATTTTAAAAAATAGAAACAAAATAGTAGGTCGAATCGAATATATGTATTTTGATAAGTAGGAGTCAAAATTTTATTGTTAAAATATAGGATGTAATAATGTAGACTGTTTTAGTGGCATAATCACGTCCTCTAATGGGCGAGGTGCTTATCATATTCACTATCATCCTCTTTAATTCTTTTCTATAGTAATCCAAAAGCTGCATTAATATAGTCACCTTTTTTAGTTTTTAAAGAAAGTAAACCTAACCGCATGATAGGGAGTTTTATGCCCTTACCATACTAACCAATGTAATCATCTTAGCATATATTGGGTTCTCGATGAAATCAAAAGCCTAAAGTATGTGCACTGAAGAATCTAAAAATATTTTGAAATATTTGATTCTAGTTTTAACCATCACCTTCAAAAGGTTTTTTTTTCATCTCCTTCCAAACTGCTATTTTTTTTTGGAACATATGCATTCATAGTTCCTTCGGCACCAACATTTTAATCTTCACAAAAATCCATCTAATCACCATTAACTTCATTCTTTTTTCATTCTTTCTTGAACTTTCTGATGACTTTTAAAACCCGTTGGCTTCGTTTGGTTAGAAGGAAACAATTGCTAGAAAGTGAAAGTACTAAAAAATACTAGAAAAGAAAGGAAAGTGAAAAGAAAACCACTTTTTCCTATATTCATTTGGTTATGAAAGAAAATATAAGAAAGGTATAAGAAAAATTATATTTATTGTTTGAAAAGTATCAAAGTGAGAATAATTTTTTATTAATTGTCTAAATTACCCCTATTTATAAATGTTTTAACTTTGTAATACTTGTATAAATTACATGTCACAAACTCATAATAATTGTAATAACGATCCATCTTACTAAAACAAAGTCTAATTTTTTATTTTTTATTTTTATAAGAACTATCCAATTGTCTTTCTTTATATTCTGTTAAAGTATTTTACAAAAATATGAATTCTTCTAGTTAATCTATTGGATAATAAAATAATAAAGATGTAAACCACATTAGGGAGCTAAGTATACAAATCTTAAAAGTTCTCTAACACTTAAAAAGTGTTGTTGTAAATTTATATTATCCAAAAAAAAGAAAGTTTCCTATCACTACTTAAATACATAAAAAAATTGATTACATATAACTATCTATATATATATATATATTACGTGTATATATATACACATATTAATTAAATATTACAAAACTCATAGTAATTATATATATTAACTATTCGTAATATATATTAACTAGTTATAAAGATATGTGTATATATATATATATATTTATTTATTGTATAACATATGAGATCAACTATAAAAAAAAAAAAAGAGTTATAGCATGAAAGAATTTCTATCACTAGTGGAAGAAAAAAAAAGTTGCATAGACAAAATAATATTGGATAAGATGGGAATATAGATTATCTACAAATATTTTCATGGGAAATATAATTTTCTTATTTTTTTGAGGAGAACTAGAAGTCGTCTTTTCAGGAAAAACAAGAAATTATGTGGATGCGATTTTTACGAAAATTTTTCTCTTTCTTGCTAACCAAACCTCTAATAAATTTTATTTTTTTCTCTTTCCTTTTTTTCCTATCACTTTTGCCTAATCAAACGGAGCTGTAGAGAATCCCAAACATTTTCCTGAATTCTGACTCACAACACTGAGCCGTGTACGTGGAGACCCGGGCTGGATGACGTACTCTTGAAAAAGCTGAATGGAGATGAAGCCGCTAATCTAGAGATCCCTTTCTCGGAAGCTGAAGTGGTGAGAGCTTTAGAGGCGTGCAATGGGGATAAAGCTCCAGGTCCAGACGGGTTTACTATGGCCTTCTTTAAAAAATGTTGGGAGGTGTTGAAAGCGGATGTGATGGCGGTTTTTGGGACTTTTCACAGGGAGGGGGGTTTTGAGCGCAGCCTCAATGCCTCTTTCATTGCCCTCATTCCTAAAAAGGAGGGAGCTAATAGCATTAAGGACTTTTGCCCTATAAGTCTAGTGAGCAGTGTTTACAAACTAATTGTAAAGGTTCTTTCTTTAAGGCTGAAGAAGATTATGGGTAGTATCATCTCTCCTAGCCAAAATGGCTTTGTGGATGGTCGACAAATCTTGGATGCAGCTCTCATTGCTAATGAATGCATTGACACTAGATTAAAATAGAAAAGGAAGGGGCTTGTGTGCAAATTGGATATTGAAAAGGCTTTTGACCATGTTAACTAGAGTTTCTTAATGGGTATGTTGGCTAAGATGGGCTTTGGGGGCAAGTGGAGGAAGTGGATTCAGTCGTGCATATCTACAGTCTCTTTTTCAGTCCTTGTCAATGGATCACCTGCAGGTTTCTTCTATAATTCTAGAGGATTGAGGCAAGGGGATCCTCTATCCCCTTTTCTCTTCGTGATAGCCATGGAGGCCTTGAGTTGCTTCATGCTTCGTGTCGAGGAAGTTGGTCTCATCAAAGGTTTCCTAGGCAGGGGATAGAGGGGGTGGAGGCGTTGCCACTTCCCACTTGTTGTTTGCCGACGACACCATCATTTGTTGTGACCCTTTAGTGCGGCAGCTTTGCTTTGTCCGATGTATTTTAGTGTGCTTTGAAGCTGTGTCAGGTTTGAGGATTAATCTTGGAAAAAACAGCATTACCCCGGTAGGGCCGATCAAAGAGATGGAAATGTTAGCCAGCACTTTGGGATGCAGTGTGGGCTGCTTCCCCCTGGTTTACTTGGGCCTTCCGTTGGGAGCTTCCTTTAGATCTATTGGGGTGTGGGATCCCGTGGTTGAAAGATTTCTCAGCAAGCTGACGGGCTAGAAAGGCCAACTCCTTTCTAAGGGAGGTAGGCTCACCATTCTCAAAAGTACCTTGGCAAACCTCCCTACCTATTTCATGTCTCTATTCTCTATGCCGAAGACGGTTAGCAGAAGATTGGAGAAGATTCAAAGGAATTTTTTATGGGGCCACGACGGTGATTGCAGAAAGATTCACTTAGTTGCTTGGGATAAAATCAAGAAGCCAGTGCCTCTCGGGGGCTTAGGGGTGAAGGACTTAAGAATCTTCAATACAGTTCTTTTAGGGAAATGGTTATGGAAATTTGGTGAAAGTGATAGGGAGCTTTGGAGGGAGATCATTGTTTCCAAGTATGTGTGTGATAATGGGGGTTGGTGCTTGGGCAATGCGGAGGGTCCGAGGGGATGTGGTCTTTGGGGTTACATTAGAGGTGACTGGAGGATTTTCACTGAAAGATGTAGTTTTGTTCTCGGGAATGGTGGTAGGGTGAAATTCTGGGATGATGTCTGGAATGAGGTCGAGTCATTGAGGGCGAAATTCTCTATGTTATACAGTTTGGCTAACAATAAGGCGGCTTGGGCTAGCGAGTGTCTAGAGAAAGTTGAGAACAAGCTTATCTGGACTCCCCACTTTAGGAGAGACTTTTTTTATTGGGAACTCAAAGAGGTGGGCTCTTTCCTTTGTTACCTCAACAATTTCCAGGCCTTGGAAGATAGGGAGGATAAGAGAGTTTGGAAGCTAGATAAGAAATCCTTTTCTGTCAGCTCCTTCTATAAGAGCATGTTCGATTTGTATAACCCTCCCTTTCCTTGGAAGATCATTTGGCATTCAAGAGCCCCCCCTAAAGCATCTTTCTTTGCTTGGGAAGCTTCTTGGAAGGCTATATTAACTACGGATAACTTGAAGAGGAGGCTTTCTGTTGCCTAGCAGATGCTACTTTTGTAAGAATGATGAGGAAAGGGTGGATCACGTTCTCCCACTGTCATGTGTTGTGGAGCTGCTGGAATATTGTTTTTGCTTTGTTTGGTTTCTCCTGGGTTATGTCAGGCTCAGTAAAGGACTTTCTGTTGGCTTGGGAATGATGCAATTTCCCAAAAGAGAGTAAGAGAGTTTGGAGACTGGCCCCAATTTGTCTTTTGTGGTGTATTTGGATTGAAAGGAACAACCGTGTTTTTGAAGATCTAGAGCTCTCTACTCCTTTCTTTAAAGTTGCCTTTTTGCGCTTATTATTTTTTTAGGCCAAAGAGGCTTTCCCTATAAATATCTCTTCTTTTGTAATTTTTTGGGTTCTCTAAAACAGATGTAAGCTTTTGGGGTTTTAGCTCTTAATGCCCTTCTTGGGCACCTTTATATATATAACTCTTACTTGTCAAAAAAAAAAAAAAAAAGTCCATCCAAATAAAAATATAAAAAATTCAAGATATATATTGTCACAACAATCACACTTGAAATGCATTCTGGTATTACCATCATTACAACCTACAATGATCACTTTGCTCCCTTTCCACTTAGCAGCCATTAAAGGCCAAAGCACAAAACCCACTTTTAAGTTCTGGAAAAAAAAATCATTTTAAGTTTTGTAGATGAAGGCTTATAAAAACAATGTTTTGTAGAGGGAGACTTCAAATTCTGTGTCTTACAAAAGAGACTAGTGATCTCTAGCGCCATTAAAAGAGAGGAAAGTATCAAAGGATAGTATATTATGACCCTAAATCTCTTAGAAGTGCTTTGGGAAGCTTATTTGGAAGGAAAATAATGCTTAAAATAAAAAAAAAAAAAAGGATTTTTTTTGGTTGGCTACTGAATTGTAGGAATCGCTTCTGATCATGTAATTCCCATCTATTTGCATAGATCCATTAAGATTTCCTACATGGTGGGATTCTCCTTAAAATCTGTATTAAAGAGGGGTGAAATTGAATTGAATCTTCAAATTTAAATGATTATGCATGGGCCTTCATTACAATGAGCTTATGAATATCGGTTGAGTTTGGGCTGGCCTACCTTTTTGTAGTTTATCCTACTTTAAGGGGTCTAGTTGGAGCATATTTTATCTACTTTCTCTATAGTGGTGGGGCCTTGAGTCAAGACATGGCCAATTTGAGCTCAGCCAAAAGTTTGGTCTTGCAGCTTGTTCTTGAGCTTAGTTTGGCCAAACAAATCCTAGCTTAGCCTGCACAGACTTTATTTGGACAAGCTTAAGGCCACCCAAGCAAAATCATAGTGCTTGTTGTGAAGTGCTGTAGGAAAAGATAAAATATAAAATAAAAGGAAGTGTTCCAAAGTGTCTGAACTTATGAATGGTTCAAAATTCATTATTTTTGCAGGTCACACAGCAAATGCAGATCCCACTATCTTATGCTGATGCTGTGATTGGTACAGCAGGGGCTAGCATTAGTTACATTCGGCGTGCTAGTGGGGCTACTGTCACCATACAGGAAACAAGGGGTGTCCCTGGGGAAATGACAGTTGAGATTAATGGAACTGCTTCCCAAGTCCAAACGGCTCAGCAATTGATTCAGGCAAATCTTTCTTATCCTGGCTTGTGAATTTATCTGTCTTTGCATGTCTCTTTGCTTTATGCAATAATTTTCTATTTCCATTTGAATAATTTCGGTGCAATATGATTATTTAAGTTGGGAGTCAACTGACATTTGTGTAAGAATTGCTGTTTTTACCCTTTAATGTGTACACACATGCATTTGTGGGCCATATACTTCTCCCAAATTCACTGTTGGAATTTTTTTTTTTTGGGGGGGGGGGGGGGTTGGTGGTGGTTGACACCCAAACCTGTGAACCTGCCCAAATCCCCCTGAAGTAAATGGGTGTGGGTTGGTAAAAATATGTAGACAGTTTTAAACGGGTTACCCACTTAAACCCAGTTAAATAAATGGTAAATGGGTTGATATCTAAACCCAGAATTTTGGAAGTGGAAACCATTATTCGCCGTCTTCAGATTTCCTCTTTTCTGCGTCCTTCAACCCAAACCTTCACTCGCTCTCTACCCAAAAACCTAATTGTCAACTTTCTCTCTAGCTAGCCCTAAATTCTCTACTTTTTCTCTCTACCCACAACCGTGTTCGACTTGCTGGAGGCCACGCTGCTGCAAAAAGCTGCAAGACTGACTGTCAAGAAGGAATAGTTCAGAACAGAAAACCCTTTTGTTCTTTGTTGATGTTCTAATTTCACCTCATGGCAAGGATAAACGCTGTAGTTCTTTGTTGCCAAAGCATACTGAATCTGCCACTTTGATGCCTCTGATAGTGGAAGCAGAGCACAAGCACTGAAGCGTTAAGAGCTCCTGCTTGGGAAGCCAATGACATAGTACAATCATCTCCGTTCTAATTCGTCTATTTCTGCTTCTGATCCGGAGCATTGTTTTTCAGTCACAGATGCATCACCATTAAATTTTCACCCCAAATCAAATCAGTTTGCCATCGTAGCTTCAGAGAGTACTTGTATTTATTGTTCCCTAGCAGTGGCCATTTACTAGTTTCGTCTTATGTAGGATTTCCTCTAATCTACTTTTGCTTACCAATATATCAATTGGGTTTGCACGGCTTTTGGAGCAAGGAGCAAATAATGTTACTTCAATGGAGGATTATTGTTGAAATAGGTAAGGCTTTGGAGTTGGGTTTGGTATTGCAGGACATCATGGGTGCACTGTTCATGGATTCTAGTGTCTATGCAATAATTGTCATTTGCTGCCTCTTACTGGCATAGAGACTTGGGTGGTAAAATATTTGGTCAACTTATTTTATAATGTATTAGTTTATTAATATTTGTATGATTTGACCTTAATGAATGATGCTCTGAATGACTATTTTCTTAAGTTGCTATATTTTATAATTCAAGCATGGTTTCATTTTGTCAATTTCATTGGCATTTCAATATTTGTGTAAAATCATACTTGGAACACTGCAATTGAATTTGACAGTTCTTTTGAATAATTTTCACTTGGTGGGGGATAACAGTGTCCTGGAGAAAAAAGCTCTGCGGAGTACCTTTTTTAAGGAAAAAGCTGTGCCAATTTCGGGTTGACCCGGCCTGTATTTGATCTGACCCACACTCAAACATTCAAATACAGGTCAAATGCGGGCTTGACCTGTTTTGACATGACCCGTTTACAACCCGCCTAACCCCGCCCATTTTGCTAAGCCTAGGTAGAATAAAGATCTATGGGATGACTTTAAATGTCCAAGTTGATACCTGCCTTCCTAAAATAATCGAGTATCAAGGGTTTAGAAAAGATGTTGTCTCTCAAAAAGTTATTCGAGTTCTTATGCTAAAAGAATTTGCTTTTCTTCCACTGTTGGAGGCATGGAGAATCTAGAAATGGTGGTAACATGGCTGGTTGAGTGGACAATCTGCATTTCATGGTTGCTCCTTATTGTTGGCTTCTCTTTTGCAAGGGTAAAATCATTGTGGGATTTAGGATGGATATGGCAAATTTCACCCTCATAGACAGAGTATTCTTTTGATCAATGGTAAGAGTTTAACCCCTAATCCACTCCTTCCCTTTAGATGTCATGCCAACTCTTTAGTTTGGTCGATTTTGACGTCGTTTGTGCTCCATTCAGGGAATGGGATTTGGATATAATTAAGTTTGGTTGTTGAGACTGATTGAGGGTAGAGGATGTTTATGGAGGAGGGCGGTAGAAGGAATGAGTAGGGAGATTGGACCTATCATGGGGTTTGGGGTTAAGGGTTCGCACGAGTATGTTTGTGGAAGGAGGATAGGAAGGGCTGGGAGTGGCGTGTTCTCGAAGAACATTAGTTTCATTGTAAAGACAAAGTGCATGGAGGGTGAGATTCTAGCCTCTGATAATTTCTGGGGAGGTTGATAAGTAGCAAAGGTTTCTATGTCTTTTTTGGATCTTGCCATTCAAGAAGGCATTTATTGTGGACAATTTTAGCTGTCTCTTAGTGGGTTTTATAAGATTTTAGATTGGCAGGTTGGTGTAGGATTGGGAAGTGTAATTAACATATGCCTTTCTTGATCTGTCATGTCTCTCTTTAATCGCCAGAGTACAGACGATTTGGTGGAGTGCCATGGAGTGGTGAATAGTGGGTGATGTTTCATTATAAGATTTTTGAGTGGAGGTGGTTTAGTTCAGTTCTCTTGGATGAGCATCTAGTGGACCAACATGCCATCTAAGGTGGCCTTCTTTGTGGCCTGTGGTCTTTGATTAAATCTTGATAATTTGGTGAGCCGAGGGAAGATGCTTCCTAACTGGTGCTGCATAGATGACAGATGAAGGGAACAATCAACCACCTTTGTCGCATGGCCTGGTAGATCAGAAATTTGCTCCTATTGTCTCTGCTTGGGGCTATGTGGATCACGTTGTGTCAGGTATTAGTCTCTTGCTTTGGGGCTTTTGTTCTCAAAATGATTATGCCAACAACAAAATTCTCCTCTCCTTGTGCTGGGGCATCTGGAAGGAGGCAAATGGGCATACATTTGGGCTTGTTGATATCCTAGGTACTATATGTTTTGTGGTCCTAAGTTTGTTTTCCCAATTCTTATATTACACACTTTTGGTGTGCCTCTCTTAGGCCCCTTTCTAATGAAGTCTTTTATTTATTACCAAATACAAGAAGTGGAATTCTTACACCAGGTTACATGAGCATGCACACATGCTCTTGGTTCAAAATTTTTTTTGTTTTTTAATTGACAAGATGCTATCATTCTCCTAGGATCATGGTTTTTTTTTTTTTTTTTGTAATAATTTTTATACATTACTCTCTTATCCTGATTTTCACTAAACATGTCTTTTATTTTAATTGGGTTTAATATCTTCAAGCGCTCCACTGTGAACTATATTGGATTAATCTGCTGATTACACTTGTTTTTGTAGAATTTCATGGCTGAAGCTGCCGCCCCAGCTCATACCCAGACAGTTGGGTCCACGGAACAAGGCTACAACTCTTATGCAGGTCATGGTTCTATGTATGCATCACCCCCTTCCAATGCAGGACTTGCAGGACAAACTGGAGGCTATGGTTCAGTCTATGGCACCAACTATGGTTATTAAGCAATGGGTATTTGCATTATGTGTTTGTCATATTATTCAAAGACTGATATTTCATTTTATTTAGAGTTTCAGCATGGTAGACTCACCGAATAATCCTTTCTAGGGAGTTTGTAATATTCTAGTTTGCTTTCGATCAGGTTCAGTTAAAGACCAAATTACAAAATGCTGGTGTGCATTAGGCTAGCCATAGACTTGAGCCAATTTGATATTTTCTATTTTCCCGACTTTCAGCTCGCTCGCTCGCTCGCTCGCTCTCTCTCTCTCTCTCTCTCCATGTTCTCTTTACCATGTTTTAAATCCGTGGAACTGGATAAAAAGATAGGATGGAATAGGATAATTATATATCACTATCCTATCGGTATAAGATTATTTCTTCTCTGGGTATGATATAAATAGTTCACATGATATATTATTCAAGTCAATTAAAGACACCAACTGTTATTTTATCCCGACACCTTTATCACGTCGGCCAAACAGTTAAGCGGATGCTACCAGAGAGGTGGCTGACCTAGTTTATCAACTAAATAAACTGGACCGGTCATCTTTAGTTGCAGAATGAAGAGACAGAATTGGTAATAATTGGGATGAGACTTGAGAGTTGATTAGTGAATTTCAAGACTCGTACTGTTAATAGTTTTAAGGATCTCTTTATAAACAAATACAACTTTTATAGATATATATATATATATATGTATGTATCTATATATATATTCCTTAAACAGAATTTTTTTAATATAAAAAAAGTTTAAACTAGAAAACAATTTTCCCGAGAATGGGTATGGTTTGTCTGCGTTTGGGTTTGAGTTTTATAGGGAAAAGTCGATATTTTTGAAAATACATACAATGACATCAACATAATTTGTTAGGTTAATTAATAGTTGACTAATTGATGAGAAGTTTTTTTTATTGACATTAAAATAGAATGGAAGTTAATGTAATTTTTTAAAATACAAGACCTTTGTATAATATCGATAAATTTTATAAAGATTAGTATAATTTATTCAATAATAAATTTAAAATAAATAATTTATTTTTATTTTATATAAACATAAATTTAAAATTTTAATCAACATTTATTTCAAAATGAAAAAAAAAATTAAAAAAATAGGTCAAAATTGAAAAAAAATGTAATTAAAAATATAAAAGGGATATTTTTATCATATTAAAAAAAATTAATTAGAAGGAATAATTTGTAATTTTTTAAGTAAAATAAAAGAAGTTAATGTAATTTTAAAACTTTTTAAAAAAAGTCAATATAATTATAAAATTTTTTAGAAAAATCAGTATAATTTATACTTATTATTATTAGGGGATTGGTTAATAGGTCCCTTATAAAGTGTTTAATTAACATAAGTTTCAATCCCAAAATTTTTAACTAAAAATGTCCCTAAAATTTTTGTTCACAACAATACCCTTTTAGTGTAAAAAAAAGAAAAAGGAAAAAAGAAACTCCAACCAGACGCATGCTCTCTTACCACATCATCACCCAACTTTTTTATAAATTTTAAAATTAAATAACTTGTTATACATATGTCAATTTTTTATAAAATTATATATTTGGACTCTAAAAATCGAGATCTATCAAATAAGATCCATATTGCATAAGAAATTATAACAAAAAAATGCTTATGTTTTCACTGTCCAATTCTCTGTTTGGCCAAAATTTCTGTCTAACTAAAAATTCTTTATTCAAAAATTCTCTATCTAACCAAAAATTCTACGTAAAAAAATTAAAAAATTCCTGTGCTTGTTTTTTATGCTTGAAATTCTTTTAAAGTTTCATTCACTTGGATTTTATTAAGAAGTTTTTCCTTGAAATGCTCTCAACCAAACGATGGGAGATTGGAGTCGTAGGTTATCCATGACCAAGAGTCCAAATTATCAAAGTTTCAGGGAAAAAATATTGCAATGACTTTTGTATAGAAAATGAATTCACTTTCGTATAGAAAAAAAATAAAATATATTTTGTATGCGTTGAAAATTGGAGGCCCAACTCTAAATTAGCTGAATCCTTAAAACGCAGGTGTTAAGGAGAGGGAGAGAAGTCCCTTATATATAGACCAGAGGAGCTAGAGACAGGCGATGTGGGACAATCCAACACGCCCCCTGGACCACATTGCCCTCAGAGGGAAAGCAGGTGAGCGGCCCCGTGCAGCTAACCCAAAGTTAGAGCTTTGGCCTAGCTCTAATACCATGTTGAAAATTGGAGGCCCAACTCTAAATTAGCTCAATCCTTAAAACCCAGGTGTTAAGATGTCACGCCCCGAATTTCTACAAACCCGAGGCGTGACTGACGAGACAGAAAATAAAATAAAATAAAGGATAATGTAAATAGATTCACTAAACATGCATCCATTCCCATCAATACATAAGAAAACGTAAGGTACATCCCATGAATACACTATTTGCATGGTCATTCGGGCTTAAGCCCTTACATCACAAAATATAAGCCTCATGGGCCAAAATACACCAAGTGCTCCATCCTATCGAGGTATCACTAGGTCTCAGGTAGCTGGGCATCCTCATCTGTAATGTATGTCCCACGAATGGGTGAGCTCAACTGCTGGTATAATGTGATGCTAATGCAAGAAATAAAGCTAAGGCGTGACATGTGCAAAGTGTACATTTATCTCTAAATGCTTCTCAAACACAATGCAATGAAAATATGCATGACGCACCCATGCACTCGATGCCACACCCATGTCTCCTTTACGGGCCTTCCCCCGATGGTCCGGAGTACCAATCCCCTTTACGGGCCGCCCCCGATGGATCAGGAACCAATGCAATGGCCAATTTTGGGTTTTTTACCACAGGATTTACACCCTCATAATGCATAGCACCACGTGCTCAACTCACGCCATGTGTCCAAGGAATTCACCCTATGCCAATATGCTTCGAATGCGGCACACAATGACGTAATCTCAATAAGGCATGCTTTTAATGAAATATCACATTTGGAGTATCAATAATAATGAAAGCATCAACTTATTTCATGTAATTGTATATCTCATGCATTCATACATCATAGTTCATGTGTCTTCCCATTACTAAACTCTAAAAGAACGCAAGTAACACATAAGCATGTGAACAACCAACTCCAAGGTATCAAGCAAATACATTCCAAATAAACACATAAGTCATTCCAATTATTCACAGAATATTCCTAACTTAACTTCATTTCTAACATTAGCAAAACACCATACCTGACGGGTTGGTCTCAACCCTAATAAACTGTACTTGTAGTGTAATGGCTAGCAGGGAAAATGTAGAAGGTCAGACGGTCCTCTCGTCGCCTATCAGTGTCCCTAAAATCACAATAATGCAGCTCAGTTTGGTTGCCACTTTAATGATGCTATTCATCAAATTATATGACGTCATTTTATAAATTTCTAATTTGATGAATTAAATTCTATCATTGGGTTCGGGACGTCGAGGAAAATAGGTCTAGGCCTTCGCAGAAATTAATTTGGACGTTCGGGTTAAAAAGGGCAAAACAGTCATTTTTGCACTTTCACGGGTTCCCATTTCTCGAGGCCTTTTCTCATAAATCGGACTCCACGGTTGAGTCCGGAATGTTCGAGATAATAAGATTTCACTATTTGTTTACTTAATTCGGGGTTCGTTTGACTGCGTTTTGACTCAGGGGCATTTTGGTAATTTTCAAGGGTTCTACAGGTCTTTAAATTTTTGGGATCTTGTCTCGTAAAATGGACCCCACCATTGGTCTCAGAATGCCCGAGATAGTTAAAATACACTAATGACTTGTCCCGTTCGGACTCTGGACTAATTTGGGATATTTAAATAATTAAATTAATTAAATATTTTATTAATATTTTATTCAGGAGGGGTCAAAACGTAATTAGTTAAAATTTTTGTGGGTCAAAATCAGATTTCCTAAAGTTCTGGGGTTTCAATTTGAATTTCAAAAAGTATAGGGGTCAAATTGAAAATTTCCAAAATTTCTTATTCTCAATTTGGATAGCCAAACAGTGGCTAATCCAAAACAGGGATAGGATATCCCTATCCCTAATTCGCTAACCCAGCAACCAAACAACCCCTACCTCTATTTCAGCCCAACTTATGCGGCCCAACCCAAGTGGCCCAATTTATGAAACCCAATCCCCTTTTCAAACCCAAAGAAGCCCAACTAATTAAATGAAGCAAGCCCAACCAATTTAAATGAAATAAGCCCAAGGGAACAGGCCCAAGACAACAACCCACTCGCCCCTCCTTCCCCACTATTTTCCGGCCAGGATGCCGGTTGTCTTTTCCGGCCGATATTCCGGCCATCTTGTCGGAAAATGCAAACCTTCACGGTTTTCACGCTTTCCACCTCCAATCTTTTTCTCATTTCCTCCTCAAGCGAACCCTAGGACTCTAAGAAATCATTTAGAACCCATTGCGAGCCTTGAGCAGTCCTCATGCACAAACCTAGGCCGATTTTCTGGCCATGCCCCCATGTTTTTCGGCGAGTCTTTTCTAGGTTATCTCTTTACTGTTTTGACTCTAGTTTCATTCTAACATACTTCTGAACCTTATAGGGTCATGCCTAGGTCATTTTATTGAGGTTTCATGCATGAAATCATGGTGAACCCGAACCCATCCCAATACCTGCAACCCTACTGTTCTCCCTCATTTCTTGGTTATTTCATTTGGTTCTTCTTGCAAAATAACTTAAATTGTATGTAGATTCAAACCCTACAATTTATATCTACCCTTATGCTTCAAAGCAAATTGCACATATATGGAATTTTCTAGAGAGAGAAAGTGCACGGTTGGGTTTTACCTTAGTGATGGTATCTCTCTTTCTTCGTTGGGTTCACCTCCAGCTTCTTCTCCAATGCCCCAACCTTTCTCCTCTGATTTCTTGACCAAACACACACCCACATGTGCATGTATGTATATATCACCTCTTCCTTCTCTCTCTCTCTCTCTCTCTCTCTCTCTCTCTCTTCGGTTTAACTTGCATACCCATACCCTGAAGCTCACTTATACACACAACTCCTCACACCATACTCTCTTGAGTATTTCTCACTCAACCTCCATTGCACACACGCACACCCGTACACTTATGCACACACAGACACACATGCATTCACCTAGCACACACAGTACACACTGCCATGTGTATATATATACATATATATACAAAATCAAATATTTTAATTATACACTTACATATACACACATTACATACATACACTTAATATATACACACATCACATAAAGTAATAATAATAATAACTTGAAAACTTTTATTTAAAAAAAAAAAAAATTCAGGTTATTACATAAGGAGAGGGAGAGAGGGCCCTTATATATAGACCAGAGGAGCTAGAGACAGGCGATGTGGGACAATCCAACATGTTAGAATATTCTAGAATACTCATGACTACTTTATCCCACATCGTATACACTCCCACATTGTATTCTCATATTGTACCTATAAATAGACCTCATATTGTACAATTTTAAATACACAGAAATATATACAAATTCCTTTCTTTTTTTTATTTCTTCATGGTATCAGAGCCAAAAACTTATGGCCTGTAGTCTTCTTTTTTTCTTCTTTCCGCTGTTCTTCCGGAAAATTTTTGGTGCTCTTCCTTGTGACGGTATCTTACCTAGCTGCCACGCACCGCCACTCCTTTCTGCCTTCCTCAATTTTGCACTGTTCCGGTCACCATCTTACAAAGGTGCCACCACCATTGGACAGTCCATTCAGAGAGGAGTCCAACGCCGCCAAGATCGCCCCCATCAGAGCTGCCACGCGCCCTCACGCGCTTCCTAAAATTCTGTCGCGCCGTCCACGAGCAGCCCCACGCGCCTCACACGCCAGCCTCATCCTTGCGCTGCCACATCAACCCTAGTCCATGTCATTTCCACATCAGACCTAGTTCCACTTCAGCTTTCGCTGCCACATCAGCGTTGACCGTTGACTTTTTACAAATCAGGTGCATTCTGCTGAGTTTTCGTCCTAGTTTCATTTTTGCTATCTGCTTATGCGTTTGAAGATTCAATATGTCTCAATCTGCATCGAATCTCGATTCTATTGTTCGTCCTATAGAAATAATATTGGATGGGTCCAATTATAGTATGTGGGCTTAGAATATGGAGGTTTTCTTGAAAGGATGCCGATTATGTCGTTATGTGACTGGAGACCTTGCTACACCAACATAGAAGGTAAGTGAGATAGAAGAGGCGTTTTCAACTCGTCTAGAAGAATGAGGTAGTACGCACTAGAAGATTTTGTCTTGGTTCATCAACACCTCATTCCATCCCTCAACAGTCTCCTTCTAAGACTTGGGAATGCTAAGGTTGCTTGGGATTTTCTGGCCAAAAGATACAACTGCACCTATGATGCTTCCTTTGAGTTTCAATTAGAAGCTAAACTTTATCAGATGCGTTAGGACCTAGGTCAGTCTATTATTGATTTTTATTCTCAGACCAATCATCTTGGGAACAATTATCTGCTGCAGATCCAAAGTTAGCATGTGCTCAAGACATTCAAACATTTGCTGCCTGGCTTGATCGACGGAAGTTTATGCACTTTATGATGGCTCTTCGTGATGATTTTGAGTCTACTCGAGCCTCTCTTCTTCGTCATCAACCATTTCCGGCTTTAGATGCTGTTGTTTCTAAACTTATCTCTAAAGAAACTCGTCGTTCCACTATGAAAATGCAATCATTTGATATGGTTCTTGCCGCTGCTTCTCGTGGTCCTTCACCATCTTCTACTGGACGTCCATCATCCCAATCCAACTCCAGGAATCGTCTTTGCAAGTGGTGTAATTTTCGTGGTCACACCATCGGTGAATGTCGCAGGTACAAGTATTATAAGCAACAACAAGCTTCCTGACAGACAGCCACGATCACCTCATCTACTCCTTCCCAATAGACAGCTGCGCTTGCTTCCTCTACTTCCTCTGCACCCGAGTCTTCGCTTCCATCCACTCATCTCACTGCAGCTGACGTAAAGGCCTTAATTCACCAGGTTTTGTCCCAATCCTCCACTGCCTTATCCGTCACCCCAGGTAAATCTCAGTGGTTTATAGACTCTGCTTGTTGTAACCATATGACATCTGATTCCACCATCTTCTTTCATAAAACTACTCTTTCTCCCAATCCTGCAATATACACTACCAATGGTTCTCATATGCCTGTTAGTCACGTAGGGTCTATTTCTACCTCTAATTTATTTGTCAGTGATACTTACTTTGTGCCTCAATTATCCTTAAATCTTCTTTCTGTTGGAAAACTTTGTAAGTTAGGCCTTGATCTGAAATTCTCTAACAAGGGTGTTGATGTACAGGATTCACGGACGGGTCAGCTGCTTGGGATAGGCCGTAAAGTTGGACGTCTTTTTGAGCTCACATCTCTACATATTCCTTCTTCTACAAACACTTCCATGGTTGCCGTCACAGTTACTTCCAGTTTGTGGCACTCCCGGTTGGGTCATGCCTCACTTCCACGTGTCCAGTTCTTGGTTTCTCAAGGTTATTTAGGTCCAGTTAAATTTTAGTCTTTTGATTGTGTGTCATGTCATCCTGGAAAACAAACACATTTATCCTTTAATAAAAGTGACTTTTTTTTCTGCAGCACCTTTTGACTTAGTTCATTCTGATATATGGGGTCCTGTCCCGACACCGACTGAGGGGGGATCTCGTTATTTTGTTATCTTTGTAGATGATTACAGTCATTATACTTGGATATATCTTTTGCAGCCTAGGTTTGAACTCACCACTGTCTACCAGAATTTTCACAAAATGGTGCAAACTCAATTTTCTTGTATCATTAAAACTTTTCGTTTAGATAATGTAATGGAATACAAGGATAAGTCATTTCTTGCCTTTTTACAACACAATGGGACAGTCTCTCACCATTCTTGTCCATACACCTCACAACAAAACAGTTGAGCAGAACGTAAACATCGCCACATTCTGGATACAGTAAGAGCACTTCTCATCTCCGCCTCTCTTCTAGAACATTTTTGGGGAGAAGCTGCCCTTACTGCTGTCTACACCATCAATTGTGTTCCCTTACCCACTATACACAATAAAACTCTGTTTGAGCTTCTCCATGGTACAATTCTTAACTATTCATTACTTTGAGTTTTTGGTTGTGTTTGTTTTGTCACTTTTTCCTCACATGAACGCACCAAACTTGAGCCTCGATCCCGACTCTGCTGTCTTCTTGGTTATGGTCTCACTCAAAAGGGTTATCGTTGTTATGATCTCATAGCTAAACGTCTTCGTATTTCTCATCATGTAGAGTTTTGGGAACATAAGATGTTTACGAGTATTTCTCTTTTTCCGCAGTCTTCTATCAGTTATGCTCCTATCTTTACTGACTCTTCTATTGCTTTATTTTGTCACTCAAAAACTATTCATTACTTCGAGTTTTTGGTTGTGTTTGTTTTGTCACTCTTCCCTCACATGAACGCACCAAACTTGAGCCTCGATCCCGACTCTGCTGTCTTCTTGGTTATGGTCTCACTCAAAAGGGTTATCGTTGTTATGATCTCATAGCTAAACATCTTCGTATTTCTCATCATGTAGAGTTTTGGGAACATAAGATGTTTACGAGTATTTCTCTTTTTCCTGCAGTCTTCTATCAGTTATGCTCCTATCTTTACTGACTCCTCTATTGCTTTATTTCCTGACTCCTCTGTAGAGATGCCAAGCTCCTCAGATGTTCCTTCTTCGCCTGTTTCAGAGTCATCTGACATGTTTGCTGATACTCTAGGATCCATCAACTGCCTCCGAGCCTGTCCAAGTACCTGCACTTCGTCAATCCACTAGAGTAAAAGCCCCTCCTTCTCATCTTCAAGATTTTCATTGTTATTATGCTCTTACTACCCTTCACGAACCTCACAATTATCGTAAGGCTAGTGCTGACCCTCTTTGGCAGAAAGCTATGTCTGATGAACTAGAAGCTCTCACTAAAACTCATACTTGGGACTTGGTGGATTTACCTCCTGGCAAGTCTGTAGTTGGATGTAAGTGGATCTACAAAATCAAGACTCGGTTAGATGGATCAGTGGAACGCTACAAAGCTCGTCTTGTTGCCAAGGGTTTCTCTCAAGAGTATGGTATTAACTATGAGGAGACTTTTGCCCCTGTTGCTCGTCTTACCTCCGTCCACTCTTTGCTTACCATTGCTGTTGTGCGTTAGTGGAAACTGTTTCAAATGGATGTCAAAAATGCATTCTTGAATGGTAATCTTGCTGAGGAAGTTTATATGCATCCTCCCCCTAGTTATGCCCATCTTCCTCACACAGTTTTCCGTCTTCGACGTGCTTTATATGGTCTCAAACAAGCTCCCCGAGCCTAGTTTGCTAAATTCAGTTGTGTTGTTGCTCAACAGGGGTTTACCCCTAGTGCCTATGACTCAGCTCTTTTCCTTCAGACCACTGGTACTGGTATTATTCTTATTCTTCTTTATGTTGATAACATGATCATTACAGGCAATGATCTCTCTAGTATTCGAGATCTTCAGCACTTCTTGAGTCAGAATTTTGAGAAGAAGGACTTGGGGCAGCTTAACTACTTTCTGGGTCTTGAGGTTACATCTGGATCAAATGGTTATTATCTTTCTCAAGCTAAGTATGCATCTGACTTGCTTTCTAAGGCCGGCTTGACTAACAGCAAAACATGCACTTCTCCGCTTGATCTTAATGTTCGGTTTCTTGCTACTGATGGTGAATCTCTTCCTGATGCTACTCTGTATCGACAACTGGTTGGTAGTCTCATTTATCTCACTGTTACTCGACTAGACATTTCTTATGCTGTTCATCTGGTTAGCCAGTTTATGAGTGCCCCCACTCTACCCACTATGCTGCTATTCTTCGCATCTTACGGTATGTCAAGGGAACTCTGTTTCATGGCCTTCACTTTTCCTCTCGCTCATCTCTTGAGCTCCGCTCCTATTCTGATGCTGATTGGGCTAGTGATCCTACCGATCGTCGCTCCACCACGAGATACTGTTTCTTACTCGGCACCTCTCTCATTTCTTGACGTAGTAAGAAGCAGACTGTTGTTGCCCGCTCTAGTACTAAGGCTGAGTACCGTGCCCTTGCTGATACTACAACTGAAATTTTGTGGTTATGATGGCTTTTGACAGACATGGGTGCTCCTTAGCTGACTAGTTCTCCTCTTTATTGTGATAATCGGAGTGCCATCTAGATTACTCACAATGATGTCTTTTATGAGCGCACCAAACATATTGAAATTGATTGTCACTTCATTCGGCACCATCTTCAGTAGGGCACCTTGGATCTTTGATCTGTCTCGTCTGAAGATCAACTTGTCGATATTTTCACAAAGTCTCATCCTCCTGGTTGGCTCCGTGATCTTGTTTCCAAACTCCAGTTGACTTCGTCATCTCGAGTTTGAGGGGGGATGTTAGAATATTCTAGAATACTCATAGACTACTTTGTCCCATATCGTATACACTCCTACATTGTATTCTCATATTGTACCTATAAATAGACCTCATATTGTACAGTTTTAAATACATAGAAATATATACAAACTCCTTTCTCTTCTTTATTTCTTTAGTATGGAAAAAGTCGAAATAATTTTTGTATAGAAAACTGATTTGTCCACCAAATGCATCCCTCATCAATTCAGCCCTATATCTCCCAATGCCTCTTCTTCCATGTGTTGTCAACTCAATTGTGGTCCCCTGTACAACAAACCTCTCACTTGTGGTCCCCTGTACAACAACCCTCCTACTTTTGTCCCAACCACACAACGTAAGCACCCCCCACCTTTTGTTACTCCATCAATTGTGAACTCTCCATCTAGAAAGGCGCAAAGGAAGCTATTGCTTCAACTCTGTATTAATAGAGATTGAATGGCAGTTTTCGATGGAAGATGAGAGAATAGAGTGTGAGAGGGCACTTACGGCTGCCAATAGAGGAGGAGGAGAGCAAAGAATTAGAGAAGGCACTAGGTTAATGCTGATGAAAGAAGAGGTGGGGCAACTGCTATAGATAGGCGAGAGGGTTTGGTTATGATTTTCAGTGAGAGAAAGGAAAGAATGTAATATTAAATTGGGTAGAATAAGGGTAATTCAGACATTTAAAAAAATATAAAGTCGCCACATTACCATCATTAGATTTGATACAAAAAATGAGAGACTTTTGGGTTAAAATGTTCACTCTTAAACTTTAACCTCTAAATACTTATTTTAAATTTTTTTCAATAATTAACTCTTATTATTATTATTATGTCACTATAATATGACACAGTCTTTTTAAAACTTATTTTTTTGGGCAAGTATTAAGACACTTTCAAATGTCAATGCCTACATTTTTTCCTTTATTTCGGCTCACGGCTCACATTTACATGATTCTCTCAACCTTTGATACTACAACACCACACCCTGACAATGGTTTGTCCTTTAGTCTTTGTTTGCAGTGCTATTATCCTTGTATATGACCATTTTTTTTATGTTGATAAAGGAAGCTAATTCCAAGCTGTCAGATTATCCAATGATATTGAAATGGTTATTTTAATAAATTTATATTGATTTTTGGGCAACTCCAATAAAGACGATTCTTTAATTTTTTAGCATATGTGAACTTAGGAAGCATGGTTTGTGATCATTGAGTTGGATCTTAGAGTCACCATAAATTATTTGCACATTCATGTAAGGAGACTCAGTTATTTTAGATGGATTGTTACGAGGGAAATCAACTTCCACAAGAATTCTATTGATATAACTCCACCTAACACTTTATTTCCACCTCTGTTTTTGTATTTATAGGACACTTATAAAACTAAAATAAAATATCACTTTCCTATTAGTTAGGAGTATCCCAACAACTCTTACAAAATAGAAATGATAATTATTTGACATAATAAACTTAAATGGGTCACGAGGATAATCACAATCATGTACAAATAATTCTATCTCATCCATAGTGCTATGCTACTTTCTATTGACAAGCTTGTGTACCTCAATCCTTTGGCTTATAGGATATTGAAATGTGTGTCCTAACCCAATTAGGGATGTATTGGCTCATGAGACCTTAGTGTGTCACAGATGTCTCTTGGTCTCTAGGTTTCATAGGGAAGCACACACTTCACTTCCAAAACATTTAATATAATATCACCATCTCATCTATATCCACAATACCATGTTGAGGTACAATCCATACCACATGTATTGCAATGCATAATGTCAGTATTCATAAAGCCTATAAGCACAACAGAATATTTATTTGCATTTCACAAGATCAATTACATACTCTCAAGGTACACAATATCCATTAGTATCATATCATCTAACAGAATTTAATTTCATCACATAAATCCATTCATTTACCCATATCATGTCAACAACTCACATACATACAAAGATAGATATAAAAAAAATATGTACAAAAATTAGGCTTTGAAAATCCAATGGTAAGCATGCATTAACAATCAATCACTACATGCGACTAACCCTAGTTATCACTACACTATAGGAAAATTCCACTTATGTCATTTGTATTATGCATTAGATAACGCATGAGTTCATGTTTTAACTATTTTGGTCGCCCTGACCATTAATACTTAAGTTTTATATCAATTATATAAGTTCTTTATGATTAACCATGTCCTAACCTATACATCTTGTATCCATTTTCCTAAACGGATGCTAAAAATGAGTTCCTAGACCTCAAAAACCCTAAGAAGGTCCTATCTTGAAAACTTTATGAATTTTACATATCTTTTAAACACCAAAATGTATTTTTGTAATTTGATCAATACTAGTTTCACATGTATCAAGATACAATCTTATCAAACGAATCCGGAAGTTCCAAAAATCCTAAGGTATCTTTTCTTGTATTTTATTTTCTTATTTAGATATCAATTCAATTTCTTAGGGCATTATCATAATTTTATACATTCTTGTGGAACCAACCCTATGCTTCAATTTGTCCAATGTGACATCGTATTTGAATTCATGGTATCTAAAAATATTAAACACTCCATTTCCAAATTTTAATTAGCATTTCAATTACCATATTTTACATTGGGGGTATTTTCTCTGTAGACACCCCATTTTGAGAACCTTAATTGTATAAGGTTGATTCTGTCATTTTTGGTAAGTTGCTACAATATGTCTCATCAGGAGTATTTTAACGATTTCTCATTTCACCCATAAAGGGCATTTCAGTCATTTTTCCTATAAAGGACATTTTGGTCATTTAGCCTATAGAGGGCATTTTTGTCATTTCACCCATATAGGGTATCTTGGTCATTTTTTCCATAGAGGGAATTTCGGTCATTTCGTCTATAGAGGGCATTTTGGTCATTTCACCCATAGAGGGCATTTTGGTCATTTCACCAATAGAGGACATTTCAGTCATTTCTCCCATAGAGGGCATCTTGGTCATTTCACCCATAGAGGGCATTTCGGTCATTTTTGTCATTGAGGGCATTTTGGTCATTTCGCTTATAGAGGATATTTTAGTCATTTCACCCACATAGGGCATTTCGCTCATTTTGTTTTGACTTGTAAACAAAATAACTTCCGAATCTAAATTGCTTGCTCATTAAGCATTAATAATGTCATCCATTCATAAGATTCATTGTGAGCAATTGGATCAAACTTTCTTACTTTTTTCCTATAAATAAAAGCCCCTAGCCATCATACTAAAGGATAGAAAATCAAAAGCTAGATGCTGTTGCAATAATTCTCTCTCTTCTATATTTCTTTTTCCTTATTTTTTGAAGCATTGTTTTACACAAGCAAAGATTCTAATCCCTTGAAGATGAAATTTTACACCATTGAAGATTCAATCTAAGGAGTTCAAGCTTAAGACTTGTCTAGTTCAACACAAACAATTAGGTATGCTCCTTAAAACCTTACTATTTTCTCTTTCCTAATTCAATTCATTCTATCACTCTTGATAGAATAAATTGAATTAGAAAACTACGTTGGCTCTGATTCCATTATCTGAATGGATATGTAGGACGCCTTATGGGCCTGAGTCTACTCTTTTCCCTTAATCTTATTTACTTTATATCTTTTCTCTTCTTTCATTTATGTTATCACTCTGTTTCTACTCATTCTTTTAGTTTATTTACTTTATGTATTTCATTTATTTTATTCGATCATGTTATTATTATAATTATCTTTTTTTACTCACACTCCCTCTCTTATTTATGTCATAGAATATAAGCCTTGTGGATGAACACCTGAGGCCAAGTCTATTCGGATTGGGTAGGATGGATGCTTAACCCCTTCCCATCTCGTATCTTAGCTCTCGGATTTGGAATTCCTTGATTTATTATAGACTAGTTTTCCATTACTTTGTTTGAACCCATGTCAAGGGGTTTAAAATGTAAAATAGGATCAGAGCATTATAATTTTAGTTTTCTTTGCTATTCTTTTTTACATGTATTCTCCATAAGTTGTATTAAGTTTTCTTGTTATTTAGCCTAAAACAAGCTGGTGACTCCTATGTATTCATGTACATTTCAATCCAAATAGTGGGCATCTTCCTCTCCCACCTTGAGAGAGCGGACTTTGAACGTCGCGGGGTTGTTTAACTCATTTTTTGGCACTCGTACTTATAATGGTGATTCCACTAGGGACAAAGAGAGCTAGACTCATTATTGTGTTCATCTACAAAGATTTTTTTTGTTTTGTATTTAATTCCTATATTATCTTGTTTATTTATTACTTGAATAGATGACTAGATATAAGTAATTCATGTGTTGTTACGCCCCGAAACCGATGAGGCCCGAGGGTGAGGTAAGTTTCCCCCATTTCTGAGTCACTCTAAGGTAAGATAAATAAATATAAAACATGTTCATCTACCCTTATTTAAGTTAAATAATCTATTGGAGGCAAATCGGGTGACAGAAAGTCGGTTGAGAAGCCAAATCGACAAAATGGGAGAAGGGATAGTCAGGCCTGCCCCTTAGTTCCAATCGACACTCACGGGGTACCGATTGGTCTTCTGGCCCCTGTTTTGACATGCTTTAAAAATTTCTCTTGTTTTGACTATTTTCCTCAATTCAGCCTATTTTCGTAGTACCTTAAACATCTAAATTCATTCCATTCAACATTCATGTCATAGCCTAACATTTATTAAACATCTAGTGTTACTTTCATTCATCAAAAAATAATATCTTAAATTTCAAGTTCAAGTCTCATGCTTCACAACTTCTAAAAAGATCGAAAGAAAGCTTATGTGTCACACAACGTTTACATCATCATCAAGCTTCTGGTTTATACACATCTAAATTATAAAATGCATAGTCTATTCGATAGGAATATACATCAACAAGTCTCCAAGAGATCATGACATTCAACTATACAAAAATGATGGTCCTTCCAAAAATAGCTTACAATGGCTTTTCAAGTATCACCCAAAAACATGACCCACTACAAGTATATACATGTTTAAATTGTTCCAAAAATTTGAAAGTAAATTCAAGCCCCCACATGAGGGTCATCCAAGTGCATACAAAAATGAAGTATTCCAAAAACAGCATCGAGGGGTTCTTCAACTCGTGACCGTCTCTTTGCCCGCTCCTACATCTAATAGGGGTTAGTGCAACAACCCTAGTAGGAGAAATCTAAATGGAGGTAAGAAAATGTGGTGTCAAGTGTATGCTTATGCATGTGTAGTGGCACACACGTAATTATAAGACGTGCATTTCTTCACAATAAGTCAATAGAGAATATCTTACGACAATATCACATTCATAATTATCAAGAGATAACACTATGTAATTCAATCAAAGATAAGTCAATTAAAGGAATTCATAATTGTTCAAGTCTTTTCAATTCTTAAGCTTTCATCTCATCAATTCTCAAGTCTCAATCCTAAGACAAAATTCCTAGTCAGGCCCCGGGTAAACCTTGTGTGCTTTACGCTACTAACCCGATGGAGATATACAACCACCTGCACGGGTTTATGGCTCGCAAGTCAATGGAAAATATCATCCCCAAACACTAATCAAAACCCCGGGTAAGCACAATCTCACCACGCTCAAAACCACACAATTAACGTGCCCCAATTCTAGCCCAATGTTTATTACTTTCCAAGTTTTCATTCTCACATTTCTAAGGGCTTATCATTCACATTTATATTCACAATTCATCATATATTCATCAAGCAGGTTAAACATTCAAGTAATTCCCCTCAATCATCATAATTTCACATCAAGCATACATTAAAGCATTTTCAAAAACACTTAGTGTGCAATTTGAATTATCAAGCACAGTACAAGTAAACCTATTTCATGATTTCACCAATCAATCCTTTTCGCATTCAATCAAGAGTTATATCAACATCAAGATAAGATAAAAATAATTCATTTCATAGCAAGAATTCAACCAATACATAGATTTTCAACACACATGAAACATATGTCCAAAAATGCAAAAATGAGACAATGGCATGATGAACCTATCTACACAAGTCCTATAACTAGGTTTAAAAAACCCCCTACTTCAAGTTCTTCACTTTGCGGGAGAAATCCTAACTTTGCCCTTGTTGATTTTGACTAGAATCTTCAAAATCTCTTACCTTAAATGGTGATTGTAGGTGGAGTGAGGCTTGTTCTTCTTCAATCATCCAAAACGAAGTTTCAATTCTTGGTGATCCTTCAATAATCACCAAAAGCCCCAGTTGTTTCGCTATTTTCTCTCTTTTCTCTTCCTCTCTTTCTCTCATTTTTCTCTCTTTTATGTGAATGGTTGTGTGTGTGTGTCTAGCGTGTGTTTTAGGTGTGTAGGGAATTGGCTTTAATAAGCCACAAGCAAGACAAGAGATGAAATTCCCCTTATAACCTCCCTTATTTCTTTTTCTCATTTTTATTTCCAAGCTATTTTTAGTCTTTTTATTTAACTTTTTAATTTCTTAATAAAATTTAACATTATTATTTTCATTATTATTATTTTATAGTTTGTAAATTAAAAAAAATTTTTGAGTCTCTACATGTGCTAATGAATTTAATTAGAATACCAAGCACACACTTCACATCATGACAAATGCACTAAATACCTTTCTACCCCCTCCTAAACGGCTAGTAACTCGCACCCTAGTTCGTTCCTTACTGCTAGGAATGCCGATAAAAACCCCTCCACTCCTCGACCATTTACCAGTTTTACCAAGGAAAGCCTTTGATGGTGCCCTGAGAGGTATATCAAAAGGATTATCGTCGTACTATTTGACTGTGATTCGTTTTCCAAATGACCATGGGAGGTATATAGCACATCCTGTCGAGGGGAGCCTAAAAGCCTGTGATACCCAACCTAACATCATACATATAGTTCACCTTGGACCTTTAATTTTAGTGAAAAAACATAATTTTTACATAAAACACTCACTAGCCTTCGCTAAAATCACGTCTTAAAAAAAGCCCAAAAAAAGTTCGGACGACGTACTCTCTGTGTGCCGATTGCACACAAGAGAGTGCCAATCAGCACTCCCTTCTGTGCCGATCTGTACACAGTGAGTCCGCTGTCTTGCTCCATAATTTCACAAAACTTTTCGAAGTTTCGAACCTTTTTTTTGAAAAAACTGTCTTCCTTACTATTGGGCCTACAAAGTGGACTTTTCTTGGGCTTTTCAAACCATTGATGGATCATTAATGTGAGTATCTTCTAAACAATCAGTTCAGGTGATTCCAATTAGCTTGGAAATGGAATAGCCAAGGTAGATTGCTTCGAGCTTGTGATCTTCTATCTAGTTCAGTGAAAGAAACTATATTGCACACAACTTCTATGGCCATGGATCAAGAACAGTTGCTTCAAATACTAGCCGAAATCAAGAAAGACATCTCCAATCAAAGGGAAGAGTAGCAAAGACTTGGTCAAAATTTTCAAGAATTTGCACAATAGAGGCTACCACCACTTCTAGCTCTAGCAGATCTAAATGATATGCCACCAATTCGTCAGCCAATCCTTCTAGCACAGGGTCAAGATCCACCTTAGCATAACCTGCTAGTTCAGAATGTAGTGGTCCATGATCCATTTGATTGGGCCGAGCAATATCCACCTACAAAGGAGGTGAAACCTCAAGATGAAGCCCTCATGAAGAGGCTAGAAAAAATGAAACACTCAACTGTAAGTCCAATCAAGGCGACGACAGGATTGATATTCACAAGTTGTCTCTCTACCTTGAGGTCCGCCTCCCTAAAAAATTCAAGATGCCTAACTTGGACTAGTTTGATGGAACCACCTATCCGAAAACACATCTAAAGCTCGATGTGAGGGCAATGCAACCATTGGGAGCTAACACCAAGATGTTAGCTCAAATGTTTCACCAGAATCTGACAGGCACCGCCTTGCGTTGGTTCCTCAACCTAAAAGATGCCTTATCCAAGGATTGGGAAGAGTTGTGCAATGCCTTCATAAAGTAATACAAGTACAACAATGAGCTCGACACTACCTTGAGAGACTTGGAGACCACTAAACAAGAACCAAATGAGAGTTTGTCAGCCTTTATCACCCGTTGGAGAAATAAGGCAACATAGATGGTTAACCAGCACAGTGAGTCAGAATAGGTACAAAAGGTCAAGAAGAACTTGCTTCCCGTTTACCGAGAGCCTTTATTTTCCCACTACTATGAAACTTTCAAGGCCTTAGTTGGGGCTGGAACTCAAGTTGAAGATGCTATTAACGACGGTACTCTAAAGACAAGTGATCCGAGGCCACAAAAAGTAATTCCCGACGCCAAGTCTAGTGGGCCAACTCACATGATTAGTGTTGTCAACACTTCTTAGTCATTCTTTTGGTCTGTTCCACAAGGAGCTCTCCAACAGCACTCACAGAGGAAGTTCTTTGACCTACCACCTCCCAGGGGAGACATATAAAAGAATCTTTATGAAAAGGGGCTCATTCAGCCTCTAGAACCTAGACTTGTCCCAAATCCTTTACCTAAATGATATGACCCAAACCAACATTGTGCCTATCACCAAGGTAGCGGACACAATACCAATCAGTGTCGAGCTTTGAGACACGCCGTCTAATATTTTATTGACAGAGGAACCATTGGGGCTCCGCCATCCAAGCCTAATGTGACTACTAACTGTTGCCAACTCATAACAACCACATTAATGTCAACATGCTAAGCCTTGAGAATGGTGTTCCCACCAGGTTCATCCCCAAGTCCAGTCATCCTACAACAAACACCGTAGTTATTTTGAGTTGCAACATGATCACTTGGGATGAGCTTATAGGGAGCAATAATCAAGCTAGCTCGGCCAATGTAGTTTATGTCACCCGAGGAGGCCGACCTTCAAAGCCAACCACTTGTAAGCAGATGACCCCGTAATCAAGTTTCTGAAAACTAAGGCCGGTCGTGACTCCACCACAGGCCCCCGTTGAGGATGAACTCCTTGAGTAACTCAAGAGGACTTAGGCCAATATTTCTGTTTGGGTTTGCTTACTTCGTCGTTTCCATATCGATAGGCTATCTTGAAACAACTAAATAAGTCTCAAGTTCCCACTATTACCACCCCTAAGTAGCTTACTCAGATCATTGGAGGGGTGCAGTTCAACAATGTCATCATATTTACAGACCACGACTTACCAAAAGGCACAATTAGCCACACAAAGGCCTTGCATATAACTGTGGATACTTTGGGAAAGAGAGTACCCATAGTGCTCATTAACAACGGATCAGCTCTCAATGTGTGCCCTCTTAGGACTACAAAGTGCCTTGGTTTAGAGATATCTGATCTAGCACCATCAACAGAAGAGTGCGGGCATACGATAACACTCGACGACAAGTGGTGGGAGTCATGACACTCACCATGAATTTCGGCCTAATTGAAACCACTACACAATTCTAACTGTTGGATATCCTAGCCTCCTTTAACCTGCTGCTAGGCCAAACATGGTTGCATGAAATCAAAGTTGTAGCTTCCTCTCTACAGCAAAAACTCAAGTTTACATGCCAGCTCGTAGTGGTCACCATTCACAAAAGCACTAATCCAACTCATGACACTGCTTCTATTTTAGAAATCTAACATGGGATTGGTGACATGGTGCTAATAGGTTTTAGTCATATCGAAAGTCTAGAGACCGAACAAGCATCCGAGGGTGGAATTTACAAAGGCTCAGTCCTACACATCATGAAGCTTATGGGCTACATGCCCGGCCAAGGCCTTGGTCACTACTTACAAGGCCTACCTACACCACCTCAACAGCTAGAGAGGGAAAAGACTTTTAGCCTCGGTTATATGCCCATTGAAGAAAACTTCTGAAATAAAGCCTTGGTCGCTTGAGCTAAGAAAATTACAAGAGAGTAGGGGCTTCCCTTAAAGTTGATCAAGATTAAGCCATATTTCCCCACCTTAAATAGTAACTTTGTTTAGCAAAGGGAAGAACACCTCTACTATGGCTTCCCAAAGCCCGGTTATGATAAGAAAGAAAGGATTAGATTCCCTAGCTGGGAAATCTTTGGGGATTGCACTTTTGGATATGATAAAATTATGATTAGACGCTCCCAAGACCCTTCGATAGAGGATTGGGCAGAAGAAGTTCAAGGGCTGTCTGAGCTCTTTGCTAAGATCAAGTTGGTAGAAGACATGGTAGGGATGGTAGTGAATGTAGTGTTCAAGAGACTCCCGAGAAGCGAATTGTTTAAGCTCTGACATCAGCAAACAACTGGTACATCATCGAGGGATCAAAGGCCTCAAGGACTAGCTCAAGAAGGAGTTCGGCTAGTCTGAGCAAAGTGATATAGATTCTGAAAACCTCTACTTTTCTGACTCTAATGAGTCATTTGATTTAAATTTTCTTAACTTTGATGAACTTGTAGACATTATTCTTTTTTATTTTATTTTCAATGAAATAAGTGCTTCTTTCGAGTATCCCTTAATTACAAATAATGAACGTGATGATGAGAATGATCCTTACCAAAATCTTGATCTAGAGGATAAGAATTTCTTAATAGACATCACCAAACAAATCACAAAAAAGAAGATAGGGCTTAACTAGTTATGGAACAAACATGGACCATCAACTTAGGGTTAGAGAATGAAACCAAAGAGGTAAAGATCGGTGTCACCTTTGATCAAGCTGAAAAAGAGGCTTTAATTGAGCTACTAAACGAATTTCAAGATGTCATTGCATGGTTTTACAATGACATGTTAGGCTTAGACACAGACATTGTCTAACACAAAACCCCTACCTACCTGAGGCCAAGCTGGTCAAATAAAAGCTCAAAAAGTTGAGATCTGAGTGGTCTCTCAAATTTAAAGATGAGGTAGAGAAGCAATTAGCCGTAGGGTTTCTAACCATGGTAGAATACCCTGAATGGTTAGCAAACATAGTACTTGTGCCCAAGAAAAATGGAAGGTCTGCATGTGTGTAGATTATGGGGATATCAACAAAGCCTAGTTTAAAGGATGATTTCCCTCTACCCAACACAGATATATTGGTGGACAACACAGCCCATCATGCCATAATGTCATTTACATGGAAAAGACCACTTTCATAACACAGTAGGACACCTTCTGTTACACTATCATGCCCTTTAGACTAAAAAATGCAAGGGCTACATACCAAAGGACAGTAGCCACAATCTTACATGACTTGATCCACAAAGAGGTTAAGGTGTATGTTGATGATATGATCATAAAATCCAAAGATAGGGAGAGCCACCTCATTGCCCCTCGAAAAATGCTTTGAAAGAATCAGGAAGTACCAAATAAGCATGAATCCCCAAAAGTGCATATTTGGAGTTGCATCTGGCAAGCTCTTAGGCTTTATAGTAAGCCAAAGGGGAATCGAGGTTGACCTTACAAAGGACAAGGCAATCATTGAAATACTGGCTCCAAAAATTGAAAAATAAGTCAAGGGTTTCCTTGGGAGACTGTAATACATCAACAGGTTCATATCTCAATTGACTACTATTTGTGAACCCATCTTCATGCTCCTAAAAAAAGATTCCCCAAAGAAATGGAACACCACATGCCAAGAAGCCTTTGAACAAATCAAAGCCTACATAGCTAGTCCCCTAGTATTGGCTTCTCCTTAACAAGGCATTCCCTTGTTGTACCTTATGGTAATAGACGTAGCCGCAAGGGCTATGTTGGCTCAAAACCAAATACTAGAAAAGAATGAAAAATTCATGTACTATGCCAACAAAAAGCTAATCTCATATGAGTAGAACTACAGTGCTCTCGAGAAAACTTGCATATCCTATGTTTGGGTCACTCAGAAACTCCGCCATTACATGATGGCCTACGCCATACACTTGGTATCTAGAATGGATCATATTAAGTACCTTTTCAAAAATTTGGCTTTATCAAGCAGTACAACTTTGTGGCTTTTGCTCCTCTCCAAGTTTGACATAATCCATGTAACACAAAATTCTATCAAGGGAAAGGGTGTGGCTGGTTACCTAACTGACTACCTAGTTAAGGGTGAGGCCGTGAGAGAGACAAAATTCCTAGATGAGGACATCATACAAACCTAAGAAGACAGATGGTGCCTATTCTTTGATAATGCTGCCAATAAAAGAGGTTATGACATCGGCATGCTCTTGATAGCCCTAGATGGAGCACACACATTTTTAGCCATGAAACTTCAATACCCCTCTACAAACAACACCACAGAATATGAAGCCTGCATAGTCGGCATGCAAGTTGCATTAGAACTGATAGTCAAATACCTCGATGTGTATGGAGTCGCAACCCTTGTCATTGGTCAAATCTAGGGAAGGTGGAAAATCAAAGAGGAAAAGCTAATGCCTTATCATCAATGCTTGGAAATAGTGATAGCCGGCTTCGAGGATGATCAATTCCACTACATAACTCGGGCCAAGTATAGCTTCGCAGATGCCTTGGCCACCCCGCCTCAATGATAGATTTACTTGAGGAAGCAACTGTCAAGCCACTCCTAGTTTAGGTAAAAAAGATCCCAATATACTGTTGCAACATCCATGAGGTCACAAACAGGCCAAAACCTCCTACTAAGTACACCGATGTTTGGTAACTCATCAAACATTCACAATACTCGAAAGGGTATACCAAAAGAGACAAGGTCGCTTTAAGATGTTGAGCTACCTAATTATCATATGCGGAAAGTGCCTATACAAAAGGTCATTCAATGGGATCCACCTCCTATGTTTGGACAAACAAGAAGTCGGACGTGTCATGACAAAAGTCCACGAAGGTGTCTACAGACCTCACATGAATGGACACATGCTGGCCACGAAAATAATTTGTTTGGGGTTTTATTTGAATACCATGGACGAGGACTGTACCACTTTCATGAAAAAAATGACACAAGTGCCAAATACATGCTAACCTGTAGCACCTCCCTCTTAGGGAGTTGTACAACTTAACACCTCTATTGCCATTTGCCACATGGGGAATTGACATCATTGGCAGGATCATGCCAAAAGCTACAAATGACCATGAATACATTTTGGTAGCTATAGATTATTTCACCAAATAGGTGAAAGCAGCTTCATATGTCATCCTCAATGTAAAGAAAAAAGCCTAATTGATTCGGACTAACATGATTTTTTGATATGGGGTACCTCACGAGTTGATCTCCGACAATGGCCTACACTTTGAGGAAGAGGTTACGGAAGTGATGGAAGAGTTCAAAATCACCCAGTAGAAGTCCTCACCTTACAAACCACAACGAATTGGAAAACTTGAAGCAGCCAACAAGACCCTAAAGAATATCTCAAGAAAGGTGACAAACACCAACAGAAATCGGCATAACAAGTTGCCTTTTGCCTTATGCGGATATCGGACCTCTTTCAAAACACCTATTAGGGAAACCTATTACGCCCTCACATATGGGGTGTTTTACCCATCGAACTAAAAGTTCCCTCACTCAAGGTGTTTTTCAAAAGTCAAGTTGTCACGCCCCAAATTTCGACAAACCCGAGGCGCGACTGACGAGACCGAAAATAAAATAAATAAAAGGACAAGGTAAATAAATCCACTAAACATGTATCCATTTCCATCAATACATAAGATAATATATAATACATCGTTCATAGATCATTCGGGCTTAAGCCCTTACATTACAAAACATAGGTCCCACGGACCAAAAATATAACAAGTACTTCCCCCTATCAAAGTATCACTGGGTCTCAAGTTGCTGGAGGGTCCTCATCTGAAAAATGTTGCCCACGAATGGGTCAGCTCAACTGCTGGTATGATGAAGTGCTAATGCAAGAAATAAAGCTAAGGCGTGGCATGTGCAAAGTGTACATTTATTTCTAAATGACATTCAAAGCATTGCAATAATATATATATGAATGGTATGCGTGACGCACCTATGCACAACTCTATGCCACAACCCATGTCTCGTTTACGGGTACTCCCCGATGGCACGAAGTACCAATGCAATGGCCAATTTTAGGTTTTTCACCACAGGATCTACACCCTCATAATGCAAAGCACCACGTGCTTACCCACGCCATGTTCTCAAAGGATTCATCATATGCCAATATGCCAATGCAATGTCAATGAAACATGGTTTCCACAATATAGCATGCTCGAGACAATAATTACATAAATCACCAGCTGATTCCATATGCAAGCATATCTCATATAATCAACATATACACATGTCATGATTTACGTTCATCATTCACTAAACATTCATAAAGTACAAGTAACATGTAGGCATGTGAACAACCAACTCCAAATCATCAAGTAAACACATTCCACATAAACACATAAGTCATTCCAGTCATTCACAGAACATTCCTAACTTAACTTCATTTCTAACATTAGCAAAACACCATACCTGTCGGGTAGTCTCAACCCTAGAAGAACGTGTACGATATGCAATTGAACTGGTCAAGGAAAATGTAGGAGATCAGATCGTCCTCTCCTGGCCTGTCAGTGTTCCTAAAGCATGAATCACAACTCAGTCTATTGTCATTTGAATTTATGCTATTCATCAAATTTTATGTCTTTTAATTCATAGGTTTCTATTCTACTAAATTAAACTCTGCCATTGAATCTAGGATGTCGAAGAAAATAAGTTTAGGTCCTCGCAGAACTCAATTCGGACATCAGGCTCAAAAGGACAAAATAGTCATTTTGCACTTTACACATGTCCTTACATTTCGTGACCTCTTTTCACAAATCGGACTCCACGGTTGAGTTCGGAATGTTCGAGATAATAAAGTTTCACTATTTGTTTACCTAATTCGGAGTTCGTTTGACTGTACTTCAATTTAGGGGCATTTTGGTAATTTTATATGTTACTACGTGTCTTTTATTTTTTGGGACCCCGTCTCGTAAAACGGATCTCACCATTGGTCTCAGAATGGTCGAGATAGTCAAAATACACTAATGACTTGTCCCATTTGGACTCCAAATTAATTTAGAATATTTAATTAATTAAATTAATTAATTAATTAATAATTTAATTAATATTTTATTCATGAGGGTCAAAACATAATTATTAACAGTTGGGGGGGTCAATTCATAAATTCTATAACTTCTTGGGTCAAATTATAATTTCTAAAAGTCAGGGGGGCCAATTTGTAATTTAAGAAAACCCTATTCTCACTATGGATAGCCAAACAGTGGCTATCCCTCAAACCTGGAATAGGATATCCCTATCTCCCAATTCAATTTCAATTTCAATTTTTTACCCTAGGAACCAAACAGTCCCAATCTCTTTTTAATTTAAAACCTTAGCGCGACACAGTGGCAGGGGCGGTTCTGCCCCGCCCGAACCGGACCCGACCCAAACCCGAAACCCGACCCGGTCACCCCCCTTCTTCCCCGACTTTCTGGCGACGTAGTAGTAGGGTTCCGGCGCCGGTGACTGGTCTCCGGCGAGATTTTCAAAGTTTCAAAATCTGATTCTCTCCGTTTTCTCCCAAGGATTCCATATTTAGGGTTAGTTTTGGGTCCAAGCCATTCAATCTTCACGAAATAGAGGGTCAATCCCTCGGTCAAACCTCCGGCCGACCCTTTCCCCTTCATTTTCGTGACTGTTTGTTCATGGTTCAATCCCCATTTTCATCCCAAATGGTTTCTGCACCTCCTAGGGTTCATTCCCCATCATTTAAACTGAGTTTTATACATAAAATATCAAGACCAAATTCTTATACCCGAGACCTGCAACCTAGGTTTTCTCCCTAGTTTCTCAACCATTTTATCTCATTCTTTTTGCATTATAAACCCTACAACATGCTCTCTAAGATCATATACATTAAATCAAGTTTCATGCTTTTAAAAAAATCAAAACAGAAAGAGGTCACTTACGGGCTTTCTGTTGGATTTCTCTCTCTAACCGATGCCCCTCTCTCACCTCTGGTTCCAAGCTTAAATCGAGCTTCACAGAGCTCTTCTCCCTTCCAGAATTCTCTTCTCCCTTGCTCTCAGTTTTTCTATCCTTTCTCTCATCCCAACCGAGACCACATATACACACACACATCAAGTCCCACACGTCTCCCCCTGCACAGCCCCTTTCCTTGACTTCTTCCCCCTCTGTTCAGCCACTTTGCTTCCCCCCAAATGCAGCTTTGCATTAAATGCAAAGCTGCTCCTATATACCTACACATATATATATATCATCATCACACACACACACACTAATTTCACACACTCAGTTCGGTTGCACCCACACACACTCGTCCAGTTACATCCCAACCAGATCTGATATACATATATATATATACCTATGCATATCCACATACACATTTACATGTTACATATACACACAATTGAATAATTTAACCAATATATATATATATATATCCATGTATACATTATGCACATCACATACCCACATTCATCCATTTTAATAATAATAATAAAAGAAAAAAAAAATTCCATATCATAACACAAGTAGCCAAGACAAACTGTATCCAAAACTGCCATGACAAGTTAGCATTGTTAGACAAAAGGTGACTTAAAGCCCTTTACCATATACAAGGTTACCATCGTCGGATAGCCCCAGCTTTCAACAAGAAACTTAGGAAACGAGGACTAAAAGTAAGAGATCTAGTGCTAAAAGAGATTAAAACCCCAGTGCTCGACCAACGAGGGAAGTTCTGGCCCACCTGGAGTGGCACGTTCATCATCAAGTCCATAGCCATTAGAGGCACAAATTGGCTCACAGATATGGATGGAAATGAGTTCTTCTCAACCACTAACCTAGACCAGTTGAAAGAATACTATGTTTAGGGCCTAGACTTACTGTAATAGAATTACGATGACCTGACTCCCCATCAAACAATGTTTCAAACAACATGGGGGTACGTAGGTAACTCACAAAGTCATTATAAGTACGATCTCAAAAATAGATATTCAATATTTTATTTCATAATATGTTAAAACCCAATCTAATTTGGTGATAAAATGTCTAAATAAGACTAACTACCTCAAAAAAAAAAAGATCATCATCACTAAACGATCACTCTCGTTATCACAGAGGAATCATCTTTTATTCTCCACTAATTTCCCTTCAAACTCAAACTCCTTACTTGCCATTTTCTCCATAAAGTACAAAAGGTCTTTCTCTTTATTAACTCGCAAGTCGAAAACGCCCAAAGTTCAGTTTTTCTTTTTGACATAACATCTCTCAAGGAACCCTCGGGCGTCCCATCTTTCTCTTCAAGCTCCGTACTTCTCGAGTGTATTTTTCCTTAAGTTCAAATTCTACCAAGTTCTCTTTTCATGGTTCTTCATTGAAATGGAAATTTCCTCAAACTTTACGCTTATACTCAATGCCATAACAAATCCAATCTACCCAAGAAGGACGTCCACTTGGAGATTCTCTTAGTCACCCACTCAGAAAGATGAACCCCCTTCCAAAGGTTGGTCAACCTACTTACAATTCAAGGGGACAATTCCTCCATAGGATAATGTGGGCCCCAAGTCCATGGCCTATTTTTCTCAAGTCCGAATTAACGAAGAAGGTGAATGGGGTAATAAAAGGATGTCACTCTAAGGCTGGCTATGCAAACACATGAGTAACCTGGTGAACGTAGAATAGAGGCTTTGCAATACCAATGAAAAGTGGTCCAATCGAAATCGCTAACACTCAAGGTTACCAAGAAGCCATACCATGCTTTCTTGTCAGTTTGAGTCACCTAAAGCTTCAGCGAGAGGTAGTGTTTGGGTCGGTATGGGTAAAGCTACGGAATGTCCAAAATTGCTAGCTTTTCATTGAGCCACATCATTAACAACAAGGGACTAGTGCCAAATTCATAACTCAAGACAATGTGCACCATATCCAAACCATGCAAAGTCTCATGTTCCTTTCCTTGCCAAGGTTATCAATAGTTCCAATCAAGCGAGCATCAATTGTAGTTGGATCAGTCAAGAGTAAAAAGCGAGATCTCATATATAAAGCTAAAATAGCCAGCCTAGCATGACTCGGCTCTTGGTTCTTAAAGTGGCCCATGATGGGCAAAAGAGAAAAACTCTCACCTTGCACCAACAACCTCACATCCACAGTGTTCAATGATAGAAAGTCTAATAAAAGGGCATAATAACCTTTTTGAACCTTGGGAAAGATCATCTTGCCTTGGATAGTCACATCAAATATATCACAGAATTCCTCAAAGGTCAGGCGAAGCTCCTCTATGTTGAAGCATAAGACATGATCCACAGGGTCCTAGAATCTCGCACAAGTTTTCAAAAAGCTATGCTCCACCACAATGTTAGTCATAAAGATAAGGGATTTCAACTTGAATGATCCCAAATTCATCCTCTTTGATGACATAAGAGAGATCATCCATAAGTGAAACTCATTGTCAAAAGCATCTACGATCGTAATTATAGCAGCCATGAGAAGAACAAGACTTCAAAGAGAAGTGTAAATCAAAGAAAAGTGAGAAAGATACATGATAGGAGGTCTAAGTCTCTTTCTATAATCACAAAAACCCACAATTCTATCACTAAGTCTGGTTAGGAAGTCAAATTTTGGAAGACTTTTACCAAATTTGGACAAAATTTGCATGCGATACCGATCGGCACACACTGAGTGCCGATTGGCATTGAGGCCCAGAAAATACCCCTCTCAATATGCTGATCGGCACAAAGAGAGTTCATGGGCTCTTTTGCCCAATTTTGCCATATTATGCATTTTTGTGGTTTTTCGAGCACACTAAGTTTCAAAATCACTCATTTTTTATCCAAAACTATGTGTTTTCATAAGGAAAAGTTACATTTTTACAAAAATAGAAAACAAATAAGCATTGTTCATAGAGTTCAAAAGCACCACAAATCTAACGGCGCCCATGCCTCGAGTGTCTCGGAGGCAGCATTTCTTCCTATAAGTCCTTATCATCCTCTATAGGCTTGGATCTCCTCCTAGGCCTAGAGGCTGGAGTCCAAAAGATCCTAGGCTGGTCGGTGCCTTTCCTCCTCGAGCCTCCTCCTCTTCTTCCCGTTAGGATCCCGCCACCGAGCCTGATCGGAGGTTGAGCCATCTGCTCAAGCTGGGACACCCTGCTCACTTGAAAGAGCATAACATACAAGTTAAAAAGTAGTATAGGCAAAGCATACTGATCGAAAGGGCCAAGAGACTAATGATGTCTGCGTTAGTTTGACATATGGCTTTCTGCCATGACTCAATCGTGACTTGCGTCACCTTGTGCTTCAAGGCCATAATGTAGACACATGCCTATTGATAAATCAGTCAAGCCACCTAAAAGACACCAAAAAAGGTTAACAAAATCTTTAACAGGAAAATCTAAAGGATCAAGTACTTAGGTCTTACCCTAGTCAAATGGTCGGGTAGAGGAGGTAGAGGAAGTCTTTCAATAACGCCCGTAAGTCTTGTGGGCTCTTCAAGGCAAAGTGTGTTGTTCTCAGTCATAAACGACATATTGAATGCAAGAAAGGCCACATGAATCCCTATCCCAATGGCCGTGGTCTCGACCTCCTGCGAAGACCAGTCACTGGTACTAGGGCCACCAACCCTTGTAGATAAAGGTGGTCCTCTAGTTAAGGGAGGTGCTAGTCCCTCCTGATAAGCTTCAAACTCTATGAAGCAATTAAAAAATCTCTCCATCAGTATACCTTCCAAAAGCTCCAGAAAATAGGCATCCTCGAAAAGACTATCGAGCACTCTCGCATGTTTTCTAGAAGAGTTGCCGGAAGGAAGAGGTTAGCCACATTGTCCACTTGGTGAACCACCCACTCGCCCGAATAATAAACCTACTCAAAGAGGCCATCCAAAATTAAGCGTATGCGGGATATCCCCACATTATTCCCACCAACGTGAGGACCTCGCCTTATGAGTTCCACTAAACCTGTCAAAAGCATACAATGTGAGTCCTCGTCATAGGCTAATAACACAAAAAGACAAGTCATGAGAATAGTCTAGCCATGTCGACCCTGGATCTGGTCCAAAGCTAGTCGAAACTTATGAATTGCATTGGCACCCCATCGGGCCCGTCGGTTATCCTTCCTCCACCGGCACATGTGAGGAAATACATCCTTATCAGGTGTAGCTAAAAGGTATAGAAGCAGTACCAAAACCTCATAAGCCCAAATATGTATAAGGAAACCAAGTCAGGGTTAAATAAAGCCCACAAATGAAAAAATGACCAAAAAAAAGTCAAGAGGGAAAAATATACCTCCCATACCACGTTGAAGCCTTAAAGTCCCTTCACCACCTCTCGAGATAGTGTGCACATTCATCGGTAAAGCTCCGTCATCATCGCTTTGCCCCAATTGAATCGGCCAAAGTTGGCCACTATCACTAATGCCACAAGGCATTAAAGGTGGACCGTGTCCCCACTATTGTCAAAGAGGGTCCACCTAAAAACAAAGAGCATAAAAGCTCTAGTTAGTTGGACTTGAGCCGTTGTGCTACGAAACTCCCTATGACGAAAAGCCTCTAAAATATGCTTCACTCGGGCCGCACCACCCGAAGCAAACTAGGGGACCCATCCCAATAGTTTCTTAATCTCTGCTGGCCAATGGTGAATGTCATTATGTAAAAACTTGAAAAATGGGAATGAAATTTTTTTGATAGAACCCTATTGGAATGTCTTTAATTAATCTTAATTAATTTAAACTGTCAAAAATATTCTAATATATATATATATATATATATATACACACAATGAATAAACATACATTAATATACATGTGTATATGTAAATGTGTTTAAGTGTACAAATGTGTATAAATATATGTAAGCTTATGGCAATATACAATTAAATGTGTATATATATATATATATTTACATGTGTGCACAAGGTGTGTGTGTGTGTGTGTGTCGGTTGGTATATGGGTGTGTGTGAAATATAATAAGTATATATATATATACATATATATATATATATAAATGACACAAAATACATGACAAGGAAAAAAAATAAAAGAAGAAGGCATGCACAACATGTATTGTGTGTAAAACCAGTGTGTGCCAGTCGGTTGAGTGAGGTGGGTGTGTGTGTACTATTATGTGTAGTGTGTGTTTTATATAATATAGATATATATATATATATATATATATAACACAAAATATCAGCCCACCAATTAATGCAAAGCTGCATTCTGAAAATGAGAAAAATAAGAAGTGATTAGGGCAAGTGGGGAAGTCAGAAAAGGGGGAGAAACCATGGGCAAATGAGTGGTTTTTACATAAAGCAATATATATGCATATGTGTGTATATACACAGGATGGGTTTCGTGTTTAGAGAGAGAAAAACAGAAGGAAAGACCAAGTGAGAAGTTGTGAGCATTAGGAGGGATCCAGAGGTAGGAACAGAAGAGAAAACCAAGGGTTTGTTCAAAACAGGTAAGCAGATTTACATTCTATTTTTGAAATTTAAAGCATGTTAGTTGTTTTAAAGTGTAGGGTTGTGTAGCTGATTTTAAGAGAGAAATAATGCAAAAATAACAAGAGGAAATGGTTGAAAGATGAACAAGATATTCATAGTTGCAGGTTTTCTACGATAATTCGATTTTAGAATTTTTATGCTGAAAACTTAGATTAAAAGATGGGAAATGATTCATCTAAGGTGCAGGAAGAATTTAGGGAACGAAATAAATGAAAACAGTAAAAGAATAAGTGCAAAAATTCAAAAACGCAATTGACCGGAGCTACTGGTCTTCCTCAAATTCATGGGTATTTAATGAACCAAATTGAAAACCAGACTTGAATATGTAATCTCCATGAGAAACTGAAGAAAAATGCATTGAAAATGTATTAAAATCTGGCCGGAATTGGGTCGTCGTCACCGGAGATGGCGACAGAACCCTAGTGTTCCTTCATCAGAAAACTGAGGGGGAAGACGACACTGTTCGGGTCGAGCTCTAGGTCGAACTCGGGTTGGGCCCCGACTGAAATCAAAATGGGCACCCACTTAAGTAATACTACGTCGTTTTGAGGTAATGTGTCTTTCAAATTTAGGGCTGATATCATCATGACATGTTGAACCGGTCAGACCGGTTGGTTCAGTGAGACCCTGGACCGGTTCACTTAAAACTAAAACAAACCCACTGGTTCAGTGTTAAATTTTGAAAATAAATAAACCAGGACTTTTTAGAATTTCGATTTGACCCCAGACTTTTTAGAAATTTTGTTATAGCCCAGATTCTGGAAAATTTATTTAAATAAGCCCTTGAAAATAAATAAATAATAAAATAAATAATTTAATTACTTCATTAATTTGGGTAAAATGACTATTTTACCCTTGGACCCTAAATAGGTCAAACAAAGTCTAAAATGAATAAATGAATAGTGTATTTTTACTATTTCGGGCACCCTGGACTCAATGGTGGAGTCCAATTGGTGAAATTAAGTTCCAAAAAATACAAACACATAAATCATAAATGACTGTATTGCCATTAACAATACCTAAGGCTGTTTAAACATAAAAGATAGTCTATTTTAATTATGTTAGACATTCTGCACTCAACGGTGGAGTCCATACTAGCAAACGAAGTACCGAACAATGCAATGCATGAAAGAGTAAAAGACCAAAATGCCCCTAAGTCAAAGAGTAGTCAAACGAACTCCGATTAAAATAAAAGAATAGTGAATTTTTATTATTTCAAGCATTCCAGACTCAACTGTGGAGTCTTGATCTGTGAAAAGAGGTCTCGAGAAGTAAGAACCCGTAAAAGTGTGAAATGATAATTTTGCCCTTTTCAGTACAGATGCCCGAATTAAAATTCATAAAAGCCTAAATCGACTTTGTTCGACGTTCCAGACTCAATGGTAGAGTTTATTTTAGTGAAATAGAAACTCATGATATAAAAGCATAAAATTTGATGAATAGCATAATTCAAGTAGAAATAGGCTGAGTTGTGTTGCATGATTTTAGGAACACTAAAGGGCAAAGAGAAGGCAGTCTAGACCTTCCAGTTGGAGACAGAAAAAAGGATTGCATTCCCACTGATTAGTTTGGCTACACAGAGAGCACGACTTCCTAGGGTTGAGACAAACCCAATAGGTATGATATTTTGCTAAGTAAGAAATAGAATTAAATTTAGGAATGATTTCCATGATTCGTATGCTTATTTGATTGGTTATGTGCTTATGTGTTCCTTGTTGTTTCCTTAGGAGTTTGGTTAATTAATAAACGTGAACTATGACTATGTGTATGTTCCATGTGTTGGCACAGTATGTGATTTATATTCTTCAAGAATTGTTAAGATTGTGAATATGTAACTTAAGTATGTGTTTAAATGGAATGTGTATGACATACACACATGAGGAATGGATTTTTGTGATTTGAATATAGTGCATTGTTTAAAGCATGCTTCATGTGTGGATAAAATGCTTCAGTGAGACTGCATTATTGCATAGTAGAATCAAGGCATATTGGCATGGCGTGATTCTTGAAAGCATAGTGTGGGTTGAGTACGTGGTGTTATGCATTATGAGGGTGTAGATCCTGTGGTGAAAAACCTAAAATTGGCCGTTGCATTGGTATTCATGGATCCATCGAATGCGGTCCGTAAACAAGACATGGGTATGGCATAGAGTTTGCATGGGTGTGTCACGTATACCGCTTTTGTATTATGTTGATGAATTGGATGGAATGTAGATTATAAATGTACACTTGCACATGCCACACCTTAATTTTTTTCCTTGCATTAGCATTGTGTCATACTAGCAGTTGCGTTGACCCATTTGTGGGATATCATATTACAGATGACGCTCCCGGCACTTGAGACTTGAGGAAGTCTTGTAGAGTGAAGGGAACATGAACTTAGAAGGATTTTTGGCCCTTGGGGGCATATTTTGATATTGTACAAAGGCATAAGCCCTAAACCATATATGTTTATTTGTACGTTATGAAGCAATGGGCGAGGCCCTATGGATTAGTGTGAGGACATGAATTTGGTTAGTGTTTGAAATGCATGTAATTGTTCTTTATTATTCTCTTTTTTGTTTATTTCACTCACTCCCCAGGTTTGTGAAAATTTGGGGCGTGACACATTATCCCACGACACCCACTCACCACCCATCGGGATGCCAGTAACCATGAAAAAATCCAAGGGAGTGAGCGTAACCTACTCGAAGCGGAGGTGGAATATATTTTTAGTGTCCCGCTACCACTCAGCCAAGACCTAGAGAACCTTCTAGTCTCTATTTGCATGAAAAAATCAGTCAAGAAATGATGCAAAACCTGCCTGGGTAATGTGGCCTTTGCACCGTGGTGGCAAATTGGCCCATCATTCGCCAATATCAGTCGCTGAGCCAACAGCCCAAATCTCAAACTCCTCCTACAAAGGAAATAGTCGAGATAATATTATAAAATCATGAGCATGCCAAAATAAAAACAAAAATATAAGAAAAATCCAAAAATAACAAAGAGAGGCCAGCATTTTGTCAAGCACGTGGTGTGCACTCCCCAAAGAGGCACGTGGGTTAAGTGTCTATGCATGGCCAACCTCCATTTTTACATGCAATTCACATACACAATGTTTCATCCAACCATGGGGTTGGAATCAAAACAAAAACTCCTAAAAATAATCAAGAGAAAACACAAGAAACTTATAGCTCTCTATTGCGGGTAACGATGAGAAAAGTGCCAAGTCAGTTCCTGAACCAAGCTCGTGTCATTCCAAGCACTTCGATGGGCTTTGTAACTTTGAATAGCCCTAGTGCCACAAAATCATGGTCCAAGTCGAACATGGTGTTCGAATCGTCAAAATTTTCACTTGCCATTTCTTTGAAAAATCTTGAATCCTTTTGCAAAAATTGTGTTATTTAGACTTCCCAGGTCTCAATATAAGCCCCAAAAGTCTTCAATATAGGTCCCTACACAATTTAGCACAAGTGGGGTAAGGATGGGTAGAGAGGAAATCAAGAAAAATGGGAGGAAAAATAAAAAAAATTGCTACATTTAACAAGTTGTCTGTGCCCAGGCCCCTAGTGTCGATCGACACTCATGAGGGTTGGTTGGAACACAGAGGTTGGAAACCCCTGCTTCTGTGTGTCGATTGGCATATAGTGCTAAGTGGGCTGATTTTGGCTTATTTTGTAATTTTGGCCCGTTTTGGTTTTTTTGGGCCCATTTTTGCCTATTTGAAGCCTATTTTTTGTATTTTCAAAAATATATTTTCAAATTCATCATGACTCAATTCCGATCACAAAATTATAGTGGCGATATGTTGATTTTATCTGAGTGTATATAAAGGTCCGGTCCATTTAGTCAAACTAGCCGATTCATCTCATTTTTCTTAAACTAATCACATGGATACTCCAAGAAATCATATTCTCTCACTCAAGGCCAATGAATGGCACATGAATCCACTCTTCCCCATAGATTCATACAAAATTCGATCCTCTCATCGGGGTCCAATCTAAGTCATCTCACTAATGAGATACACCCCGAATTCAAATTCATCACTAAATTTTAAAAAACCTGTTAGGATCGCATTTCATTTTGGATTAGTTGTCTATCACAATATTTCATAAAACCTATTAGGATAGCATTTTTTTTTAGGAAAGCCGTCTATCGCAAATACTTTGCCAAAATCTGTGAGGATAGCCTTTCTTTCAAATAAGTCGTCTATCGCAATATTTCATAAAGCCTATAAGGATTGCATTTCCTTTTAGGTAGATTAGCCATCTAATAAGGGGAGTAACTCCATGAATGACTTATTAGGATCGTATTGCATTCTAAGTGAAGTGTCTGAAGATGCATATTTTTGTAAAAACCTGTCAGGATAGTATTCCTTTCAGGTAAGCCGCCTGAGAATGCAATTCCATAAACCTATTTAGATATATCTTCCTTTTAGGCTATCCTCTCGAAGGATAGCATTCCTTCTTGATTATTCATGAACTACGTATGGTCTGATTCACCTCAGGGTGATACATAGGAATCTCATATAGAATGAGTCTGACCATATCAATTCCACAATCAAAGTCCCAAAATGGGCATCATTTTCTTACGCTAACTTTCATTTGCTTGCAAGCTCCGTCAACTGAGGGGCGATCTGTAGACACCCCATTTTGAGACCTTTGATTGTATAAAGTTAGGTTCTGCCATTTTTGAAAAGTTGCTACAATATGTCCCATCTAAGGGTATTTTAGCGATTTCTCATTTCGCCCATAGAGGGCATTTCAGTCATTTTGCCCATAGAGGGTCTTTTAGTCATTTTTCCCATAGAGGGCATTTTGGTTATTTCAACTATAGAGGGCATCTTGGTCATTTTGCCCATAGAGGGCATTTCGCCCATAAAGGGAATCTCGATCATTTCGTCGATAAAGGGCATTTCGGTCATTTTGGCCATAGAGGGTATTTTGGTAATTTCTAGTCTCTCCTTATCCGTTAGGGCTAGTTTGGTAAAGACTAGAAGTTTCTTACATTCTAGTGGCATTTCTGTAATATTAGTGTCATTTTTCCTTTTGGAGGACACTTTAGTAATTATAGAATATTCCTATCTTATATAGGTTATTTTGGTCATTAATGGGCATATATGTAATTTTCATGCCATTTTATCCATATAGGATTAATTTGGTAATTTTAGTCCTTATGGGTAATTTTGACTTTTTATACCTTAGTGGCATTTTTGTAATTAATTTATCCCTAAATTCTTCACCGAATTAGGAGAAATATAGTAAATATAGGTTTGTGCACAAAAATTTGCCTATTTCCCTTCCTTCCTTGTCCCCAAGGGATTTATTTTGACTTGTGCACAAAATAACTTCCTAATCTAAATTGTTTGCTTATTAAGCATTAATCTTGGTCATCCATCCATAGGATTCATTGTGAGCCCTTGAATCAAACCTCTTTACTTTTTTCCTATAAATAAGACCAGGATGCTACCATAATTAAAGATAGAAAAATCAAAAGCTAGATGCTGCAACAATAATTCTCTCTCTTTTATATTTATTTTTTCATATTTTTTGAAGCCTTGTCTTACACAAGCACTGATTCTAATCCATTGATGATGAAGTTCTACTTCATTAAAGATTCAATCGAAGGAGTTCAAGCTCAAAACTTATCTAGTTCAACACGAACAATCAGGTACGCTCCCTCAAACCTTACTATTTTCTCTTTTCCTAATTCAATTCATCTCATCACTCTTGATAGAATAAATTGAATTAGAGAACTATGTTAGCTTTGATTCTATTATCTAAATGGATACGTAGGACACCTCATGTGTCCGAGTCTACTATTTTCCCTTAATCTTATTTACGTGATGTCTTTTCTCTTATTTCATTCATGTTATCACTCTCTATCTACTTCTTCTTTTGATTTATTTACTTTATGTATTCCGTTTATTTTATTCGATCATGTCATTATTATAATTATCTCTTTCTACTCACACTCTCTCTTTTATTTATGTCATGGAATATAAGCCTCGTGAATGAACACTTGAGGCCAGTCCATTTAGATTAGGTAGGATAGGTGACTAACCCCTTCCCATCTCATACCTTGGCTCCCGGATTTGGAATTCTTTGGTTTATTGTAGACTAGTTTTGCTTTACTTTGTTTTAACCCATGTCAAGGGGTTCAGAATATAAAATAGGATCAAAGCATTGTAATTTTAGTTTTCTTTACTATTATTTTTTATATGTATTCTCTATGGGTTATATCAGGTTTTGCTTGTTATTTAGCATAAAACAAGCTGACGACTTCTTTGTGTATTCATGTACACTCCAATCTAAAAAGAGGGCATGTTCCTCTTCCACCTCGAGAGAGCGGACTTTGAAAGCCGCAGGGTTGTTTGACTCATTTCCTGGCACCTGTGCTCACATTCTCCATTTTATAAAATTAGGTAGGATTGTCCCTGGATCCCGGGATGTCCAAACGAACCTCATATTTGAGTCTAAAGTGCCCAAAAAGCTTAAGTATAACCCTTCTTGCATTTAATTTCCTTTTATTTTAATTTTATATGCAAATGGCCTTATTTGTAATTTTTGGTAAAATGGGTCACTAGTTTGTAATTTCATTAAAATTAATCAGCTCCTTTGCGATATGGTTAATTTTAATTTTTTAACTTTATAACCAAACAGGCCCAATATACCCAATTTCTAATTAATGGGTATAGGGATAACCCTATCCTTAATGTTCTAATTAAACCCATTATCCTTACAACCAAATAGGTCAAGTCCCAAAGAATAATAGTCCAAGCCGACCCAAAAACCAAAACCAAACCTTGGTCAAAGCCCAGTTAATGGTCTAGCCCAAGATGCAAGCCTGTAACCTACAACCCGAGTTAAAAACTCGGTTGACCAAACTCGAGGTCCCAGTTGACCGACCTGGTCAACCATTGACTTAGTCAAACTTGCCAAACTCGGCCGAGGCGACTCGCCAATTCAGTCATCATCCCCGTTTTTCACTATCAAAACCTTGATTTTTCACTCTTTTTTTGTTACATTGCCTTGGCTTTTATCACTTTCCAAATACCACACAACGTTATTTAATGTCATCCTTTATTATTTTCAGGAATCAAAACCTTCTTAAAATTCTAAAATTTCAAGGTCATAAAGGTTCGGCCATGGCTAACATTTGTATTCTCAGTCACTATCGATTCCTCTCTCCTCTTCTAATTCATCTTAAATGTTTTATAAAATCTCTGGGTTTTCAAAAAAATGCTCAAAACAATTAAAAATGTTAAAGATCCATTACCATCATCAAATTGAGATTGGGTCTCCTTCTTCTGTAACACATATATCATCACTGCACATGTAATCATTCTGTACAAGTAGTATCGTGTTTATAAAATCAGAAACAAAGAAATCATTCAAGCTCCAAAAACTCATGAGAAGTGGAGAACCCGTATCTAGGTCTCCTTGGTAGTTCATATGTATATATGTGTGTGTGTGTGTGTGTGTTTGTGTGAATGCACACACATATCATAAATCATGCCTTATTTAATCTATATACACAGGTTCCACTACATCTAGAACTATATGACTGGTTCTAAAGCCCTTACCTACCCTCTAAGCTCCACTATTTTTAGAGAGAGAAAGTAGAGAAAGCTCACTAGTGCTTTCATGGTTTCCATCGACCCTTTGGCCCACTGTCCAACCTTTATTCTTTCGTGGTTTTGAGCTCCATCAATGGGGTCTCCATATGTCTTTGTATATATACACAGTCATACACTCCCATGTATACATACATTCACTCAACAAAGCCTTATCCCAATTATTTTGGGGTCAGCTACATGAATCTTTTTTTGTCATTCTTCTCTAGTTAAGGTCATTTTCTCAGTTAGACCACACACTATTATATCTTTTTTAACCTCTCCCCCTAACATGACTCTCAACATTAATCATGTCACTTTGTCTTTCGGGTGCATCTACTGGTCTTCATTATGTATACCTTAATTAGTTTCTCTTATTTTATCTCCTATAGATGCTACTTATACCATCTCATGAATGTGTTTATTTTAATTATATATTTTCTTGTCTTAACACATATCTATCTCAACACCCTCATTTTGGCTAAACTCATCTTATTAACATGTTGTTTCCTAACTCCCTAACACTTTATTCCAAACAATAACATTGGTCTAACATCTGTTCTATAAAATTTACCTTTAAGTTTTAAAGAAATATGTCAATCGCACAATACGTCGGATTCACTCTTTCACTTAACCCATGTTGTTTTAGTTCTATGAGTAACATTAATTATTTCCAATTTATCTTTCTTGATGAATAAGTGAACCTAGATATTGGAATTTTTCACTTTTTATTAACTTTTGATTTTTAATAATCCTTCATCGTCTACATTACTAGTTTTACTGAAGTTACACTCAAGATATTTAGTTTTTGTTTTACTTATCTTTAAACTTTTTGATTTTCGATCCTTTTTCCATATGTCTAATTTATCATTTATCCCTTTTTTAGTTCCAAGAATTAAAACAATATTATCAGCAAAAAGCATACACCATGGAACTTTGTCCTGTATATGCTTAGTAAACTCATCCATTATTAAAGAAAAAATGAAAGGACTTAATGTTGACCCTGATGTAGGCCTATTGTGATTGAGAATTCACTCCTTTGTCCAACAGTTATCCTTATGATAGTTATAGTCTCATCGTAAATATATTTTATCATTTCGATATATCATTTTGTAATTCCTTTCTTTTCTAAAACCCATCATATTAGATCTCGAGGGACTCTATTATAAACTTTCTCCAAATAGATAAATACCACATGAAGATCTTTCCTCATTTCTCTATACTTTTCCATAATTATTCTTAGCAAATAAATAACTTCTATTGTTGATCTATCTAGTATAAACCCAAATTGATTCTCTAATACAATTATCTCAAATCGTAATTGGTGTTCAATCACTCTTTCCCAAAGTTTCATAATTTGACTCATTAATTTAATAACACGATAATTTGTACAATTTTGAATATTTCCTTTATTTTTAAATATAGGTATTAAAATGTTTTTTCTTTACTCATCAGTCATTTTCTTAGTTATTATGATCTTATTAAATAAATTTGTTAGCTAAGACACATCAACCTCCCCTAAACACTTCCAAACTTTAATAGGAATACCATCAGGTCCTAAAGCCATACCAATTTTTATCTTTCTCAATGCATTTTTTTTTTTTTTTTACTTCAGGTGCTCTTTATGCTACCAAAAAAAAAAAATCTCTATTACTCATAGAGTTTTCTATATGATATTCATTCAATATCTTTCACGCCCCGAACTTAACCCTCTATACAATTTGGGACATGACCAACCTATCACCCAGAAAAGTGGTACATAATCCAATTACACCTGCCAATTATATTTGTTTCAATTCAATAAGTAAAAGTCCAACCTGTTCAACTCATCTGATATATCATCATATCACATCCTGTCATCAAGATTAATAATTAAATTATTGGCACATGCCATTCAACTACATTAGAGATTGTCTACATGTTTCTCAACATTACTAAATTCATATGCCCTTATAGGCAAGACACAATGATAGCCATCAACTATATAATCTTACCTTTAAAGATATAGTTGCAAATTAATCTTAAGCTATAGCCAACTTATCTAGATTTTTATTTAATACTTTCTTGTTTTGCATTTCACTAACATCTTTGACTTAGATTACCTTTATTCAGTGTACCTAAAAGGTGGGGAGGGAATTGGGGTGAGCTAAACAAAACTCAATGTATAATATCAGTTCTTTGTCATAGGTTTTCAGTCAATAGAATTTTTAAAGAAACATTCACGGTAAATTTCCATCGGTTGCCAACTTTTCAATATCAAGTCATGATACATTTGAATAATAATACTTTTAACAAAAATCATTTCAATGATATTTCTAGTAAGAGCATTCATTTTAGAGAATAGTTCAAATATATATTTTACAATCAATAAGCACATGACATGATTGCCTAAACAGTCAATGAGTTATAAACTAATTTTTTTGCTTAATGATTGCAGAGTCCAATTAAGCAAATAAGATACCAAAAAATAAGACACATAACTTTAATAATTACAAATAGGTCTCTATTAACTAAAAAACTACAATTTGAACACACAAAATTATAAAAAGACTCACTTTAAGGTTTTAGAGCATCTAAGTCTAAAAATAAATTCCAAACAGACTAAAAACACCAAATAAAAAAGTTTTATATAAAATCATATATTTATTGAGATATTAAGTACAGTTTGATCCATCTTATTGAATCACCAGTTAGAGTGAAATAAATGAAAAGGAGACTGGTGATTAAAAGAGATAAATGAGAAAATATGAAACTAAGGACGTCAGATGAGTAATCTAGTACTTTGAAATAATGACTTTTTGTACTTTGTTTTACAAATTACTTCTGATGAAATGTCTATTGCTTTATAAATTCATATTTTAAGTATGAAGACATATTTATCGCTGATGATTGAAAAGTTTTTTCTTATCTATTCAAAATCATGTTCATTGAAAAGTAGTGATTTGAAATAATTATTCCTTAAAATAAAAAATGATATAAAGTGAAAAATATTTCTATCTAGTGCTTAATGTGCTCTTATCTAGTGAAATCCTTTGGACTCACTCCTATAAGGCCAAAGAAAAGGCTAAAGATCTCTCATGCTATGTCATATTACATGACCTTTTGAAGCTTTAGAGTTCGAGTTAACACAGATTCTCCTGTAATAAGTGATAACATCTTAAATGAAAGAAAGAAATGGAAAAAAAAGGTTTTAAACCTCATGTTGTACATGAAAAGGTTTTATATTTTTTGGTATCTTATTTGCTTAATTGGACTCTGCAATTGAGTTAAAAAAAAAAAAAAACCTTAGATAATCACTTTTCATAATTTTGATTAACTTTTATTGATTATTAATTAATAATAATAAAATCTGTTACATACGATATATATTAAAATTATTTTGGTACGCCATTTCAAACCCACTAGGGTTAGTTCAGTGATTGAAGTTTTAAAATTCCCTTCATTGGTCGCCTCTTCGAAACTCCCCAACAACATAGCTTCATTTTTCTCATTTTTTAATTGATTACAAAATGACGCAACTGTGATGACCCAATATTGCTCCTGAACTGGAACCAAACCCGACCCGAGTTTAACCCGAGGCTGGCCCGATACTGTCTTCATCTTCCTCATGACACTAGCCTAAAACCCGTAGTTTTGCAATTCGATTTTTCTCTATATTTCATGATTTTTTTCATCCCAAGTCTTTCCTAATACTATATTAATTATTTTAAACACTAGTTAAAACTTCAAAACTCGTCATTAATCCAGATATCTGAAGAAACCGGAGTTCCTCCTCTACTTGTAAATCAATTTTTCTCTCCCAATTTGCAACCATTTTGCTTTGTTCTTGTCCCAAACTTCTTGTTTCTCAATGTACTTTTATCCCTATGGAAAGATGATGTTGATTTAATGGAAACCCAATTCAGGTCTCAAGACCTGCATATAAGGACTCCAAACTCATTTCTCCATGATTTTTCATAGTTTTTGCTTCTACTGTTTCCCCTTTTAAGCCTTCTTGGAGCCCCTGTTGTCAAACCAAGATTTTATTGAAGTTTTTCGCAAACCCAGATTTGGCCCCAAGCTTCATCAATGGCGGGTTTTGGTGTTTTATTGTGATGTCTTAGCTATTTTTCTTCATTTTCCATCCCTTTATTCTCTTATTTATGTAGAAGTATAATTGATTCATAAAACGAAAGGGTCAACTTCTTACCTGTTTACAACTTGGTCTCCATCTTTCTCTTGGTATACCTTCGATTCTCTCACTCTTTCTTCATCTTATGCTCTCCCTCTTCTCAAGTTCATTCTTTCTTTTTCTATCCATTTCGACCCTTTAATCTATCTTTCATCCAGTTTGAGCTTTGATTATAAAATAATTGTTAATGCATTTATGCTTACACACACACACACACGTGTGTGTGTTTATATATATATATATATATATATATATATATATATTATTGGCATTCATAAGAAGCCTTCTGCTTCCGACGTTACTATTTCAATTTGTATCTTGACCATAAGCCCGCTCTTGAACCTTTCAATGATCGTGTGTCTTAGTTGTGTTTAATGAAGTCATCTCACCTTTAAGAGATCCGCTCATGGCCACCTTATGATACTATAAGTGTGAGGTGGCGCATTCACAATTTACTCTCTCTTACACTGCCACCTCACATAATGAGGTGTCCATTTCCTTTTTAATTCTTTTTACACACAAGAGTTGGATTACCTCATATTCTACCAAGTGTCAACATGCATCTATGTGTAATTTTTCAATATTTAGGATTTGTACCAAAATAGTCAAGGTAGTATTTTTAGACACGCAGATTTCATATTTGATATCTATTTTTTCTAATTGGGCTTTTAAAAATTTGAACTGTTTTTCATGTCCCAAAGTTGCTTGCATATTGTATAATTTAAATTATTTAACATAAGCTTACTTAGTAAGAAACTTGAGCTAAATGTTCGGGCTATTACAATAGCTTCTCGAAATAATTTTTTTATATGTCTTTAATTTCACTATCATTCATCAAGACTCTTAAATCTTCACTCTTTATATATTTAATATTATTAAAATCTTTAATTTTTCTATCCTTTAACTTAGCAAATTTTTATATATTATTCTCTCCATCTTTTGCACACAGTTTGATATAAAAATCACCATATGTTCTCTCCTTTTAAATTCCACCATTTAATGCTTCTCAACTTGCAATATTTCTAATTTTTTTGCCAAGTTTTACGGCATTCATTTTTTACTTCTACTACTTTGTAAATTTTCTCACTCCAACACCAAGTTTCCTTAATAGGGATCATATTCTTTTTGATTCCCTAAGAACCTTTTTTTCTATTCTTCTAATGCATGATTTCATTTTATTTCATATTATATTAGTTTCATCATTTAGGTTTCATGATAATTTTTTTAGCATCTAATTTTTGAATTGCTTTATTTTCTCTCTTTTTAAATTCCACTATTTAATTCTCGAGTTTTTAATCTAGTTATTATTTTATATACACACTGATATACCATAAAAGAGCAGGCCAATCAGCACTTGACACGTATGATCATGAATCTAACTCATGCTTGGCTAACTCAGCTCTTGCTCAGCCAATGGCTCAGCTCTCGAGCATCCAGATCAACACAAAGGGTCGGAAGTGACCAAGCATATGCCTCTAGAGCACATATATATCCGGATAAGGATCTCAGAGTTAATTACAGGATCCAAACCAACACTCCAGACCTCGTCACCGCCTTAGCGGATGCCGAGCAGGGAATAAGGAAGCAATCCTTAACACGGAGACAGTCTTCAACAAGGACACAGTCTTCAACAAGGAAACTACCATCTATGATTATCTCTATGCAATACTCCACAAGGTAACTGCAATCTCTAATGATCAAATCCCTACATTCATGGCTCCGAATCCTAATTAACTTAGGAAGGCCACGGTCTATAAATTAAACCCTAAAGATACGCTTTATTTTCATGCTCATTCTTTGGTTTTCAATACAGTCTTTCAATTCCTTTTACTTACTTAAGCATCGGAGTGGCTACCGCCGGAGCCAATCCGGTGGTCCTCTGATCATCTTCTTGAGTGTTCTACAGGTCACGGAGCCCATACTTATTGCGAGTCGAAAAGTGTAGCATCAGTTTGGCGCCGTCTGTGGGAACAACTAATCTCCAAGTGCTCTATTCACAAACTCATCTCTTTCTCTCACCGGAAAACTATGGCCCCAAATCTCCGACCGCGATAGGAATACTCAGATTCCGCAAAGCTCTCAGCGTCAGCCGCCTGCTCCACGAGCAAGGGGGCCAATGGTTAATCCCATGCGACAAGAGATCGAATCGATCAAACGACACAACGAACTGGTGCAGGAACAGTTGCTCGCCATCACCAGAACGCTGGCAACACTCACACAGAATCAAGGGACGAACCCTCCTAACCCACCAGTCAACATTGCTACGGGAACTCAACCTCCTGTTATCACGAAGAACGAAGAACCTCATGAGCAGGCTCCAAATAACCAGCCCAAGCACCCCCAGGGTGTTGCCCGCGTTGGCAGATATCCACAGCCGTCAGCAGCTCCAGGCTGGGGAACATCAGCCTTTGTTCCTGACGTCCATTACCGGAGCACTACTCGAGCCCCAACTCCAAGGGCTTCGGGAGCACATCCGGCACCACCGGAGCCTCATCCCCATGCAGCACCAATCCCAGCCGGTTCGGAACCTTCCTCTGTCCCAGGGACGTACTCAATCCTACTACCCTAAAGCCGAAGTTGTCAGGCAGGGTTCGCAAGATGTCATACTCAGAGATCCGCGGAGGGTAGAGGAAATTGCCGAGTCTATGGACCGAACAATTGCCTTGAGAGGTCCTCAGAACCCTCCAGAGCAAGACGAGTTGGCCAGGCTGCTCAGAAGATTAGCCACCCCATTCACTCACGCCATCATGTCAAAAGAAAGGCCCAGAAAGTTCATGGTGCCCAAGTTCACCCTATACGATGGGTCTGGAGATCCAGGAGATCATCTCTCGCACTACCAGCTTACGATGGCCCTTCACGGTGCCTCTGATGCTTTCATGTGCCGAAATTTTATCACCAGCTTGAAGGGAACTGCTCTGAAGTGGTTCCACAACCTCCCTCCGAACTCAATTACCAGTTTCTATGAGCTCGGTAGACAATTCTTGGACAAGTTTATGACCACCAGAAGGCTCAGAAGGGGACTAGAGTTCCTGTTAAATGTCAAGCAGACTAAGGAGGAGTCCCTTAGAGCCTACATTGCGCGCTTCAATGCCGAACTCACGGAGATCACTGACTGCAGCCCAAAATTCCTTGTAGCTGCCTTAACTGCTGGGCTTGCCCACGGTGGCTTCAGAAACTCCTTGACAAAGAGCCCTCCAACCGACATGGAGGCACTAATAGATCGGGCCAGAAAATATATCAACCTGGAAGAAGCCAACCGCACGTCCCAGAAAGGCAAAGATCAGACCCAGAGGAATAATCCAAAAATGGAGGATCACAAGAAGGAGGACCACAGAAGAGACTCCAGCAAGAAGAGGGCCAAGAGCCCAGAGAAAAGAACAACACCCAGAGCTGTGTACAATTCCGGACCAAGGGAGTTCACCAACTTCACTCCTTTGAACACTACACCGAACCAAGTTCTTCGGCAGATTCGAGATCGGGAGAACCTAAGGTGGCCGGAACCAATCAAAGGAGATCCCAGTCTTCGGGACCAAAGTAAGTATTGTAATTTCGATAAAGATCATGGACATACGACTAACTCATGCAGGACCCTCCGGTATGAGATAGAGCAGCTCATAAAGAAGGGGCGTCTTCGGGAGTTCGTCAAGCAAGATAGAAGGCAGAACCCCCAAGAAGACAAGCCTCAACAACGGCCAGACCAGAGGACCGAGCAGAGGCAGGAGTAGAGGGAAGGACGAAACGAGCCTCAGAGGCAAAACAACCATGTCATCTAAGTCCTCCATGCTGACTCCTCTATCACAAGAATGTCCAACAGGGCAAGAAAGAGATATGCTCGAGAGGCCAGGGCTGCCCCGAATGTATTACAGATCTCCAACGTGGAAAAGAGGCTCAAGCTAGCACTGGAGATCCAATTCACTGAACAAGATCTAGCAGGGGTACACTGCCCTCACAGTGATGCCCTCGTCATCACTTTCAAAATCGCCAACTTCGAGATCAGGAGAGTCCTGGTCGATACTGGCAGCTCCGTCAACATACTGTTCCATGAGCCACTTAAACAAATGGGAATGGACCACGACAACGTCAAGCCCACCACTGCCGTGATGGCAGCTTTTGATAGCAATCTCAGCACCCCATTGGGGAGAATCGACCTTCCTACTACTATAAGAGAGGGTGAAGGGCAGAAGACCACCATCTCGGAGTACATGGTGCTGAATATGAAATCTCCCTACAACGTCATAATCAGGAGACCTTGGTTGCACCAGATAGGGGCAGTCACCTCGACCTTCCATCAGTGTCTGAAGTACATCCACAACCAAAGCATTCACTCTGTCAGAGGGTGTCAGCCAACCTCCCGGGAGTGCCATGCTATTGCCTTCAAGGAGAAGGCCCCCAAATAGCAATTACAGTACACTCAGGACCGTACAGATCCAGTTCTCACCCACACTTCCGAGGTGGAAGTTTGCCCATCCAAGCATTGAAGAACCCCTAAGCCCAAGGGGACGAGACAGCCGAGCCAAACTTGTTGGCGAGCCCATCAAAGTGTTGGTCAGTTTAGAAGCAGAAGGGCATTATTTGTGTATCGGCCCAGATCTGACGCACACCGAGCAGGAGAACATAGTTAGGTTTCTGAAAGACAACCTCTCTATATTTGCTTGGGAGACCAGAGACATGGAGGGTATAGACCCTAGCCTCATAACTCACAAGCTGATAGTAGATCCAGATCATCCACCAGTCAGACAGAAGAGAAGACCGATTGCTCCTGAGCGGCATCGGATTATAAATGAAGAAGTCCAGAGGCTGCTTGAAGCCAGGATGATTCGAGAAGTGTTCTATCCCGAGTGGCTAGCCAACACCGTGCTGGTCAAGAAGAAAAATGACAAGTGGAGAGTCTGCATTGACTATACAGACCTCAATAAGGCGTGCCCCAAAGATAGCTTTCCACTACCAAGAATAGACCAACTAGTTGACGCCACTGCGGGGCATGAGCTTATGAGCTTCATGGATGCCTACTTTGGGTACAACCAGATCCAGATGTACCCTCCAGACCAAGAGAAGACAGCTTTCATGACCGAACGAGGGCTCTACTGCTACAGAGTAATGCCTTTCGGTTTAAAGAACGCTGGAGCCACTTATCAGCGATTGGTGAACAAGATGTTCAGCCCACTGCTCGGCAGTACCATAGAGGTATACATCGACGACATGCTGGTGAAGAGTCTGCAGAAAGGTAGTCACCTCCAGCATTTAGCCCAGACCTTCGATATCCTCAGACAGCACAGGATGAAGCTCAACCCCTCGAAATGTACCTTCGGGGTTACGAAGGGAAAATTCCTGGGATACATTGTCTCTCAGAGGGGTATCGAAGCAGACCCCACTCAGATCCAAGCTCTGATCGGATTAAAGTCACCAAGAACCAGAAAGGAGATTCAGGCACTGAATGGCAGAATCGCGACACTAAGTAGATTCATCTCAAAATCCACTGACTGCTGCCTACCTTGCTTCAGAGCTCTGAAGGGCAATAAGGCTTTGCAGTGGACGGAAGAATGCGAGAAAGCTTTTCAAGAGCTAAAGGAGTATCTAGCCTCTCCAGAGCTTCTGTCAAAACCAGTACAGGGTGAAAAGCTACTCTTGTACCTTTCAGTTTCTGAAAACGCGGTCAGCTTCGCATTAGTCAGACAGGACATAGGAGTACAGAAGCCTATATTCTACGTCAGTAAGGCACTACTTGACATGGAAAAAAGATATCCAGAAGTAGAAAAGCTGGCCTATGCCTTGGTCATATCAGCTCGAAAGCTCCGACCTTATTTCCAAGCCCATCCAATCGAGATCCCAACTGCCTATCCTCTGAAGTCAATATTGAGGAAACCTGAGGTATCGGGAAGATTAGTGAAGTGGTTTGTGGAGCTAGGGGAATTCGACATATCATATGTACCCCAAAACTCCATCAAAGGACAGGCCTTGGCTGATTTTGTTGCCGAGTTCACCTCGGCACTCCAAGACAAGGCACAGCTCATCGAAACATCGGGAACTTGGCTGCTCTACATCGATGGATCGTCAACCGATCAAGGTTCGGGAGTAGGCCTGGTACTACAATCCCCTGAGGGGCTCACGTCAGAAAAAGCAGTTAGCCTAGGATTCAAAGCTTCCAACAATGAAGCAGAATATGAAGCTCTAATCTTAGGCATAAAGCTTGCCTTGGAATGTGAGGCTCAGAGCCTCAAAGTCTTCTCAGACTCCCAACTGGTGGTAAGCCAAGTCCTGGGAGAATTTGCCATTAAAGACGATAGGATGCTCCGGTACTCCGAACTGGTGAACCACTTGAAGCATTCCTTCCAAACATTCACTATCCAGAAAATTAAAAACAGCCAGAACTACAGAGCAAATGCTTTGGCTAACATGGCGTCCCGCCTAAAGTCTGAAGCAAACTCCACAGTAAAAATCTCCTATCAGCCAGGGCCTAGCATAGAGGAAGCCCAAGTTGCTCAAATTGCTGAACAGCCCCAGAACTGGATGACTCCAATCCTCTAGTACCTGCAATCCGGGCTCCTCCCAGAAGACAAAAACAAAGCCAGGAGAATCCGAATCAGAGCGGCTCGGTACCTGATCCTGAACAACAAGCTGTACATAAGGTCGTATTCTCAACCTCTGTTAAAATGCTTAACTCCAGAAGAATCACAATATGTCTTGGCTGAAATACACGAGGGAATTTGCAAAAATCATAATGAGGGCAGAACCATAGCTCACCGAGCTCTGTCTCAGGGCTACTACTGGCCTAGCATGCTAAGGCAGGCTAAGGAGTATGTCCAGAAGTGCGACAAGTGCCAAAGGTTTGCCCCATACCAACACCAACCTCATCACGAGCTCATCCCGATTCCAAGTCCTTGGCCCTTTGGTCAGTGGGGAATGGACATCGTGGGTCCTATTACCAAAAGCACCATCGAATAGGAAGTACCTCCTAGTAGCCATTGACTACTTCTCTAAGTGGGCCGAAGCTGAAGCTCTAACACATATCACAGAAAAGGAAGTTGAGAGCTTCACTTGGAAAAATATTATTTGCAAGTTCGGCATACCACGTGTGATTATCTCTGACAATGGGACACAGTTCACGGGTAAAGGCTTCAAGAAATTCTGTGAAAACCTTAACATTAGGCAACACTTTGCCTCCCCAGGCCATCCGCAAGCGAATGGGCAAGCAGAGGTCACCAACCGAACGATCCTTGACGGGTTAAAGAAAAGGTTGGAAAAGGCCAAAGGAAAGTGGGCAGAAGAACTCCCTGGAGTTCTTTGGTCCTACAAAACAACCAGAAGAACGCCCAGCTCTGAAACTCCCTTCTCATTGGCTTATGGTACAGAAGTAGTAATTCCAGTTGAGATCGATATGCCAACCCTGAGGACTGAAGCCTTCGAGCAAGAATCCAATGATCAACAGCTTATGGAAAACTTGGATTTGCTTGAAGAAAGAAGGGATCAAGCCAGCATCAGGATGGGAGCCTATCAACAGAGAATGGTCGACAAATTCAAGGTAGGACTCAAGATGGTCAGCTTTCAAGTCGGAGACCTTGTCTTAAGAAGAGTCTTTCAAAACACCAAGGATCCCACTATAGGGAAAGTTGTCACCAAACTAGGAAGGCCCCTACAAAGTAACAAAGGTTGTTAGGCCTACTACCTATTGGCTAGAAGACATGACTGAGAAGCCTATTCCAAGGCCATGGAATGTGGAACATTTACAAAAGTACTATCAATAGAGATGTTTCTTTCTTTTTAATTGACTCCATAGACTGTTCGTATCTATAATACACAAGCCTCTAGGGCCTGGTCCATAATGTACAAGTCTCAGTACTTGGTCTATCTATAATGCACAGGCCTCCAGAGCCTGGTCCATAATTTACAAGTCTCAGTACTTGGTCCATCTATAATGCACAAGTCTCTAGAGCCTGGTCCATAATGTACAAGTCTTAGTACTTGGTCCATATATAATGCACAGGCCTCTAGAGCCTGGTCCATAATGCACAAATCTCAGTACTTGGTCCATCTATAATGCACAGGCCTCTAGAGCCTGGTCCATAATGTACAGGTCTTAAGTACTTGGTCCATCTTCTAATGCACAGGCCTTCAGAGCCTGGTCCACCCTAATGTACAGGCCTTCCGAGCCTGGTCCATCTTCAATAAGCAGACTCTATGATCCAGTCCATCCAAAGGCAGAAGTTCTAAGCATCTTTAACCAAAATTCACACAAGTCTCCCAGTTCTGAACTCCTCAAAGCTGGCACTTAGCTTATTTGGCTTATCTACCAACAAGCAACAAACAATACAAGTGCCGAACAGATTTAAAGAATATTGTTTTAAGACTTCAAGTTTTGTACAAAGTTTCTTTGATCTATTCTTGAGACATACAGGAGAGTTATTTATCAGAAGTGCACAAAAGGGTGTTCTAACTCAGGAAGCACATTCAAACAGAGAAGAACGTCAGAATTGAGGAAAAAAGATCAATTTTATTAATGATTCATAAAAGTTTACATCAGTACAAAAAGACTAGAAATAAAACAGAAGCTACAATAAAGATATCATTACATAGGCTACTACAGAAGCTACTACATCACTACGATCTGCAACATCATGGCTTTCTGCCTCGGATGATAAAAGGGTACAGGATCCAAACTTCCATTACCGCCGCCGTCGGCTCCATTTGAAGGGAAGGGACCCTAAACCCCAATCTGCATCAAGAAGCACCCAGGCCATTTCATCATCACTATCATTGATCTCACGAACAACGGATGATGAGGGCTCTGGGTCTCAGGGAGCCTCCATTCATCTTCCTCGAAGCAGTTGTCACACCCCAGCCAATTTGAGCAAGGGTCTCTGCCAAGACACGAAGAAGAGGAGGCATCTCACCTTCGTCTTCACCACCAACGCTCCAAGCATCGGTTGAATCAAGGAGGGTCCACCACTAATCAGAAGAATCTCGACAGGATGCCAAGATGGACAAGAGAACTTGTGCCTCCTTTAATCCTTCCTTGGAGACTGAATCAAAGGAAAGGTTAACTCTCGGCCACAGTTTAATCATTCCTAACTCAGACGAAGAATCATCTATCATCTCTGGGCAAATGACAAATTTCTGGCAGCATCTAGAGTCTCTCTTACGAGGGAACAATTTGGGAACAAGATGGATGGGCGCAACCGTATGCCCTCGTTTCCATATATATAGATCCCTTGAAGCCCAAAAGCCACCCAACTGAACCGTTCGCAACGGTTAAAAAGAGATTGGCCTCGAAATCCCAAACGACAATCGAATAAATAAACGGTGCATTAAATCTGCCTTTTTGATATACCAAGAGACAGGGTACAGAGCTCTTTGAGCAAAAAACCACAGTCCAGCACTGAAGCTTCTGAGTTAGTAAAGAAGGGGGAGGCAAAGTCTAAATGTACAAGCCTCCTATCCGGTATACAGACCCTCCAGTCTTATCTATTTTTTGATAGGCCATTCATACGACAAAGGCGAACAGCTCTGATATATCCTGATCCTAAAGGCTCGGAAACAGTGATGAGTGCGCAAAAGTGCACTCTAAATATCCTATTATTTGATTAAAATGCTAGAAAGTGAATAAAAATGTTAGGATATAGTTGATATTATTTGATTTAATTTTTATTCACAGTGAGATGGATTTGAGTATTATATAATATTTTGAATCTCAAATAAATGCATTAAATAGTCCTTGAAAATTTTACTCTTGAACGGTTGCAAAACTCACTATTTGTTTCAGTCACGTGGTAAAATTAATTCATTATTTATTGAATTGTAGGGCAGAATGATTGAAGAATAAAGAAAGAAAAAAACGAAAAGCTCCAGGGTTTGAATGAAGAAAAGCAAAACAAGAAGTAAAAGAGAAAAAAAGAAAAAGAAAAAAGAATGAGAATGAAGCAAAGGAAATTAAATGGAGGCGTTGTGGGGCCCATCTGTGGCGCGTGTGGGCTTGAGTAGGACGTGCGGTTCAGGAGTGAGGCAAGGCGCTGGGCTGCGTTGCTATGGGGCCCGATGCCAAAAGGTAAAAGCAGAAAAAAGAAACCGGGCGTGAGGTGGCTTGCGGTTTGGTGTGGGCCAGGCGGTTGCTTCAAATTAAAGAAGGAATGGCGCTGGTTCGTGCGACTGGGCTGAATTAAAGAAAACAGTAGGGCCCGACTAAAGAATTGGAAGAGGTGCAATCTCGGCCTGGTGAGTGCGGCAAGGCCCAAGGCGCTAAAAGGGGCTAGGGCGCTAAGGAGCAAACTGAATATAAAAAGAAAAAAACAAACCTAAATAGAGGAGGACCTGCGGCGGGGGATCCGTGCGAAAGACGGATGAAACAAGGAGCAGCCGCAGGCTGCGGCAGTAAACAGAGAACAAGAGCTTCGACTGTGCGGCGCGTGGCAGAACAGGAAAAATTCAGTCGCAGTCACGCCATAGCAGATTATTTCTCCGTGAAATTTATGTTATCCATCCTGTACATGGGTAACTAAATTTCCAAGTAGAGTTAGGGATGAACTTGCACCATAGATGGCTATATTAATTTATTTTGATTCCTGTACATGGTTTTAATTTGTTAAATTCTTTATTGATCATTCTAAATTTATTGTTAGATTTTATTGTCCAAATAATTAAAGGTTTTAGTCCGTTTATAAATTCAGTCATGCTTTTTCTATTGAGTGGATTAATGTTTTGATTAATTTTGGAATAATTAATTATTTATATTGATTTAATTCTTTGCTGCAATATTGCTCGTTGGGTATATTGTCGTCGTTGGGTTTTCTCAATGTGAATATTAATTTGAATGATTTAAAACTGCTGAATGATTTTTCAAAGGGTTATTTTCAGTTTAATTTTGATTCATAATTTTATATCTTCCGATTGAGATATTTGGAATTTAAATTCTCAATTGAGTTAACAGTGAACTAAAAATAATTAAAATACCAGCTATGTGCAAGGGATTCCCGAAGCTCTATTGTTCGTTAAATTTGAATATTTTCATCCGTTATTCAGCTTGTTTAATTTTTAGTTGCATTCAAAATCACTTTTTATATTTTCTTTTCTCATTAACCGTTTAATACTTTCTGCAGTTTCAGAAATTCTGTTTATTATTCTTTTAATTTAGTCTCCCTATGGAATCGACACCCCAAAGCTACACTACAACTACCGCGTTATTCTTTAGGCGTAATCAGCAGTGTCGATCATCGTAATGATGAGCACAAGCTATTGTCACAAATCTCCAGCTCAGAGCAGTCTACTTCAGAACTCTACAAAATTTACTTCCTCTCTGTGTGATACAAAATCAATATTGGGTTCTATTTATCTGGTTATGTTTGCTTTCTTATCTTATTATGATGAGACAATTGAAGTTAATCTACATTCACTATTCAATTACAAGTACTAAAGCTCAGAAGGCAGCTATCAACTAACGGACAGTTGATTCGACATGCAATGGGCTCAGAACAGCCATACTCACAGCAAATTTCACAGAAGGCAATAACACAAGAAGAATTTGAAGAAAAAGTCAATTTTACTGATCAAGAAGGCATTCCATTACATCAAAAGGACTAGGCAAAAACAAAAAAACTGATAAAGCCTCAAGCCTTGTCCGAAAGGCCAGGGTCCTCCATCAAAGGAAGGGCAGTAGCCCCAGCCGTCTTATATGGATCAGCACCAGACGAAGCAGGTTCAGGAGCAACGATTAACGACACGTCAAAATCTGGGAACTTAGCTAGGAATCTAGTTCGGAAGCTTTCAAAACCAAACCGAATCAGGTCATCACCCAACTGTTCAACTTCCTCTCTCAATTCCGTCTCAGTCTCAGTCTTGGCATGGTCAACTGCCTCTTGAACCTTCTGATCAAAGGTACTTCGGAGATCGACCAACTCCGCCTGAAGCCCTGCAACTTGCCGAGCATAGATGTCCCTCTCAGGCTCTACCACGGCAAGATTGGTGCTAGCTTCCTTCAGACCCTCCTCAACAGTCTGAACCTTGGATTGAGCTGTCCCAAGCTCCAACCTCACTTCGTCCAGTTCAGCCTTCAAATTATCAGCCTCTTCGAGGCTCATGGGAAGTCACCATCAGAGCAGCTAAACTGTGCATGCTCTGCACAATGCAAGACAGACAAGTTAGATTGAACGAACAAACAAACAAAAAGGACAAGAAAAGCTTCAGAGGTTACCTTCATCTAAAGGTTCATCATCTCATTCATCAACTTTGAGGGGTTATCTCCCCTGTACCGATGAGGGCCCTAGGCCCATATCTGGTCAAAAGCCTTCTTGGCAATTTGGTAGTCCGGCTTATCAGACGGCTCGGACGGTACAGCAGGCGCCTTCCCCTTCCGAGCCTTTCTGCTCAGAACGGAAGGGGCAGGAGGAACGACCGAAACAGGAACGGCAGGTTCGGCCTCCTTCTCGGCCTTGGCAGGAGCTGGCTCGGGAGAGCCAGAAGCCAACTTCCTCCTTTTTACTTCCAGAGGAGGCTCAGGCTCAACTCGGGAGGAAGTCTCCCTCACCGCTTGGGCTTTCGCCTCCGCCCATTTCGACATCAAGCCTTTTCTTGAGCTCAGCACTACGAGCATCCATCAAGTTCTCCGAAGTAATAATAGTAGTGTGAGCCCGGTTGGGAGTCGAAAGCAGCACACGGTACTGATCTCATAGCACGTCGGTAAACTCAGACCTCCTCTAAGCTCTTTTGACTGCACATAAACAAGAAATGGCGTATCAGATTATCAGTTCGGAAGGCACAACGAAGCTAAAACAAACCTAAGGGAATAAGCCTCACCCTTATGACCCGTGGCACGAGGGAATAGCGAGACCTCACCATCCTGGAAGTCTTCATGCTCCCATTCTCCTCCAACAAAGAAGTACCTACTTCTTCCACATTTTATTAGAAGTGGGAACGGAGGACAGGGGTCGGAACCCCTTCTCAAAAGACATATAAAAAAGGCCCTCCGCCTTCTTGAGCTTCAGATCCATATTACTACGGATTCAAATCCATGGACACATCTATCTCATTTTTATGTCCTAACACTACAAACCCTAGAAGTTGCCGCCAACTATTGAGATTCAGGTCGGCAGGGCAGAGCTTATACCAACAGAAGAATTGCCTAACTAAGTCCAGCAACAGGAAGTCTCAAACCCATTTCAAACCAGGCAAGATAAACACATATCTCCTCGGCTTCAACATCATGAGGACGATCCATTGGGCCTGGTACTCTGCAGGTCACGTTTGGGGGAAAATTATACTTCACCCTCCACTTGTTCAGTAGGCTCTGAGTAACAGCACTCTCACCCTCTTCTCTATGGGAAGACCTACCAGAGGTCTCCCCAGCCCTATCTTGGGGCTCTAAGAAGGCATCAATTATCCTAACCTCAGGACTAGAGGGAGGTTCAACAGGCCTCTCCCCAGCGTCCTCAGGGGCAAGGTCACCTACATTCTCTACAAGAGGCGGCACAGCCATCTCAGAGGGATTTCCTACCCCCCTCACTCACGTTTGAGGATTCAAGAGGAGCAGACATTACTCCTGGACTTAAAGAAAAAGAAGCAAAAGAAGAGAAAAGATCAGTCGAACCTTGTTCTAACTCAGAAAACCGGTGTTCTTCAAGGTCAAACAAACCAACAATGGTGGAACAAGATCTTTTAGCACAATGAAAATGACGGGGAAAAGGTCATTTCAAATCTCACCCCGTATTTATAAGCAAAGTATCAGAAGGGACCCACCAAGCCCAAACGCCATGACGGTTCGGAACAATGATTACTTCGAGAAACCCAACCATCGGCCCAGTACAATGATGACCTTGAAAAAACCTAATCTCCGACTGCGCAATAAATGACGCCCCAACAGTCGCCTTGGAAGGCGAACAGGCATGATACATGACTCTCCGAAAAAGGCTTAGCCCTAGTTGCTTGTTAGCATCAAACTAGGACTTGGGGGGGGGGGGAGTAACTGATATACCATAATAGAGCAGGCCAATCAGCACTTGACACGTATGATCATGAATCCAACTCACGCTCGGTGTCACAACCCGAAATCCGGCCCATGCTGATCAGGAGTTCGTGATCGGCCACCAAGGCCTTTTTCAATGATCACGATGTTTTCTTCATTTCCATTAATCAAATGCAGCGGAATAAAATTCTTTTTCTATTGCGGAAGCGTCATTACACAAGTCAACATCAACCATCCATTTATATATTCCATAGTAATTACAAAAAGTACATGATGTAATTTTTCAAAGCCTGCTGATGTCATATTCGATATACAGTCCAAAAGTTTCCAAAAGCAACTACATCATGACTAGCAAAATCCTATCACAAAAAGGGTTCATAGCTTTACAAGCTTCCATCTAGTCTGACTGAACCTACTATTTCTTTTCCCATATCATCACCTGAAATAGGATAAAAATCCTATGAGCTCAACAGCTCGTGAGTATCCCAGCTCGTGAGCATTCCATAATATATCGAAGGTTTCAAAACTACTATATAATTCAATATAGAAATGTCAATGATCAGATATCATATGTTATCTTAATTTATAGTACAAGATAACGGTATCAAATTCGTTTCCAATAAATCTCAATTTAACGATAATCGTAAATCGATAATCAATAACATAGTTCAATAAATCAAAATCACAGTTCAATATCATGGTTCGATAAATCATAGTTCAATAATTCAAAATCATGGTTCGATAACCCAAATTCATAGTTCAATAATTCAGATTCATGGTTCAATTTTCAATATTCATATTCAAAATGATATATTCCACTTCTATGGCCAGCAAATTAGAACCTCGCTGACTAAGATCGATGGGCTAGCTAGTTCGATATGCCGTATCAACACCGGCTCACCACAATATACCTTGTGGGAAGGGTTCGATAAATCACAACCTATTCGATAGTGACCAATCATAGAAGAAGTGTTCTATTCAAAGCATCAAATCATATCCAAAATCAATAATCATCAATAGTAGTTCGATTACTCAAATCAAAGTTCTTTATTTGATATTTAGTTAAAACAGTTCCACATTTGTGAAAAAATCATATAACATTTGAGTATCTTACAAACACATTTTCTTAAGTCAAAGAAGACAATATAGTTGTCAATAGGTCATTCAAAACGTATACAATATAACTGTTAAACAAAGGCTATAAAGGAAAACGATTTCATATGTCGATATATATCATAACAGAGTTCAATATTTATATCTATACTGAAAATTTCTACCTCAATATGGTATGAAATACTCACCTGAATTCCAAAGCTTAAGTCCAAAAATCCTTCCTTTGAAGTTCCCTAAAATCACATTTCAAATTCTGATTACATTCCATAATATCACATGATTAGATTGTCACTTAATCTCTTTTGGTCAAATAGACTCTACCATTGAGTTCGGAATGTCTAAGAAAGTCGGTTTAGGCTTTTACTGATCTTAAATTGGACTTCTGGATTGAAAAGGGTAAAATTGTCTTTTGATATATTATGGTCACTTTATTCTCGGGACCTCTTTCCATAATTTTGACCTCACCGTTGGATTCAGTGGGACCGAGATAGTTGAAATACATATATGACTTGCCTTGTTTGGATACAAGGGTATTTTAGTCATTTTAGTATTTGTGTCTTATTTTTCAGAGTTCCGTCTCGTGAAACGGACCTCACCATTTGATCTGGAACGCCCAAGATAGTCAAAATGCACTATTGGTTTACTTTATTTGGACTTCGTTTGGCTAATTTTTAACCTAGGGGCATTCTAGTAATTTTTTTATTTAAATATTATTAATTTAATATTAATTTAATTCTGTTGGGCCTTAGTTGAATTTTCTATAACTTCTGGGGTCATTTTCTAATTAACAAAACTTCTGGGGGTCCAAATATAATTTCAGAATCTGATGGGGGCCAAAATATAATTTTTGGAAACTAATTAAATAAACCAATGGGTTTATTCAATTTTTAAGTGAACCGGCCCAAACAGTGAAAAGACCAACCGGTTTAGGTGAACCGATTTAAAAGAGCCCAAGATTTTCCGGCCAATACTCCGGTCATCACTTCCGGCGCCGTCGCCGAAAAAACGCACTGCTTCACTGTTTCTCCCTCTTTTCTCATGGTTTTTCATGTCGGTTTTCCATGATTTTTATATCAGATTTCTTCTAAGAACCTCAAGGACTCATTTAACATGGTTTTAGACCTCAAAAACTATGGATTCTGACACCCAGATCGTTTTTCCGGCGTTGCACCGGCGACCGGATAATTGGCCATAAAATGGCCGTTTCTTGATCGTTTTTCATGATTCAAATTGCGTTCGATTCCTGGAGATATTTCCTATTGATTTACAATCTCCAAATCAAGGTTTGTTTGATGGATATAATTCTGCCATGGTTGACCGTGAGTTCACCTATTTTCTTGGTTCCTTTTCTTCAAGTTTTTGGGTGAAATTTCCATGCTTATTCATGTCTTAAACATATATGTAACATCATATATTTTTAACAACTTAAAAACAGTTCATATCATGCTTAAAATCTTAGAGAGAGAAAATGATAATTTTCCAAATTTCTCACCTTTTAGTCGTGTGGTCTCTTCTCCCCTCTGGTTTAGACTATCCTCGATGCTTCCCAACTTCTGTTCCTTCTTCCTACCGATTCCTTTTTCCTTCTGATTTTCTCCTTTCTCAAAAAATGGTTCAATGTATATATGTGTGTATATCTCTCTCTCTCTCTCTCTCTCTCTCTCTCTCTCTCTAAATCAGATCTGTCTACCCCCTCCATGCCCTGAAATTCACTACCACACACAACCCACTTACACACTCCATCTCCCACCATGCCACCTTGAGTGTGGCACACTCCATCACACATACCCACACACACCTAACACACATACACACACCACAATCTGATATATATATATATATATATATATATATTTATATTTATATATTTAAAAATTTTTTTTATTATTATTATATATTTTGTTTTCATTTTTATTTATTTATTTAATATTATTTTTATTATTATTATTATTATTTTTTATTATTATTATTATTTTATTTTTTTAGCTTATGGTTTGGGTTTACATGTCATGGCCCGGGTTCACTGGGTCGGGTACCGGCTAACTCGGTTCGGTCCCGCCTAACTCGGGTCGGGGTATTACACTCGGCTAACTCAGCTCTTGCTCAGCCAATGGCTAAGCTCTCGAGCGTCCAGATCAGCACAAAGGGTCGGAAGTGACAAAGCATATGCCTCCAGAGCACATATATATCTGGACAAGGATCTCAGAATTAATTACAGGATCCAGACCAACACTCCAGACCTCGTCACCGCCTTAGCGAATGCCGAGCAGGGAATAAGAAGCAATCCTCAACACAGAGACAGTCTTCAACAAGGAAACTACCATCTATGATTAACTCTATGCAATACTCCACAAGGTAACTGCAATCTCCGATGATCAAATCCTTACATTCATGGCTCCGAATCCTAATCAACTTAGAAAGGTCACGGTCTATAAATTAAACCCTAAAGGTACGCTTTATTTTCATACTCATTCTTTGGCTTTCAATACAGTCTTTCAATTCCTTTTACTTACTTAAGCATTGGAGCGGCTACCGCCGGAGCCAATCCAGTGGTCCTCTAATCATTTTCCTAAGTGTTTTACAGGTCACGGAGCCCATACTTATTGCGAGTCGAAAAGTGCAGCATCACACACCACACATAGTTTTACACAACACATTCTCTCATGCATTCACTGTATCACACTCTCTCCTACACATCTCTCATATACATACCCTCTTCTTCACACACACACACACACTTACGTATACATTTATACACATGTTCCATTAAAGGGAGGAAGTGAGAGAGAGAATGAGAGGGAAAGGTATGGTCAGCTAATAATAAATACAGAAAAAGTAAGGCCCTTATGATCTCTCAAGGGTCATATCACCCATCACACACCCTTCTAGGATGCACATACACAAGTTATGGTATACCTTATAACATGCTGACAAGTCCCCTTCAAGATGAATCTTTAACCAATCACATTACACCATGTGTCCCACCTAGGAACCCTCGCGAAAGCTTCCTTAAGAAGCCTTGCATGAAATTCAAGGCACTAAGTGACCAGTGTAGGAAAGTCAACTATATTAGAATCGTATCAAAATTGGTAGTGTAGTTAGTTCTTATGCTTATATTCTAAATACATCATTCGTTTCTCAAAATTCTAATATAATTTTTTTTTTTTACTGATATATGTCCCAAATTTGATGATGTGACCTTATGCCCACACCAGTCCTAAATAAAATACTACAGTTGTCTACTACGTCCTTTATATCACGCTAATTGTTTATTAATTAATTTCATAATTTATCTTATATGTGTTTTTTATTAATTATTCATATCTTTAGACATAAAAATTACTAAAATGCCTTTTGAAAATTTTCTGGGCATTACCAGGTACACTTCTTCAGGACTTATTTTACTTGTAAGGCTTCTCAAGTCTTTAACTTATTAATCATCTTCTCCACCTCGCCTTCGACTCAAGAACTCCGTAACCTTAGCTCCTTCAATCTCTTACACAAAGAGAGATGCATACCCCCAGAGCAAACAATCTTTTACAAACATTAATATATTACTGTGCAATATAACATTCTTCAATGCATCCAAACTGGCAACACTCTAAACTGGCTTTGAAATGTTAAAACTATTTCAGCCCACAAACCATGTTCAGTTAATTTTAGAGCTCGAGAAAACTCAGAAGCACCCAATTACGTCTATGTAATTACACATGAACACATCACATAATCACTTGTGTCATCAATTTGCTTTTTGGTAGGAGTTAAAGCAAGGGCTGATTTGCACATATAAAAGTTGAATCTTGAAATACAGAACTTGTCACGAAATTCAAACCTCCCATAGAGCAAATATATGGTTCACCTGAGTCTTGGAGCAAATCTAGATCAAATGTTAATATGGATGATCTACAATAGAATAACACAATGGTTTTTTAATGAAACATTAAACCAACAATTTCTGTTCCAATTAACTCAGTTGTTGCAATTAGATGTGCCTGAACATGATAAACACAGAGATAACAGATACATAAAATCGCAAGCATTCATACAAAAAATTCAGCCACAAATGCAGATTGTCATCCCATCTCTTTTCACAAAGTTATATATCAACAAAATCTGCAATTAGAGTGCCATTTTAAGTTATGTTTTCTTTTCCTTTTTAAAAAAAATTATTTTTACCTATTGTGATCATGGGCATACTGATGCAGCAGGGCTCTATGTGGGATTAAAGCTTTGAGAAGCGCCAAAATACCGGATATAAGAGGATAAGCCATGGAGGTCCCTGATTGAGGTTCAGTAATTCTGGATCTTGGAAAACTCAAACCTGGGAAAAAGACAAGGACATTCTTTAATATATGGTTTTCACTTGAATCTTGGAACGACATCGCGACAAATGTTCAACAGCCTCGTTGAGGGCAGCAGCCAACTGACGGAAAATCAGCTCCACTGCCAATACCAAATGCAAATTTTCGTACTAGTTGCGGGCTTTAGCACAAATTCAACCAGCACTCACCCAAGGCAGCGTAAACTCTTACTAGCACACCCATTTGTGGTAGTTAAACCTCCAACTGCCTCATCTTTTCTCCTGTTCTCTATTCCCTGCCTCAAGGAATCCTAGAATTCTCCTGCATGGAACTCAATTTGAGTAGGTAACATACAATAATCACGAGGAGGATCCAGGCCTAAATATCCGTTGTTACTAATAATACGAGTATTACTATCAATTAACTCTGCATCAACCTATTATATATATAAAGCAAGGTGCAAAATTTATGGCTTTAATAAAATGAGATCACAATAATAAAATAAAATAAAACATGCCACTTATACCATTGAGTGTGTGGAATAGTAATCTCAAGCAATACTGAAGTCCAAAGAAAGCAACAAATCCACTTTTTAAAAAAAAAATTTATAAGCAACTTTTTGGCTAGATCAAATGGCTATATTACCAAAAGTCACTTCGGTCAAGTCCATTCAGCAATCCTACATTATTTCCAAATGGTTATATAACCAACAAGTCACTTTGGCGTACAAGTAAAAACCATCAACAACAAATGCAAATTCTAAATTTCTAATTAACATCTATACCTCAAAACTAGATCAAATGCTAATATGGATGATCTACAATAGAAGACCAGAATTGTTATTTAAATGAAATATCAAACAAACACGGTCTGTTCAACTGTTCCAATAACCCAGTTGTTGCAATTAGTTCTTTCTGAATATATAAAGAGACATAAGTAAAATTGGAAGCATTCATACAAAAAATTGCGACCACAAATGTGGACCGTCTTCCTTCCTCTTTCCACAAAGTTATATATCAATAAAATATGCAAGTTTTGTAGATGGTTAGAGTGCTATTTTAAGTTATGTTTTTTCTTTTAAATTATGCTTACCTTTTGTGATCAGGGCATACTAAATTGCAGTAGGGCTCTGCGGGATGAAAAGCTTTTAGAAGCACCAGGATACAGGATATAAGAGGACAAACCACGGAGGTCCCTGATTCAAGTTTAAAGTTGACTGGGCTTTGAGTGCTACCAAGTGGCAGGGATAATGAAGCAGGAGACCAGGAGGCCAAGATGTTGAACCTGGAGTAGCAATGTCAAGCTGCAAAACATGTTTATATATTTTAGCTTTTTAAGGAATTGTTTATTGTTAAAACAAAAATGAGGTGTATTTGGAAAAGAATTTCAGAAAACTGTGGAATTTTTAGGGCCCCTCAAGCATGAGATCAGGTGTTAATATGGGTACGTGACCAAGGAAAGCAGAAGACATTTACATCCTCTGTTGTTCTATTAGCTTTTCTACAGCAGTATATTTCTTATGGGGAGAGAGAAATGAAAGGACATTCAAAAAAGAAGACAGATGTAGAGCAACTAAGGAAATTTTGAGAGCTATCAGTATTACTGTATCCAAGTACAGGGAAACTGGCTGCTGTGTTTGAGCTAAGGAGTTTACCGGTATATTTTTAAAGAATTAAATTTCAAGGGTGTGATCAGATATGTTTGGGCAGTGCCTGTCAAAATGAGCTTCTAAATAATGGTTTGCATTGGGTTGTTGATTGCTTGGTCCCCTACAATCTTTCTCTGTGTTCAGAAGTAAGGAAGGCTTTTGCTAGATGCTGATGATGATTCTGAGTTTGTATTATGCTTTTCTGTCTTCTATACTTGATCTGTGATCTATGAGGGGATCCTTGGTTTCTATTTTGGCTGATGTCCTTAGTCTATGTTGAGGGTCTTATCCCACTTGTTGGATTGAGGAAGGTTATTTCTTCCTTTTTTCAAGGGAAGTGCAGATATCAATTGCTCTTAGTTAACTCTGGTCAGAGTAGGTGTTTTTGGTTGAAGGTGTTTTCTTTCATTGAGGATTGGCTGAGTGACCCTGCTGTTTGAAATCTCTGTGTCTTCTGCCAATCAGCAGTAGAGGGCTGCTCTCTTTTCCAATTAGTCCTGGTCGGTATGTTGCCTGTTGATAAGGGCTGTGTCCTAGCTTTGTTGTTGGAATGGTCTCTTTTTTCCTGATCAATGGGGATTAATGCTGAGATTCTTTTGGTATTGATTGACGTTTGGGCTTTTGGTATCGATTAATGTCTGTTTGTGCATAGATTCCTAGTGTTCTTGTGTGTTTCTTCTTGTTGTCTGGTCTGGTCTTGATTTTGTTGGAAAATGCCGTGTTTGGCTGGTTGTGTATCGAGGTTGTGGTTTGTGGTGGTGTTTCTGTTTCAGCTTGTTTTGGGGGATTTTCCCCTTTTTTGGTGGTATTAATAAAGACATTTTAATATGGAATATCTTTTTTTGGTGGTGTTGCTGTTTCAGCTCTTCTGTATATTAATATTGCCCACAATTTCTCAAAGACAATTTCAAGGCAGGGATGGTTTTATAACTGCCAAAAGTATTTTTACTAATTTCGCTCTCACTTGATTTGGTTCTAAGTCAGACGGACATCCCCCAGACTTTATTTGCCCAGGATTCAGAATACTAAACATTTAGAAGTTTCCCTAGACTAGTCTAGCTGGTAGTGTCTTTTGACGGTCCTGGTAGACATGTGATTGAATGGAGATTGCGGATGGCTATCCTCCACTGCTATTGGACCAAAATAATAAAAAATATAAAAATTCTTGCTAAATGGCACTCTTCTTTCTTCAACTGTAGTGAGAAGGACAACAAATAACATAAAACAAATTCATATGAGCAGTGTCTTCATTGGCAAAGGATATAATAAGGTTTCACATTAACAGAGGCTAGTAAGTAACTGGCAGGTATATCTCCCACATACACACATGTAAATGAATGAATATCCAGTTGTACAATTTAGTCCTTGAAGAATCGCTTTGGTGAAAGCTTTAATACACTTAAAAATGATACCACCACTCTACACAGAATTATTTTCCCCTACTTCTCTTCACTTTTCAAGATGAGGTAAGTAAATAGGTATACAGATCATCAGATTTGGGATGATTTGCTACTGCATTTCATGCTCTGTTATAGCACACGCGAATGAGCATGCATTCAGGCATCAACTGCAAAGCATATCAATTAATTATGTAACATATAGATAAAGCACTACAATCAATAGTCTCATTCGTAAAAAATTCAGGCATCCACAATTCATAATCTACATGATGTTCAACTCCTACCTGGCTTGCAGTACAGATATTTTACTTAATAAAAATAATAATAATCTACATGACATGCCTAGATTGCAACCATCCCACTTCCTTGTAATGTACATGAATGAATGGCAAAGATCCAAAGACAGCTTTGCCTAACAGAGAGAAGCATATCAATCAATTATGTAACATATAGATAAAGCACTTCCAATCAATAGTCTCATTCCTAAAAAATTGATATATCCACAATTCATAATCTACATGACATTCAACCTCTACCTGGCACACAATATAAATATTTGACTAATCAAAAAATAATAACAATAAATCAACATGACATGACTAGATTACGACCGTCCCACTTCCTTTTAATGTACATGAATGGATGCCAAAGATCAAAAGACAGCTTTGCCTAACAGATAGAGAAAAAACGACAATGAATAACAAAACAACAGTTCATGCAACAGTCTCATGATTTATAAAATTATAGAACTCTATATCCACCCTGCCTCCACCTACCCCTACACAAACACAGACCCAACCTGCCTGGGGGCCAACATTATATTAAACAAATACAGACATTTTCAAGTTTGAGATTCATTTCATTCTCATAAATAAAAAAATCTAACCTAATCACCCTCTATGCTGTAGGGTTGAAGAAAGTGATGTTATAAGGATAACAAGTAATAATTACCATTTCTTCATTTTAGAAAAATGATGAAGGTTACAGCAGCTATTGATAACCTTCAAAAAGCTTGCTACAGTACCAACTTTAGTTCTGATAGGAATGAATGCAATATTTTCAAATCATATCTAAAGCCTGTTGGCCTCGGTCAAACTTCAAACGAACTTGTGTATCATTTCCAAAATTGATTGATCCAATTCATCATTAGACAAGTGCAGCAACATGGCAACAGTGGATGCATCAGCAGAGAATCCCCTCTCAACCATTTGACGGAGGTAATCCATTGCCCTAAATATCTCATTATTCTGAAGAAGTCCTTGAACAATTGTATTATAGGTACAACCATCGGGCGACAATCCAGATTCTTCCATTTCTTTGTATAATTCATCCGCTTCACCTAGTAACCCTTCTTTACAAAGTCCATTTATCATTATATTATATGTCCAGACATTAGGTTGTATCCTTTTAGTAGAGAGACTGCAAAAAAGTTCCCTTGCAGCCTTAAGTTTCCCAGCTTTGCAAAAACCATCAATGAGAATATTATAAGTCATGATATTAGGATTTAACTTACTCTCCTCAATCACTTGCAATAATGCCATTGCCTCCTCAAGAAGTTGGCTTTTACAAAAACCATCCAACAAAGTATTATAAGTTACAATGTCTGGAAGATGGCCATAGGTTTTCATCTCAAGAAGAAGCTCTTGCACTCTTTCGAGTCTCCCCGCCAGACATAAACCATTTATAAGCGTATTGTAAGTGACAGTGTCAGGAATCACTCCTTTATAAGGCATTTCTTGGAAAAAACTTATAGCCTCATCTACCTTTTTACTCTTACAGTATCCATTAATCAAGATGCTATAGATAACAACATCGGGTGCACAATCCCTCGCAACCATAAAATCCAACACTTTTAAAGCCTCATCCATTCGGCCCTGCAAACAGTACCCATCTATGAGTGAACTATAAGTGACAACATTAGGTTCCTCACCTCTTTGAATCATCAATTCAACTACACCTTGTGCTTCTGCGGCCATGCCTTCTTTACAAAGTGCATCAACCAAAATGGAAAAAGTTTGTACATCTGGTGTGATGTTCCTATCAACCATTTCATTCAACAGCCTGATAGCTTCTTTCCATTGGCCTAAATCACACGCGCCTTGAATTAAGCAGCTGTAAGAAACCACATCCGGTGGAATTCCCTTGCCAATCATTTCTAAGAAGAGTTCCGAAGCCTCTGTCATCAGCATGTCCTTGCAAAGGCCGTCAATAATGGTGTTGTATTCCACTATGCCAGGCGCGCAACACCCTTCTTCTTCCATCTTTCTAAGCAACCGAATGGCAGCACTAGTGTTTCCTGTCTTGCATAATCCGTTAATTATTGTTCCGTAAGTAAATAAATTAGGTTGGAAACCTTTATCTACAATTTCATCAAAAAACTTCACTGCTTTAGCAATCTGATGGTGAACACAAAGCCCCTTGATTAGTGTGGTAACGGTTACAGTGTTTGGTTCTAACCCAAGTTTCAAGATTTTTCCAAAAACAGAGAAACCAAAATCAACTCGACCCATGTGGCAGAAACAATTAATCGTGATGTTCAGTGTAAAAACGTTGGGTTTGATGACTCCTGCTAAAGAATCTATTCTCTTGCATAGCGAAATCACGGTGGGATAATGCTTCATTTTTGCAATGGACCCTAAGAGCTGATTGAAACGCATAATGGAGAGCAAAGGTTTCATTTGAAGCATTTGACTGAATAAAGTTAGGGCATCGTCAAGGTTCGAGAACCCAGACTTGCATCGATCTCTCACGTAATTATCGAATTGGTTGAGGGTTGGAGTTTGTCTCCACACAAGTTGGGTAGAAGCAGAAGATTGAGAATGAAATTCAAAGAAATCAAGTGGAGATACAAAGTATAAAAGAGGGGAGCAATGAATAATACCATTCAGACTACTAACAACAGGGATTCTTCTACACACCATCGCCATCCTCAGCTTTTCTGTCTCTCCCTCCCTGAATGACGCAAAGGGAAAAGATTGCCGCAATATGAGTCAGCCGGAGTGATGAATCAACGGTGAACATAGTTATGGCCTTTTTTTTTAATAGAACTGAAAGGGTTTTTTAATTTTTTTTTTCCGGGTCATAGTTAATAACCACATTATTTCTATTAGTCCTGAATACTCGGTTATTTTTCCTTTGTTTCTTTTTATTTTATTTTCTATTTTTTTTCTCCATTGGGGATGGAAAGATGAGTGTGAGGAGGTGATTTAATTCAATCTAAAATCAAATGTATTCAATTAATCAAAACCTAGGTCTAGTTGACTTAGAAAGATCATGAATTCTATCAAGAAATAAATTACTTTTTGAAAATTATCCTTTCATATTTTTTACAAACTATATGTTGATCCCAATTTGTCAAAATACTTAATTTTCAAAATATATTTGGCCACGAAAAGACTTAGTCAATTTAAAATATAATTCAATCAATTGAATGAGCATGCATTTAAAATTGGTCACGTTAGTAATTATCCACTTCTAAGAGGATAATTATTTGAGTGATTATTTAACTCGCTCAATTTACAACAACTCCATTTTAAGAAGATAATTATCCACTTCTTACCAAATTTCTCCCATCCAAATACAAATCTCATATTAAGTGGGATACACTAATTTTAGTTTGATCAAATCAAATTCTTTAACTAACTTAGCCAATCACATCCATTGTCTTTATACATACATAAATCATAGTGTCAAAGTGTTAGTTAAATGTTATAATTTAAATTGAAAATAATATATATATATATATATATTTAGACAATATAATTAAGAGCTATTTGGCCACTCAGTCTAACAAGGAGAACAAGAATCAGATATCCCGAACCATAGAAACATCTTACCATGAGATGTTCTAGTATCCAAGTTCATGTATAACTCAAGAACTATGTTTGCAAAAGCAATATCCGTGGGTGTGCACAGATGAAAGTCCAGCCCAATGACTTGAACATATGTGAAATGTGGGTATACGAAAAGTGCTCTACAATCATTGGAGGCTCTACAAGGATATGGGTCTATAATGAGGTGGGAACGTAGAGGCGCAAACAAACCGTTGAGTCGAATTGAACATTTTGTTCGATTTTAGGTCAACAAAATTGATATAGCGTTCAAGCTTGACCCAAGCTCGAATTAAACCTAAAAATCATGTTTGAGTTCATCTAGTAGAAACTAGAGACAAGCTCGAGCTCAAGTTCGATCCCTTAAATGAATGAACAAGTCAAATTCGAGCTTAGAAAGGATTTTTTTTTCCCAAACTTCTCGAAAATTATAAAACAATCTCAATTACAAAACATTAATATATTACAAACTAGAGAGGTATTGTGCAATATAACAATCTTCAATATATTCAAACTCTAAACTGGCTTTGAACTATTGAATTGTTTCACCCACATCCCCATGCACGGTCACTTATTTTCATAGCTTGGGACATCTCAGAAGCATATCCGCTTACATCTACGTACACATCACACAATTGCTTCATCTTTGAAGCTCAAAGCACTGGTATCAATTTGCTTTTTAATAGGACCCAACTCAACCTTCTAAACCTGGGTGGGGATGGCAATGGGGCAGGGGATCCCTTCCCCAACCCGTGAAAAAGAAGAGGATACGGGTCCAAATATCAGTTGTTACTAATAATGAGTATTAGTGTCAATTAACTCTGCATCAGCTTATCATATATAAACAAAAGGGAAGATACAAAATTTTATGCCTCTAATAAAATGAGATGACAATAATAAAACGTACCACTTTGAGTACATGGAATAGTAATCTCAAGCAATACTGAAGTCTAAAGAAAGCAATAAGTCACTTTTTAATTCTTTGATAAGTCATTTTGGCTTAGATCAAATGGCTATATGACCAATAAGTCACTTTGGCAATAAGTTAAGAGTGCCATTTTTAGTTATGTTTTTTCCTATAAATTATTTTTACCTATTGTGATCAGGGAATACTTAATTGCAGTAAGGGCTCGATGTGGGATGAATAGCTTTTGGAAGCACCAGGATACCGGATATAAGAGCACAAGCCATGGAGGTCCTTGATTCAAGTTTGAAGTTGAGTGGATTTTGAGAGCTATCAGTATTATTGTCTCTATGTACATGAAGAAATATACCCTATATATATATATATATATGGAAACTGGCTGTTGTGTTCGAGTTTAGGAGTTTACTAGCATATTCTTAAAGAATTAAATTTCAAGGGTGTGGCTAATGATGATTCTGGGTTTGTGTCATGCTTCTCTCAGTCTTCTAGAGTCTGGAGAAGATTTGCTTAGTCTGTGATCTATGAGGAGATTCTTTGGTTTCTGTTTTGGCTGATGTCCTTAGTAACTTACTAGTGCAGTTACTGCTGATCTACCGATTGATTTGATGTTAGATGAGCGGCCGTACTATGATTGTTTGGGAGACAGCGGCCCCCCACCCAAACCACCACGTGGTACAGGAAGTCAAATCATGCACCAGAGAGATAATACAAGAAAATCATACAATTTTTTCTTAATCACATAAAAACTCCAGCAGTACTGAACATACCAGTAATGTAGCTTATTGCAGCCAAATCAGCCTGCTGAATCCAAATTTCGGAGGGAAAGAACACCCAAGGAGGGTTGTCTCAAGTGAACAAATATGAGCTGAAAACATGGCACGAAGAGCATGAACAGCCTGCTGAATCTTAAAAATCCATCCCAAAACCACTGCTAAATGGTTATGACATCCAAAACATGGCATTGTAAGCAATATGAATATAGGAAGCTCATATCAAATCTATACAAACATAATTTTCAATTCATAATAGAAACAACGAAGTGGGATAAATTTTAATTTGATCCTTGTTAACAAACAAAAGATACAGCATAAGATTGTTTGCTAGTCCTAATTCTGAAAACAGGAAATGTAAACAGGGAGCCAAAGTTAACATAATACAACTGCTGTAATTCTGTCTATTGCTGTAGGGCCTTACATTTCTACAATTTCAAAATCAGTTATTTGACCGAAGATTCAGAATACTTGAAATTCGAAGTTGCCTTCTAGTCTAGCTGCTGTTAGACCAAAACGTTAAAGAAAAAAAATCAAAATTACTAGTATATGACACTCTTCTTTCTTTCTTACATTTTTTTAGTTGTAGTGAGGATGACAACAAATATCATAAAACAAAATCATATGACAGTCTCATCATTGGCAAAGGATATAATAAGCTGTCACATCTAGCAGTAAATCTCCCACATGGACACCAACGAACATTCAGTTGTACAATCAGCATCAATTTAGTCCAGAATAATTGCTGAAGAATCGCATTGGTGAAAGCTTTAATTCACCTTAAAATGATACCACCACTCTCCACAGAATTGTTTTCCCCCTTGTTCACTTTTTCAAGATGAGGGAACAGGTATATAGATCATCAGATTTGGGATGACAAGCTTCCGCATTTCACACTGTCACCAAAGCATATCAATCAATTATGTAACATATAGATAAAGCACTTCCAATCAATAGCCTCTTCTGATAGGTATGAATGCAATATTTTCAAATCATATCTAAAGCCTGTTGGCCTCGGTCAAACTTCACACAAACTTGTGTATCATTTCCAAAAATGATTGATCCAATCCATCATTAGACAAGTGCAGCAACATGGCAACAGTGGATGCATCAGCAGAGAATCCCCTCTCAACCATTTGACGGAGGTAATCCATTGCCCTCAATATCTCATTATTCTGAAGAAGTCCTTGAACAATTGTATTATAGGTACAACCATCGGGCGACAATCCGGATTCTTCCATTTCCTTGGATAATTCATCCGCTTCACCTAGTAACCCTTCTTTACAAAGTCCATTTATCATTATATTATATGTCCAGACATTAGGTTGTATCCTTTTAGTAGAGAGACTGCAAAAAAGTTCCCTTGCAGACTTAAGTTTCCCAGCTTTGCAAAAACCATCAATGAGACTATTATAAGTCACGATATTAGGATTTAACTTACTCTCCTCAATCACTTGCAATAATGCCATTGCCTCCTCAAGACGTTGGCTTTTACAAAAACCATCCAACAAAGTACTATAAGTTACAATGTCTGGAAGATGGCCATAGGTTTTCATCTCAAGAAGAAGCTCTTGCACTCTTTCGAGTCTCCCCGCCAGACATAAACCATTTATAAGCGTATTGTAAGTGACAGTGTCAGGAATCACTCCTTTATAAGTCATTTCTTGGAAAAAACTTACAGCCTCATCTACCTTTTTACTCTTACAGTATCCATTAATCAAGATGCTATAGATAACAACATTGGGTGCACAATCCCTCGCAACCATAAAATCCAACACTTTTAAAGCCTCATCCATTCGGCCCTGCAAACAGTACCCATCTATAAGTGAACTATAAGTGACAACATTAGGTTCCTCACCTCTTTGAATCATCAATTCAACTACACCTTGTGCTTCTGCGGCCATGCCTTCTTTACAAAGTGCATCAACCAAAATGGAAAAAGTTTGTACATCTGGTGTGATGTTCCTATCAACCATTTCATTCAACAGCCTGATAGCTTCTTTCCATTGGCCTAAATCACACACGCCTTGAATTAAGCAGCTGTAAGAAACCACATCTGGTGGAATTCCCTTGCCAATCATTTCTAAGAAGAGTTCCGAAGCCTCTGTCATCAGCATGTCCTTGCAAAGGCCGTCAATGATGGTGTTGTATTCCACTATGCCAGGCGCGTAACTCCCTTCATCTTCCATCTTTCTAAGCAACCGAATGGCAGCACTAGTGTTTCCTGTCTTGCATAATCCGTTAATTATTGTTCCGTAAGTAAAGAAATTAGGTTGGAAACCTTTATCTACAATTTCATCAAAAAACTTCACTGCTTTAGCAATCTGACTGTGAACACAAAGCCCCTTGATTAGTGTGGTAACGGTTACAGTGTTTGGTTCTAACCCGAGTTTCAAGATTTTTCCAAAAACAGAGAAACCAAAATCAACTCGACCCAAGTGGCAGAAACAATTAATCATGATGTTCAGTGTAAAAACGTCGGGTTTGATGACTCCTGCTAAAGAATCCATTCTCTTGCATAGCGAAATCACGGTGGGATAATGCTTCATTTTTGCAATGGACCCTAAGAGCTGATTGAAACGCATAATGGAGAGCAAAGGTTTCATTTGAAGCATTTGACTGAATAAAGTTAGGGCATCGTCAAGGTTCGAGAACCCAGACTTGCATCGATCTCTCACGTAATTATCGAATCGGTTGTGGGTTGGAGTTTGTCTCCACACAAGTTGGGTAGAAGCAGAAGATTGAGAATGAAATTCAAAGAAATCAAGGGGAGATACAAAGTATAAAAGAGGGGAGCAATGAATAATACCATTCAGACTACTAACAACAGGGATTCTTCTACACACCATCGCCATCCTCAGCTTTTCGGTCTCTCCCTCCCTTCCTGAATGACGCAGATGGAAAAGATTTCGGCAATTTGAGTCAGCCGGAGTGATGAATTGACCACATTATTTCTACTAGTCCGGAATCCTCGTTTATTTTTCCTTTGTTTCTTCTTTTTTTTTTTTTTTAATTTTGTTTTTCTCCATTGGGGATGGAAATATGAGTGTGAGGAGGTGTTCAATTTAATTCAATCTAAAATCAAATAGGTTTAGTTGACTTAGAGAGATCATGAAATCTATCAAGAAATAAATTATTTTTAAAAAATTGTGCTTTCATATTTTTTAAAAATTGTGTTGATCCCAATCTATCAAAATATTTGCGTTTAATAGTGATTCAGATATGATTTTTTGAAAAATGTTTTTAAAATTTGTTTCAAAATTTTATAATTAATTTTTTAAAAAGTGTGAAAATACGTTTGGATATGATAATCTAAATTTTAAAAAATTAAAAAAAATATGAAAAATTGTTTAGATATAATCTAAAAAAAAATAATAATAATAATTTCTCTACCTTTTTAAAATATTAATATCATTAATCACTGCAATCGTACATCATACAAGTAAGATATGAGAGTCAAGATTTTTATGGTCAAAATCAAAATCAAATGAGCTCACGAAACCATGTGCTACATTAGATCCTAACTCATGGTTAAACCTATCTCCTCATATTTCCTTTATCAAGGAAATCTATCACCCATAAATCTATTACCCACGATTCCTCTATCAAGCATTCATCAATTTCCATCACAACAGACCACTACTCACACCCATTGTAAATCACCACCATGACCACTAAGTTTTCTCGACAACTACTGACTCAGTCGACCCCAACGGTCATCGGTAGCCAACATTGTAACACCACCCACCGCCATCATCATTGGTACAACCACCACAACCCCATAGTGGCTGTTGTGCTAGGATGATCATTGTTGGTGGTAGACCATGTGTTTTTTTGCGACGGCAACTAATAATTGATGCACGAGGAGAATTGCTAAAGTGGTGGAGTTGGTTTTCCGTGGTGGTCATCGTGGGTGTTAGTTGATGAGTCATGGTTGTAATGTCTAGTGGTCAATGGTGTTTTTTGTGGTGGCCATAGTATAAAAAGCTAAACAAGGTTAGGAGAATTACCATAAATGGAAAACGAAAAAGAGAAAGAGGGATAAAGAAGAAAATTAGGTGAAGAAAAAATATGACAATTTTGAGAAAATCTAAAAAACAGGTTTTGAATAACCTCTTCTGAATTTAACTTGCCAAACACGTATTCTGTGTTTTGAAATTGAAAATCTGTTTTTAAAAATGTAACCCGGGTTAAATTTTTAAAATATATTTAGCTACGATAAGACTTAGTCAATTTCAAACATAATTAAGTCAATTGAATGAACATGCATTTAAAATTGGTCAAGTTAGTGATTAAATTAGTCAAATTAATCATAGAATCAATCAACTAAAAATCATTTCTTGAAATAAAAATATTATTTTCGGACTGACTATTCAACCTATATTAAAATATATCAATCAACTTAAAATTTTGAATTAAAATATGAGATATAGTTTCTAGATGGAATAATCTACTTTAGGAAATTTATCCATCAATTGAGTCAACCAATGAGGTTACGATGCAAATAAAATTAAACATTCAGTCCAATATAACATTTAGTTGAATCTATGATCATAGAACATAACCCAAGCGATTATATTCGACGAAGGACTAAATACTAAGCAAAAACGAATTGTTGGACAAGAGTAAATGCATTGAATGTCAATAATCTCTCATTTATTAAAGGTATTTTTAATATTCTTTTGAAATGAAAATGGCACTTCTGTAATTAAAATGAAAAGTTAACAATGACGTTATTTATAATAGTCCTCATTTTTTAATGTGTTTTTTGATAATGTTTTTTTTAAAATTACTTTTAATAAGTAAAAAGGTAACTTCCACAATATTTTACTCGAAATGAATAGTGAAAAGCAAAACGTATGCTTGATAAATACATCTTAATTAAAAATAATTTTTATCTTAAAATTAATTTTCAAAGATAAAATAAATAATAAATGAATATATATAAATACAAATACATATATTTAGGCATATGAATGTATGCATGTGGGTAAATATATAATCTCGTATAGAGGTGTATTTATATAGGTGCATACATAGACCATTATCAATATAAATGTTGGCATATTGTAAGATTCAAAAATTACTCTGATACCAAATGTAGGATTTAAAATTGCTCCGATAATAATTGTAAAACTAAAAAGAAAGAAAAAAAAAAAAAAAACAAGAAGATGAAATTGTTTCGTTCTTTAACTACAAAATAAACTTCTATTATTTTATTAAAGCAATATAAAACCTCACACTGACAAATATATTAGCATAACCTTCCATGACTCTCGGATCTATAGGCACATACAATTATGACAGCCACAATTCGACTCGCTACATAAACACACACACTTTCACGGTGCAGACTCTCGGCTCACAGCCTCTTTTTCCAATCACTACTTATTATCTCTATAACTTGCAACTCAATGTGACAGAAACGCACATAAGTGTGAAATTAGGCAGACTTTTGAATTGTTACCTATCAACTATAATTATAATTTTTCTTGTCCTCAATAAAAAAAAAAACTTGTAATAATAATTACCAATAAAAAATCTTTTTAGTGACTTGGAAAGACCTAATAATATAATGTTTGAATATTTAAGCTCTCAACTAGCAAAATGGTATTAGATTGTGAGTTTTGACTTTTGAAGTATGAAATTAGAACAAAATAAAGGATGGTTTGTTATCAACTATAAATGCATTTTTTGGTCGTATGAAAATGTGATTCTTTTTATTTTTATATTGTTTTATAGAAGAGTGGTATTAGATCGTGAATTCTGATTTTTTAACAAATCCCGGGGGCATGGTACTAGTATATATATTTGCCTGTATAGGAATACATGTGTGCATATATAATTGTTTATTAATGTGCTTATATCTACATATATATATATATATATATCATAAAGCATCTTATCATGAGATGTTCTGGTATCTAAGTTTATGCATAACTCACGAACTATGTTTGCAAAAGCAACACTCGTGGGTGTGCAGATGGAAGTCTAACCCAATGACTCGAATATATATGAAATGTGGGTAAATGCAAATTAAAGTGCTCTACAATCACTAAAAGGATGACTCTATGATGGAATGTGAGTATAAATTGTTCGCATGAGACTGATGTCCTAACGAGCACAAGAGCACTTGAGGTGCATGCCATAAGCTTATTTTGATAAGATTTACCAAGTGTCATAACAATTTTTTAGTTTTCTTCGTCCTTGTGATTGCATATTTTTTCTTGGGGTGAATTTACATGGAAAGTTGTATATGTTTTGATTTTGGTATTTTTCAAAACGTATTATTGAGACACAAGGACCTGTCAAAGCAAAACCTCAGGACTATCCTAGCAAGTGGGGGGGGGGGGGGGGGGGGGGGGGTTTGTGTTACAATAAATAGATATCTTAAGAAAGTAAAATGCATAATATGCCTTTTGCAAAGCAGGGGGGATGGCTTTAAGCCTATCAAAAGTATTTCAAATAATTTCACTCTCACCTGATTTGGTTCCAGTCATACCAACAAATGTCCAACCAAATCATTATTTAAAACTTGACTCGACCTCAAATTAAACCTAGAGACATCTTGTTCAAGCTCGGCTTGTAGAGACTAGAGACAAGCCCAAGCTCGATCCAGCTCCAAATGAATGAAAGGCAAGTTCGAGCTTAGAAAGGATTTTTTATTTTCTCCCAAATTTCTGTACAAGTACAAAGCAATCTCAATTACAAGGAAAACCCATCAATTGCAAATTCTAATTAACATCTATATCTAAAGTCTAGATCAAATGCTAATATGGATGATCCACAATAGAAGACCAGAATTGTGTTTTAAATGAAATATCAAACGAAGACTTTCTGTTCCAAAAACCCAGTTGTTGCGATTAGATCTTTCTGAATATGATAAACAGCGTCACAAGTAAAATTGCAAGCATTTCATACAAAAAAATACCACCACCAATGTGGATTGTCTTCCCATCTATTTCCACAAAGTTAGATATCAACAAAATCTGCATGTGCTGCATATAGTTAGCGTGCTATTTCAAGTTATGTTTGTCTTTTCTTTTTGTAATTATTTTACCTATTTTGATCAGGGCATACTTAATTGAAGCAGGAATTAACGCTTTGAGAAGCGCCACGATACCAGATAAAGAGGATAAGCCATGGAGGTCTATGATTCAAGTTTGAAGTAGAGTGAATTTTGAGTGTTACCAAGTGGCAGGCAGGGATGAAGAAGCAGGAGACCAGGTGGCCAAGATGTTAACCCTGGAGCAGAAATGTAAAGCTGCAGAACACATTTAAATATGTTAGCGTTTACAAGAATTGTTTATTGTAAAAACAAAGACACGGAAATTCTTTAATTTGGTAAATCTTTAATTAAGTTGACCAACAAGGAGGTTTAAAAAATATCCTCAGCAAAGCCAAGGCCATTGATCAACTCTCTCTCTCTCGCTAGCAGTCATTGATGAATTCTCTTATTCCAACAGAACCTATATATGCACATATTTTCATTTTTATTGATTTATTCATGTTTTATGCTTTTCCTGCAGTTAGTAACTTAGTTTTGCAGTTACTGCTGTGTGATAAGTCATATCATCCACCAAAGCGATAACACAAGAAAATCATACAAATTTTTCTTAATCACATTAAAATTTCCAACAGTACTGAACATACCAGTAATGTAGCCTTATTGCAGCCCAATTCAGCCTGCTGAATCCAAATTTCAGAGGGGAAGAACACCTAAGGAGGGTTGTCTCAAGTGAGCAAATCTGAGCTGAAAACATGGCACGGTGAGCATGAACAGACTGCTGAATCTTAAAAATCCATCTCAGAACCACCGCTAATTGGTTACGACGTCCAAAATATGGTATTGTGAGCAATATGAATACAGCCAGCTCATATCAAATCTATAGAAACATAATTTTCAATTCATAATGGGAACTACGAAGGAGATAAAATTTAATTTGATCCTTGTTAACAAACAAAAGATACAGCATCAGATTCATTGTTTACTAGTCCTAATTCTGAAAAACGGAAATATAAACAGGAAGCCAAAGTTACTATAATACAAGTGCCCTAATTCTGTCTATTGCTGTAGGGCCTTACATTTCCACAGTTTCTTACAAACAATTTCAAGGCAGGGGTGGTTTCAAAATTGTCAAAAGAATTTTTGGTAATTTCACTCTCCTTGATTTGGTTCTAAGTCAGGCGGACAATCATAGTCTAACCCTTTATTGTCAAGAAAAATCAGTTATTTGACCCAAGATTCAAAATAGTTGAAATTAGAAGTTGCCCTCTAGTCTAGCTGCTATTGGACCAAAAAGTGAAAAGAAAAAAAAAATCAAAATTCTAAGTATACGACACTCTTCTTTCTGTCTGTCTTACTTTTTATCTCATTTTTTAAGTGTAGCAAGAAGGACAACAAATATCATAAAACAAACTCATATGACAGAGTCTCATAATTGGCAAATGATATAATAATCTGTCACATTAACAGAGGCTAGTAACACATAACAGCCCAACTAACTGGCAGTCAATTTCCCTCATGCACACATGTACACTAATGAACATTCAGTTGTACAATCAGCAGCAATTTAGTCCAGAATAATTCCTGAAGAATTGCATTGGTGAAAGCTTTAATACACTTAAAAATGATACCACCAGTCTCCACAGAATTGGTTTCCCCTTCTGTTCACTTCTTCAAGATGAGGGAAACAGGTATACAGATCATCAGATTTGGGATGATTGGCTTCTGCATCTCCTGCATTTCACACTATGTTGTATCGCACATGAATGAATGTGCATTCACACCTCGTACTGCATTCAGGCATGAACACCAAAGCATATCAATTATGTAACACAGATAAAGCACTTCAATCAATAGTCTCGTTCCTAAAATGTTTATATATCCACAATTCATAATCTACATGGCATTCAACCCCTAACTAGCACACATTATAAATATTTGACTTATCAAAGAAATAGTAATAATAAATCAACATGACATGACTAGATTGCAACCGTCCCACTTCCTTGTAATGTATATGAATGAATGCCAAAGATCAAAATACGGCTTTGCCTAACAGATAGAGAAAACAACAACTAATAAAAACAGAAGTTCATCCAACAGTCTCATGATTTATAAAATTATAGAACCCTATATCCACCCCGCCTAGCTCCCTCCACCTACACAGACATTTTCAAGTTTGAGATTCATTTAATTCTAATAAATAAAAATCTAACCTAATCACCCTCTATACTATAGGGTTGAAGAAAGTGATGTTATAAGGATAACGTGCAATAATTAACACGTCTTCAATTTCAAAAAAATGATGAAGGTTATAGTAACTATCATAACCTTCAAAAAGCTTGCTACAGTACCAACTTTAGTTCTGATAGGAATGAATGCAATATTTTCACATCATATCTAAAGCATGTTGGCCTTGGTCAAACTTCACATGAACTTGTGTATCATTTCCAAAACTGATTGATCCAATCCATCATTAGGCAAGTGCAACAGCAAGGAAACAGTGGATGCATCAGCAGAGAATCCCCGTTCAACCATTGGACGAAGGTAATGCATTGCCCTCAATATCTCATTATTTTGAAGAAATCCTTGAACAATTGTATTATAGGTATAATCATTGGGCGATAATCCAGATTCTTCCATTTCCTTGAATAATTCATCTGCTTCACCTAGTAACCCTTCTTTACAAAGTCCATTTATCATTATATTATATGTCCAGACATTAGGTTGTATCCTTTTGGTAGCGAGACTGCAAAAAAGTTCCCTCGCAGCCTTAAGCTTCCCAGTTTTGCAAAAACCATTAATGAGAATACTATAAGTCACGATATTAGGATTTAACTTACTCTCCTCAATCACTTGCAATAATGCCATCGCCTCCTCAAGACGTTGGTTTTTACAAAATCCATCCAACAAAGTACTGTAAGTTACAATGTTTGGAAGATGGCCATAGGTTTTCATCTCAAGAAGAAGCTCTTGCGTGCTTTTGAGTCTTCCCACCATGCACAAACCATTTATAAGACAACTGTAAGTAACATTATCATGAATTACTCCTTTATGAGGCATTTCTCGGAAAAGACTCATAGCCTTATCTACCTGATTACTCTTACAGTATCCATTAATCAAGATGTTATAGCTAAAAACATCGGGTGCACAATCCCTCGCAACCATAAAATCGCACACTTTTAAAGCCTCATCCATTTGGCCCTGCAAACAGTACCCATGTATCAGTATATTATAAGTGACAACATTAGGTTCCTCACCTCTTTGAATTATCAACTCAACTACACCTTGTGCTTCTGCGGCCATGCCTTCTTTACAAAGTGCATCAACCAAAATGTTAAAAATTTGTACATCTGGTATGATTTTCCTATCAACCATTTCATTCAACAGCCTGATAGTTTCTTTCCATTGGCCTAAATTACACATGCCTTGAATTAAGCAGCCGTAAGAAACCACATCTGGTGGAATGCCCTTAACAATCATTTCTGAGAAGAGTTTCAAAGCCTCCATCACAAGCCTATCCTTGCAAAGGCTGTCAATAATGGTGGTGTAGTGCTCTCTGCGGGGCACACAACTCCCTTCTTCTTCCATCTTTCGAAGCAACCGAATGGCAGCACTGGTGTTTCCTGTCTTGCATAATCCGTTAATTATTGTTCCGTAAGTAAATAAATTAGGTTGGAAACCTTTATCTACAGTTTCATCAAAAAACTTCACTGCTTTAGCAATCTGACAGTGAACACAAAGACCCTTGATTAGTGTGGTAACGGTTACAGTGTCTGGTTCTAACCCGAGTTTGAAGATTTTTCCAAAAACAGAGAAACCAAAATCAACTCGACCCAAGTGGCAGAAACAATTAATCATGATGCTCAGTGTAAAAACGTTGGGTTTGATGACTCCTGCTAAAGAATCCATTCTCTTGCATAGCGAAATCACGGTGGGATAATGCTTCATTTTTGCAATGGACCCTAAGAGCTGATTGAAACGTATAATGGAGAGCAAAGGTTTCATTTGAAGCATTTGACTAAATAAAGTTAGGGCATCGTCAAGGTTCGAGAACCCAGACTTGCATCGATCTCTCACGTAATTATCGAATTGGTTGTGGGTTGGAGTTTGTCTCCACACACGTTGGGTAGAAGCAGAAGATTGAGAATGAAATTCAAAGAAATCAAGTGGAGACACAAAGTATAAAAGAGGGGAGCAATGGATTAAAGAGATGCGAATAGTACCATTCGGACCACCAACAACAACGATTCTTCTACACACCATCGCCATCCTCAGCTTTTCTCTCGCTCGCTTCCAGTGACGCAGATGGAAAAGATACAGGCAATGGCAACTCCGACCGTACTCTTCAAATGCTTCCCTATTTCGTCTAACATAGGAACAAAGTTAAATCCGCAGCCACTTTGAACACGGTAATGCTATCCATACTTCTTATTTTTACCGACACATACCTGCTGGTGTAGCTGCCTAGTCAGTCAAGCTTAAAGCAATTTAAACACATCTGAAATTTCAAATTTCAGAATACCAAACAAATTTTTTGTCTCTCTTTTTTAAACTTTCCCTCTTCCCGTGCATCACTTTCCCTTCCCTCTTTTCATCTCTTCTCTACCTCCCATTGATTCTTCCCTCTTTTCCCTCTGTGCCCTAACCGTATGCTTCACCTCTATAGCACACTGGATCTATGTAATCGACGTACGGGAATGTTACAACGTGACGAAATAAACGACGCCAGTTAATATGGTAGCCCGCCGATACTTCGATGCTTTTGTTCGCTTCCTTCCAAACTCATCTTTTGCTAATTGATATGGTTTTCTCTAGTTTCGGTTTTACTTTTCTAGTGGTTATAATTCTGAAATTTTTATAGTGTTTTTGTTTTTTCATTTGTTCTTCATCAGAAGATTCCATGTTGTGGATCTAGTGAGATTCCACAGGAAGTTTCAAAGGCCCATCATGCCATCTGATAAGCCACCCTGATGCTTGTTTTAGCTGGATTTCACTTATGTGAGCACCCTAATCTGTAAAGCAACCTAACTGCAAAGATTGCATTCATGGAATGCAGAATACCAGATAAAATGGCCGAAAATCTTGTTGCGAAGACAGCACATGAGCCTCTATCAAATGGCTTACCTATATCAGTAAACCCGAAGATTCCGGAATCAAATATTAAAACAAATATTTAATGGTTATAGGAATTAATACAGCTCTTATTAGCCAAAAACAAAGATAGTCAGTTCAGGCAAAAGAAGGTGATTAAACTGCACTTCAAGTATTCTTTTAATTATAATATTTGGTTTATTTTACACTCTTATAGTTGACTATTGAATCTGATTTATGATTGATGGTTTCTCTGAAAATGCATAATTAGGTGAAAAAAGAAAGAAGTAAGAGGATGAGAAGGGCATTGTCATATGTTTTGTTATTGGTAACAAGTGTGAATTAATATACCTTTCACAGAGTTTAGGTGAATTAAGGGCATATATGTTGTTTTGTTGGATAATGATTTGTTGCCTTGGCGTAGCTACATTAGGGATTTGGTTAATTTTTCTCTTGCTATTCTAGTTGTGTTTTGTAGATCTAGTCTACAACTTATTAGAATTGACTATTTCTTATTATTGTAATGATGCAATGATGAAGTCAGGACCTTATTACCTAAAAGATATTAGACACAAACCACCAGAAATCTAACACACTATAGAAATCCAACTCCTCTAAGAATGTGACATTTCCCCTTATTTAGCTGATTTACCCACTAAATGATGCCTCCTTGAGTACTTTCATATGAATGGCACCCTTAGTGTCCATATTGTAACTTGGAACAATTGGCAATTGTTTATAGAAAAGAAGAATATGTGGTAAAATGTTCTAGTTTCTACCATTTTCTTAGATGGTTGGATCTCTTTATCTACACTCTATATACTTAGCTACAGTTATTTATTATTTAATGGAAATAGGCTCATCCTTAGCCTATGGGAATAATATCTGTGGTATCGCACATTGTTGAAGTTTCAGATTCGCCTGTGCATAAAAGCCCCTTTTTACCGCCTTTGTCTGTCTATTAAGCATATAGGTGCTAGTCAGTTAAGCATCCAAGTGCCAGTCAGTTAAACACCTAGGTGCCAGTCTGTTAAGCACTAAGGTGCTAATCCAAGAAGCTTATAGTGGTAGTCTAATAGGCCTCTAGTACTAGTAAATTGCTCAAATATATAACAAAAGTTTTCTTTCATATCTCCATTTCAAGGCATTCATCATCTTTAGGCATCACATTCTCTTCTCTCCTTATTACTCTTTAAGTAATTTGTGATCATTCAAAAGTATTCTTTATTTATTAATTCTTCATTTCCAAAAGTTTTAGAACATTACATTTAGTATAGAAAGAGTGCATAGGATAACAAATTCAAGAATGGATGAATATGGTGAATGTAGCGCTCCAAAAAACAGATAAGGTTCAAATTATTCTAGTGAGTTAACATGTTGATTATGTTAAAATTAATTTTTAGTTATTAATAAACAATTGAACATGATGTTTCAAATTTATTTTGGGTAACTATATCATTTTGCTTTTCAACTCTGAACTAATCCAAGGGCTACAACAAAAGTGTAATGGGTAATGACATAAGAAGACAAATGGCATCAGTGAGTGATAATTTATTTAGTAGAATTAGATGAAGAATCCAATGTATATTTATTATAGTTTTGTTACATTTTTCATGGTTTATAGGTTGCACAATTAGGAGGATAGATGTGGAAAGATTTAAGCACAGAGGAAAATCACTATTATAATTCCCGCGCAAAACAAGAAAGACAAATTCATCGACAAAATGATGCCTCCCACAGAGAAGAAGACGTGCATACCGGAAAAAAAGTTATAATTTATTTATTTATTAAAAATCATTATCTTGTTATTATTATGATTGTTGTAATTTTATGTTTTTCAGCCGACATTTAGAACAAAATGCTCTCCCATAATGGTCATGAAGTTGAAAGATGAGATCATTAACCAACCCTACAAGGTGCAACTAATTACTTCCATAGGGTTTGAGTCATTGTTGCATATTTCTTGCCATACATTGAGGTTGTCATTTTTATTATACGTTATTGATCGTTTTAACCCAAAGAGTCAAACGCTTATAATTGATGGTGGCAACCCCGTACACATTACATCGAAGGATGTAGGTAAGGTTTTAGGTATCTCTTATACTGGCAAACGCATCCTTGAAGTAATTTCAAATAAGAAAATGGAGTTTGTGAAATCTAGATTTCTTAATAGATCCTTTCGTGAGTTGCACCGGCTCACGGTTGAGGATTTAGAGTCTCGTGAAGTCTTCATGCAGTCATATTTATTGTATATATTGGGATGCTTTCTCTGTCCCACCATGAAGGATGAGGCTAGCTCATTGGTTTTCCCTGCAATATCTATTGCCTCTAAGGCAAGAGAATATGATTGGGCAAGTTATGTTCTGAAATGGTTAGTAGACCAAGTAAAGAGTTACAAGAAGAAAATACTTCAGGGTGGGATAGATAGTGGGATTGGCGGTTGTTTATTCTTTTTGATGGTATGTACAGTACATTAATTTTTTGTATTATAATACATGCTTTAGTTGTAGTAAAATTTATATATATATATATATATACCTTATTTTTATATGTTTTCAAATATTTTATCTCCGTCAATTGGGGTTTTACAATGTGGAAACAGATTCTATGATTTGGTGGACAGATAAGCTTGTTAACAAATGTATAGAAAAGGCGATGCAAACTATCCCAATCTCACATATAAACAGGAGTGGCTCATCACCCTTTAACGTACCAAGCTCACGTTCTACCCAACAAATCCAAACACCAGTGAGTACGGTACAATTTCATAACTATGTTATACATTTAATTTAAATACAAATCATAACTAACAAGCTTGATTATATGGCAAAAGCTTAATTTTCTCTTCCAACAACTTCAAGACCAATTTAAAAGCACTCTTTACCAACAACTTCTTTTGGTTGACCAACGTCTACAACCTTCAGAAGTAGGGCCATCATCTTCAATGCCCAATATGCCTCCAGCCAACTTTGAAGATGCTGGAGGTCGGGACTCTGAAAATGAAGGAAGTTGAGATTTCCATGATGTAGGAGGTCACGATTTTGAAGATGAAAGATGTCAAGATTTTCAGGATGTAAGAGGTCAAAATCTTGAAAATGAAGGAGCCCGAGATTTCCAAATTGAGGGAGGCTGAGTTGAGACTGATGCTCCATCTTCAAATGTACAATTTGTTTACAACACCAGACAATGACACAAACAAGCAATGGTAGAGGTGGAAGGGTCTTCATTGCACGATTTTTACGCACATGCTAGTTTCCGTCCATGTCAAGAAGAGGCTACCGTCACATCGTAAGAACATGAGCCTATTATGGACCCATCCATCGACCATTCAATCGGCAGTTCTACTTATTTAGTTCAGAGGCGATGTTGCCGACCTATCCAACTAGGACCACAAATACAAGATCCTTACGAGTCTGCACTAGTGGTTGTTATACAATAGTTGACTCAGTAGGAAAATCTTTTGTATCAATTGTGTATGAAGAAAGATGACTTCTTGATTTTGTGGTACGTATAAGATTTTTTCAGCTTGACATAAATAATGAACCTTACAATAATAATTTGACACATACTTATAAATCTTGGCTTGTATAGCAAGATGGTTATCCACATACCCCCATCACCACCTTTGACGAGAAGTGAAATTATCGACTCTATGAAATCTCGTGGGCATGTGTCCTTCAAAGTAAGTATTTGTCACATTTTTATTTTTGATACATTAATTATTGTTTGGAGTTTTAATAGAGCACATACTGATTGTATAGGTGATGGATATTGCTCGCATTGTAATAATGGCACGGGAATTGAATATAATGTGAACACGAAAAAGTTTTTCAAAGCGTTTTGTTCATATATTTGATCTACAGTTTGGGGTACGTATAGTCAAAATTATAATATGTACAACCTTTTTGTTATTGCTAACATTTTTTAATTTTGACTTTGAGAAATAGGCTGAATTTGCACAAATGTTTAGTAGTGAAGGCTCAATTTGTGTGGAGAGGTTTGAAGAATACTTTTAACCAAAACTTTTGCATTATAACATCAAGGATTCAAATATGGTAATTTTATAATATTATGTTCATTTATCATGACAAATGTGCTAAAAGACTTATTATTTTATTCTTTGTTATAATAGATTATAGTTAATGGTCCATATCCTACAAAATTCCCATTGGTGGTGTTGTGTATTCAATCTTCGAGATCGCAAGATCGATATTTTAGATTCAATGGAGTCTTTCTATTCAGTGAACCAGTTGCACCAATTTGTTTTGTCATTGGTATGGATGTAATATATTTATTACATTAAGTTTTTGTACTATATGCATAGAAATGTTAGTGCGTATTGACTAAAACTTTATAATTTACATGACTATTATATTTAGCGTGAACTATTCCATCACATTTTGACCTATTGTGGTGGGGTTGTGTTGGTGAATGAATTTGAGATTATGCATCACAAATTGCCTCAACAAGCACAAAGAGACCCGTAAGTGTTTACATCTACTATTAAAAGAAAATTTGTTGTTCGCATTGGAAAATGTCTACCAAAGGATCGATTAATTTTTTTTCCTTTGGTCTATGTAGAGGTTCCTTTGGTATTTTTGTGATAAAATTTATGGAGTATTAGGATGGTCCCATGACATCCTCATTTTCAAAGGTCAGTTAATAGGGTTATGAGTGGATATACATATAACTCTATCATGGGATCATTGCTGATTTTATGTGGTTAGTACAAGACGTAATCAATTTGATACGGAAGCAGTTGGTTGTCCAATGGGTCACGCATGACAAGAATTTGATAAATCCGACACTCTAGAAGTGATGAAAAAGTACTTGAAGATGTGTTGTAACTTTTTCACTAGAGTTTTTGGTCTTATTGTCTTAGTTTCTTCACTAGAGTTGTTGTATTTATTTTCTCCTTATTGAAGATGTGTTGTAACTTCTTACTTCCGATGTGAAAGTGGTGGGGTTGTAATTGTTACATACAGTACAAAGTTCTTGTATTTTATTTTATATTTTAAAGGAAGATTGCTGGCTAAAATGACATATTGTATCCAATTTCATGACAAGTTACTATATCTTAGGACATGCAATCAACCACTTAACCCCTTGGTGTTATTCCAATAAGCCCATTAGTGGTACTCCAAGAAGCTCCTTGGTGCTAGTCCAATATGCCTATGGTGCTAATCCAATTTGCTTATGGTGCTAGTCCCACAAGCTTCTGCTGCTAGTCTAATTGGCCAGTTGGTGCTAGTCCAATAAGCCCCTTGGTGCTAGTCCAATATACCTATGATACTAGTCCAAGAAACCCCTTGGTGCTAGTCCAATAAGCTAGTTGGTGGTAGTCCAATTAACTCGTTGGTGCTAGTCCAAGAAACTCCTTGGTGCTAGTCCAATATGCCTATGGTGCTAGTCCAATTTGTTTATGGTGCTAGTCCCATAAGCTTCTGTTGCTAGTACAATTTGCCAGTTGGTGCTAGTCCAATAAGCCCCTTAGTGCTAGTCCAATATGCCAATGGTACTAGTCCAATAAGCTAGTTGGTGCTAGTCCAATAAGCCCCTTGGTACTAGTCTAATATGCTTATGGTGCTAGTCTAAGAAGCTCCTTGGTGCTAGTCCAATATGCCTTGTTGCTAGGCCAATAAGCTAGTTGGTGCTAGTCCAATTAACTCGTTGGTGCTAGTCCAAGAAGCCCCTTGGTGCTAGTCCAATATGCCAATGGTGCTAGTCCAATTTGCTTATGGTGTTAGTCCTACAAGCTTCTGGTGCTAGTCCAATAAGCCCCTTGGTGCTAGTCCAATATGCCTTGTTGCTAGTCCAATAAGCTAGTTGGTGCTAGTCCAATTAACTCGTTGGTGCTAGTCCAAGAAGCCCCTTAGTGCTAGTCCAATATGCCTATAGTGCTAGTCCAATTTGCTTATGGTGTTAGTCCTACAAGCTTCTGGTGCTAGTCCAATAAGCCCATTGGTGCTAGTCTAATATGCCTTGTTGCTAGTCCAATAAGCTAGTTGGTGCTAGTCGAAGAAGCCTATTGGTGCTATTCTAGTAAGCCCTTACAATGGTAGTCCAATATGCCCTGTCAACACTGAACCCAAATATCACAATCCAAATTGAATTCACACTATTACAGGCATTAAGAACACAAGTGCTTACAATAGCTCAATAATTTGAATACAATTTATTACAAGCATAGTGATTGCTTACAATTTCTCAATAATTTGAATACACTTTGAAACAACCTAATTAGAATTCAACCTTATTGATGAACAACCATTTTAATACACATCATTACTATAATAACATGGAGATTCAGATTACCCTGAAACAAAAATAAATACACTTCATTAGATATGTCCATATTAATGTAAGTGTTTGAGAAAAATATAGTACATACTTGCATTAAGTTGAGATTTGTTGCAACATCGACTCCAAGCATTATTTGGGGAGTGTAATTAGACATGTTAGCATTACGATGTCCTTGCAAGCTTGGATTAACCTGAAATAATATGAAAATTTAGATTGTTGCGCTACTTTTATGAAACACCATAATATCCAATTATAACATTTTAATAATTAAATAAAATATTCAATTATATACCTGGATATGGTTTTGTTGAAAAATGAGAAAACTCATGTTTTTCATAAAAAATGATGTATTGCTATAAATTTGATTTGCATGAGCATGACTATCTCTACTTGAGTGGTTTGCATGAGTTTTTCTAAAATAAATAAAAAATAATTATATAGAAAGCTATTCAAGGATGCTTTAGAAGTTATGGTTGATAAGTGGAGAATAATAAATAACCAAAACCACTTCTGTGCTACTCACAATAATGCTATCTTATGTTTCAATTATATCAGCAACATTAGAAGCAGTAGGACCTTCAATATGACTAATGCCCATGCTTTTGAATTTCTTGAAATCCTATAAAACAAAATTGGGTATAATTAAAAATAATTTCAGCCATTAAAAAATAAAGTGAATAGCCAAAATGATTATTTTTTATATACCTTCAATCCACCTTCATTGACATTGTTTGTTATAGATACCATCTCCTTTTTCTTTTCTTTTTTGTTTTTAACAATTTGTTCAACCTTAGACTATTTCCTTTTAAAGGGTAGGCTCCCTTTACTTCGAACTGCTAATGGAGTGAGTATATTCTTACTCTCATTTGATATACCATGACCTTCGCCAACAAATTCAGTGCTTGCTTTTGGAGTAATTTGATTACTTCCGCAAATACGTTCTGTATGTTTTAAATTATTCTTCATCTCACTTACCCAAGTCATCACCAAATTGAATTTATCTTCAGAATCCAATGCCATGTCAGTTACCTCATGAAAGGAATTACACAAACTATCGAATCTTTTAGCTTCCGCTTTGGCACTGTAGTCACTATAACTTATTCGAACCCTAGTGTGGCATCTTTTTACATCTTTCTTCCATCGCTGCATGATATATCTCTTGGGAATGCGATAAACTTTATTATGAAGGAGAGTTACAATTGCATGCCTACATAAAATTCCCCTAGACTCAAATAGGCGACAATCGCATTTAACTTCACAATCTTTTCCATTTAACAAGACTGTGAAATTTACACGTTGTTAACTATCTCCTATTTTTACATCCTCCAATACTTTATACTCTGAAATTGAACCATCCTCTTTGATTGGAAACAAGCTACAATAGATCTTCCATGTTAACTCCATTTGAAACTCTTTAAATTTTGCAGTAGTATAAGCATCTGCAAATTGCTTCTCCATATCATAATGAGTTATACAAGGGAGTCATGAGTTGAAGCAATTAAAATCTTCTTGAGTCTCTTTCTGCACCTTATCTTTTAATGCATTCTCGTACTGTTCCACAAATTGCTTCAGAGTTGTTTTCACGTTGACATACTCGTCAAAGAAAGCATGCATGCTTTCACTTCTTTGTGTGGTGGGCATTCCAGCCCAAAAATTATCTTTCACAAAAGCCGGCACCTAACGATGCCTCTTCGTGTACATTCCAAGCGACCATTCGTTACCATGAAGCTTGTACTTCTCAATCATCGAATTCCAACTACATTCAAATTCATTTGGACTCAACGTATCATAAACAACTTTTTGTAAGATAAACTTGATGGATTCATACTCCTTGTAACCTTTCAACTTTTCTGGTATTTTTTTTCATTATATGCTATAAACACTACCGATGACGTGTATTGGAAAAAACATTCTCAATTGCCTTTTTCATAGCTTTGTCTTGATCAATAATTATATCACTTGGAGCACGACCGGACATGCATTTAAGCCAAGTTTGAAACAACCAAGTAAATGTATCAATGTCCTCATTTGAAATTAACCCACATTTAAGTTATATTGAATGGCCATGATGATTGACCCCTATAAAAGGAGCAAAAGGCATGTCATATTTATTTGTCAGATATGTTGTATAAAATGTAACAACATCACCAAACTCTTCGTATGCTGCCCTACTTCTCGCATCAGCCCAAAATAAATTTTTTAATCGAGCTTTTTCATCCAAATCCATTGCATAAAAGAAATTTGTATTGTTAGCTTGTATCTTCAAAAAATAATCTTAGACTATAGCAGCATCTCCTTGCCTAAGCCGTAATCGCCTTACTTTCTCAATATAATTCCTACAATCTTTCTCTAAAAATGTCATATTCTCATGTCCCCTTGCTTCAACAACACATGATATCACGCCCCGAATTTCCACGAACCCGAGGCGCGAGTAACGAAACCAAAAGAAAATAAAGTAATAAAGAAATAAAGGACAATCAAGTACATTCACATGCATTCCATACACCAACCCAATTCCTGTTCTGATACAATTCACAAGGTCTTGTCTGTTTCCTCATAACATAAAAATAACATAAAATAGTTTAGGGCTTATGCCCTTGTATAACATCAAGATACACCCCACGGATCAAATACAGTTATTAGTTCTTTCCATCATTAAAGCATCATTAATTCTCACGTAGCTAGAGTGTCATCTGAAATGGTATCCCACGAATGGGTCAGCTCAACTGCTGGAACAATATATGCTAATGCAAGAAACAAAATTAAGGAAGTGGCATGTGCAAGTGTACATTTATATCTACATGGCATTCAATATCATCAATGTAGTATATGAACAATATGCGTGACGCACCCATGCAACTCTATGCCCACCCATGTCTCGCTTTACGGAACTTCCCCGATGGCCTGCAAGTACCATATATGTCTCGCTTCACGGTCCGAAACCCGTCAGGCATGCGAGTACCTAATGGCCAATTTTTGGGTTTTTCACCACAGGATCTACACCCTCATAATGCACAACACCATGTGTTCAACTCACACCATGTCCAAGGAATCACGCTATGCCAATATGCTCTGATTCTATCATGCCATAATGTAATCTCAATAAGGCATCACATTCACACATGAAGCATGCTTTAAATCACATATTTCATAATCTCAATAATTCTCAAATAATATAATCCACACATTATGCTAACACATGCGATATACACATAATCATGATCCATAAACTTTCAAAAAGATAACATGGAACACATAGGCATATGAACAATAAGACAAACAAGTGAATTATCAAGTCAACATAGCAGTTATTCCTAAACTTAATTATATTTCTTACTTAGCACAATATATCGTACCTGATGGGTCAGTCTCAACTCAGGAGGACGTACTCGTAGTGTAGCGGAACTAGTAGTAGAATACAGAACGTTAGACCACCTTCTCCTTGCCTTTCCGTGTTTCTAAAATCATAAAATGTAACTCAGTCATTTGTTACTTGAATTATGCTATTCATCAAATTTTATGTCTTTATTTTATGAGTTTCTATTTTGCAAAATTAAACTCTACTGTTGAGTCCGAAATTTTGAAGAAAATAGGTTTAGGCCTTCACAGAATTTAATTCAGACACCCGGGCTAAAAAGGGCAAAACGGTCATTTTGTAATTTTCACGGGTCCTTACATCCTGAGACCTCTTTTCATAAATCGGACTCCATGTTTGAGTTCGGAATGGTTGACATAATAAAATTACCTATTTGTTTACTTAAATAGGAGTTCGTTTGACTATTTTTTAACTTAGGGGCATTTTAGTAATTTTAAAGGTTCCTACGGGTCTTTTATTTTTTGGCACCTCGTCTCATGTCATGGACCTCATCATTGGTCTTAAGAGGTCCAAGATAGTCAGAATACATATATGACTTGTCTCATTTAGACTCCGGACGATTCCGGGGTATTTATTTAATTAAATAAATTTAATTTATTAAATGAGATTAAGTATAATATATATTCATATATATATTTGTGGCACAATTTGACATGGTTAGTAACCGTCCAAACTGGCCACACGTGATCCTTTCCATCCTTTCGGTCCCTGTTTCGATTCCCCCTAACCCCCTTTTTTTTTTTTCTCTTTTTCCTTTTTCTTTTCATTTCATTTAAATTGTTGGGCCCAAGCCATTTAAGCAACCCTGGCCCAAATTCTTTTAAAACCAAACAGGCCCAAGACCTTTGAAATAAAACAGGCCCAACCTCAGCCCAACCTCCATGGCCCAACCATTCACCCCTAAGCTCGGCTTTCCGGTCGTCTTCCCCGGCCAAGATTCCGGCCGATCGCCCGACTGCGACTGTCCCTCTTATTTTCTTTATGTTTTTGGCGTTCGATTTTTTATTTTTTTTTCATGAAATCAATCCTAGGAGCTCCAGGACTTCACTGGGACTACCTTAAACCCCAAACACCACCATCCCGAGACACCCAGATTGATTATTTCGGCCAAAAACCCAAGTTTCCGGTGACCTGGTTATCTTCATTTTTGTGATTTTTTGTCAACCGTTTTCACTCATTTTTATTACTAACGGTGCTCTGCACCAAAGGGGATTAGTTCCCCATTATTTGTTTCAGTTTTTAACGCATGAAACACATAACCAACCGATTATCACCCTCACCTGTAACTCGACCTTTCCTACTGATTTCTCAACCATTTCAACTCACTTTTTTTGCATTATTTTCTATTTTCCATACCCTACAAGGCCCCATGCTTCAAAGTAACTAACATGCTTTAAAATTTAAAGAAATGAACCGAACTAGGGTTTACCTATTTTCTGGGTTTCTTTCCGGTTGCAGATCATTTCCTCCATTCTGTTCCGATCTCTGGTTCAAGCTCCAAAACCTTTCTCTGTTTCTTACTTGCTTCTCTCTCTCTTTCTCTCTCTCTCTCTCTCTCTATCAACTTGCACAGCTATCCATATACACATAGGTATGCATATATCCTCATGCAACCCCCCTTGCAGCAGCCCATTTCTCTCTCTTCCTACTCCCTTTTCAGCTTTTCCTCTTGTCTATATCAACTTTGCATTAAATGCAAAGTTGACTTGTGTAATATATATATATATATATATATATATATATATATTATTCACTACGCATACCTCCACACAACACATCAACCAGGCATATACATATATACACACACACGGCTGCACTCACACACACACAGGCAGATCTGATTTGCACTTCATTTCACACATATATATATACATACATACATATATATATATATAATATGCATACATATATATATATATAATATGCATACATTACATTTAAACAGACACACACATATATATATATATGCATACACATACACCTTTGAATTAAATAATAATAATAATGATAAAAAAAAATTTCATTCCAAAAAAAAATTTCCAAGTCTTTACACATGAATTGTAACTCTTGTTCATTTGAATTCTTGCTTTGTCATTCATTTCAAGCTTTCTTTTAACATATGGTCTCATCACTCCATTACACCGATAGAATCAGGCCTTACCAGGACTTAATCTGTGGTTATGATCAAGAGAAAGAGAGTTTACTTACCAACTTCCACCATCGATTGAAATTGCCCTAATCTTTGCTTGACAATTCGTTTTTGTTATTGGATGTGGTCTGAAAATATTTTTGAAGTGTGTTGTGAATGACCTGATCGAGAATATGCAAGTGTAATATATTTCAACTCTCCATCATCCCCTTTGTTTGACGATCTTATGCAAACTGCGAACCTTAATTGCTTTACATATCTTCTATAATAATCATATAATTTATCATAACTACTAAATGTCATTCCAAGCTTGGAAGCCTTTACTTTATCTTCCAAATTAAATATCTCCATTTCATTCTCTTTTTTTTCCTCAACTACTTCAATACTTGATGAGCTACTTAAAGCATCCTCTTCCATTCCTATAAATTGAAAATATGTGAAAAAGAAACATCAAACAACTAATTATATTTATGAAAACATATAGCAAAATTTTGTGTGTGCTACATAAAAAATTGCTTAATTGGTTTCTCTTGCTAGCACCAGAGGCTTATTTGACTAGCACCAAGGTGCCACTTTTACTAGCACTAAAGGGCAATTAACTAGCAGCTGGGTGCTTAACTAACTCGCACCTGGGTGCTTAACTATCTAGCACTTGGGTGCTCAAATGACTAGCATGCATACACACACAAACACACACACACACACACACACACATATATATATGTATAGATAATGTTTTTCACAGTAATGCTATCCATACCCTTTAGTCATTTAATAATTTAATTTTTTTACTACTAATTTTTATAAATTGTTTTAAAAGAATTAAGATTTACTGACCTAAAAATTTTCATACTTTTTTTGTAAAATACTTTCTTAAATTAGAATTCTTTGTATTTTGGCCCCTTAAGTTTATGGCCTAAATCATACAAGCAGTACACCTTATAGTTTCTCATATTATAAACTTTAATGGAGTTAAATTATATTTAGTTGAACTGGGATAAGTTAGATTTCAATTGAATCAAGTAAAGTATTCTCTAAGTTAAATTGAGAGTGCACTCTTTTTTAAGCTTTTACCCCATTTGGTCTAGTGTGTGTTTGGTTGGTCTGACTTTTACTGCAAATAGGGCCCAAAACAAAAGAAAATTGTATAAAACATACCTTGAAAGAGCAGAGGGATCCCAAATGGAAGGCACTTTCGTTCCGGACCTCGTCAGAAGAGCACAAGAGGATAACGATCGATATGGAAATTGAAAAGCACTTGAAATAACCATTAAGACCTTTCGTCACGTTGTAACATTCCCGTATGTCGATTACATAGATCCAGTGTGCTATAGAGGTGAAGCATACGGTTAGGGCAATCTGCTCTTACTTGACGACTCATAAACTGGTAGCTCACGATGCACTGGATATAATTATGATCCTTTCATTGACTATACAAGAGGGAAAAGAGGGAATAATCAATAGGAGATAGAGAAGAGATGAAAAGAGGTAAGGGAAAGTGATGCGCGAGAAGAGGAAAAGTTTGGAAAAGAGGGAAAAAAAATTTGTTTTGTATTCTGAAATTTGAAAATTCAGATGAGTTCAAATTGCTTTAAGCCTGCTGATATGACTTGGTTGATTGAGCAGCCACATTAGCAGGTATAATGTTTTGGTAAAAATAAAAACTATGGATAGCATTATCGCTTTGAACAACTCCCATGCTAAAATTATTTTAGTCATAGTAAAATTATTTTTTAATATTTCTACACCAATATTATGAATTATTTTTTGAAATTTCTATTTTCAAAAAATAATTTTGTTAAATCTGAACTATTAGATTGAAATGATCAATGTCATTCATCCTTCTAAAACCCTTTTAAATTTGAAAAAGAGTTTTGACAAATTCAAATTTTAATGGAATATTTAACAAGTGATATACCATAAAGTGAAAAACATATTCAAAGTATGACACGTGTTTGTACAGATATGTTCAGGGTACATCCAGATTAACCTAGCATGAAGGGTTCAGAGGTATATGTTCAGAATATAGAACTGCCTTCCATATCCTACCAATCTCAGAATAAGGAAATAGAGTTCAATATGGAAACTACTATCTTCAGATATCTTCAAATTTTTACTTTTATGACTCCTAATCCTACTAAATTTAGAAGATCTATGACCTATAAATAAGGACATAAGGTATGCTTTCAATTTATGTTCAATTCTTCTTTTAAATTACAGTCTCTTTTTACTTACTGATTTTATCATCGGAGCGGCTACCACCAGAACTTTTCTGGTAACCCTCTGATCTTAAGTTCTTGACAGGTAGTGAAGAACGGGAGGCCCTTCTGACAAAAAATGAGCAACATTAGTTTCGCGCTGTGTATGTAAACGGCAATCGTTTTTACTATCTTTTCTTCAAAACGACAAATCTATTGTCTTTTTCTTCCAAAAGACAGTGGCTCCTAGTCTTTTGTCCAAGAAAGAACTCCCAAAATCCTCAGAATCAGCCTCCTATTGGAAGAAGAAGGGGACAAACGCCTGTTCGTTTACAACAACAACTTGATCGGATTCAACGACAGTTTGATCAGATGCAGGAACAACTCATTGCCATGTCACAAACTCTGGTTTCACTGGCTCAAAACCAATGGAGTAACCTTTCTCCTCTTCCTACTAACATTGTTCACAGAGGACCTCAGCTTCCCGCCATCGCCACGGGCAGAGGATCTCCCAACGAGGAATTGCCTAACATGTAATCGGTACACCCCCATGGTATCGCTTATGTGGGGGCTGATCCCTAGTCGTCAATAGTTGTGGGGAGAAAAATGCCCATGTTTCATCTAGTTGCCCATTACCAGAGCAAATACCAATTCTAATGGCCTCTAGAGCCAATCCAGCACTGCTGGAATTCTAACTTCCAGAGACTCCAGTCCCCCCAGTCTTGGGAGAACATCATCCTCCTACTAACACCGAAAAAATTCCTCTCTTGAGTCGAGGATCTAGAGGTGCAGGATAAGATCAACAACAGGTGCCGATCACACAACAAGTCCTACCCAAAGCCCTTCTGAGGGTAGACGAGATAGTAGACTCCCAAGATCAGACGATCTCAACCAAAGGGTTCTTTGCCCCTATAGAACAAGGCAAGTTAAGTAAATTGTTCGGAAGGTTCTCCATGCCATTTACTTTTGACATAATGACAGAAGAGCGACCCAAGAAGTTCGTTGTCCCAAAATTCACCCTCTACGACAGGACTAAGGACCTTGGGGACCACCTATCTCACTATCAACACACAATGGCTCTGCATGGAGCTACCGATGCCTTCATGTGTCAAAATTTTGTGACAAGCCTCAAGGGTATCGCCATTAAATGGTTCCACAACCTTCCCCAAAATTGATCAGCAATTTTTATAAGCTTAGTAGACTATTTCTTGATCGATTCTTAACAAGCAGAAAGTTAAGAAAAACACTAGAATTCTTGCTAACTATGAATCAAGCAAAGGGAGTGTCACTTTAGGAGAACATAGCTCATTTTAATACCGAGCTCACGGAGATAAGCTGATGGCAGTCCAAGTTTCCTAGTAGTCGTCGTCACTTCAGGCCTTGGGCCTGGACGCTTCCAGGATTTCTTGACTAAGAATCCTCTTATCGATATGACAACACTTGTGGATAGAGCACGGAAGTATACTAATCTTGAAGACACAAAAACCTCATTCTAAAAAGCAAAAGAATAAGCTCAGAAGGATGAGCAAGTTCAGAAGAGGGATAACAACGCTAATAAGAAAAGGATCAGGAGTCCCGACAAGAGAATAGCACCCAGAGCTTAGAACAACTTTAACTTTGGGAAGTATTAGACTTACACCCCTCTGAATGCTTCTCTTACCCACATACTCCAACAGATCCAGACTCGTGAAAACTTGAGGTGGCCGAAGCCACTAAAAAGCTACCTTGACTCAAGAAATCAGAATAAGTATTGTGATTTACATAAAGAACAATGGCACACGACTAAGGAGTGTAGGGCTCTGAAGCAAGATCCCACCATGGGAAAGCTCTTCCCTAACTCGGAAGGACTTTACAAAGTAACCAAGATCGTTAGATCTATGACTTATAGGTTGGAAGATTCAACTGGGAAGCTTGTACCCAGACCTTAGAATATTGAACACTTACACAAGTATTATCAATAATAAAGTATCTTTTTCACTTCAGAGTTTCTTATCAATGCACAGACCCCCTAAAAGCATTGTATCCATTTCAAGTGTTACAGGTATGGTCAATTTCACTCAATGCACAGACCCCTAAAAGCCTTATACCCATTACAAGTGTTACAGGTCAGGTCCATTTCACTCAATGCACAGACCCCTAAAAGCCATGTACCCATTACAAGTGCTACAGGTCTGGTCTATTTCACTCAATTTACAGACTCCTAAAAGCCTTGTATCCATTACAAGTGCTATAGGTCTGGTCCATTTCACTCAATGTACAGACCCCTAAAAACCTTGTATCTATTACAAGTGCTACAGGTCTGGTCCATTTCACTTAATGTACAGACTCTTAAAAGCCTTGTATCCATTAAAAGTGCTACAGGTCTTGTCACACCCCAGGCCCCATAACCCGAAGGTGTGATATTTAAACTAAGTTAAATTAAAATCATTAAATTAATTAAAATATATCACTAGATTTTAATAGTAAAAAATATATAAGTTTAAGTGTAGGAATCAATTAAGGATAACAAATATGAGAGTTTCTCAAAGCCAAGTTTTTTTAAAAAAATTGAAAGGGTTAACCCTAATTATTAGCTAATTTTGTCTTTCAAGTGTTCAACACTTAGACAATTTTTCACTCATTCACTCTTTAGGTACTTTGCCGACCTGATAGTCCATGTACAATAATTATATAATTCAGTACATACTTCATTTCTAGCAAACATTATAATACATATATTTCTATATATGGAATTCATTTCCAAGTTATTATGTCATGTCCCAAAACACATATTAATCTCATTTACATATCCCAAGAAATATACGAATTTCATACTACATGATTAACAAAAATAATGGAGAACACTCCATTAACATCATAGTATATCTTCGTATACATCAAAGAAGCCCAAAAGGAAGAGGCACGTCAAGCTTATCAACATGTACTCCTCAAGACGCGGGATCCTTCCTAGTACCTGCATCTAGTAGGGGTCAATACTCTAGTATGATAACTAAAACAAACGAAACATGAACGTTGCATAAAAGTGTATGTTTGTGCTCGGTTGGTGGCATGCTATGACAGTTTATAATCAATTAAGCATATACAGAATCCATATTTGTCTTGTTACGTTTTATGAGATTTACTTAAGTTCCACTTGAGTTCATTCAAACAACGACCAATTTCCTAAATCTCTAGGTTTTGTTAAAAACCCAAAAAAAATACCAAAGTCCTAATTAATCACTCATCAAGTAACCAACTCGCCTTCGATATAGCGAAACATGGTTTCACAAGCTACTAACTTGTAGGCAACCATAACCTGTACCACCACGCAGGACTCTCGACTCAACCGTCGTACCTCGGATATGCACATTCACAACTCAATCCATACCACAACATTCTATACCAACACTCTTAGGTTCTTTTCATTCTCATTCATTATTTAATCCTTTCAATGATTTTTCTCAATTTTTTCTATGTACAAAACGCATGATTTTTTTTTTTTATAATCTTACTCCACACTCCTCATAAGTGTGAATGGTAACAATATTATTAAATAAAAACACATGCTTAGGGTCCCAACAACCCTAATATAAACACAGATTTCAATTTGAGAATGCATAGGCATGCTTCACGTACATATTAATTAACAAAATTGAAATCTAACACACAACATGGTAATTCTAGTATGCTTTTATGAATGAATGTCCTCTAACAATCTATTCATTCCTATTCCATAAGTTTTAGAAACCCTATCCTCACTTTTGTACAATTTTGGCAAAATTTTCTTTGATTTTTTTTTTCCCAGTTAAATCGTCCCAAAATCAAAGAAAAATGCAGTAAACCTCAACCCCCACAAAAGCCCGAGTGACTTGCCAAATTTTTCTCTTCTTCCTTTCTTCCTTTTTTTTTCATTTTTTTTTTCTCTTCTTCTCTCATTCTCCACGTCGCTGTGCGTCTCTGGATTGAGTGTGTGTGTTTTGTGTGAGTTGTGAGTGTTTTAAAATAAAACATGGTATAGTTGACTTTTCAACCACACCTTTTGCCCTTTTTGTTTTGTTTTTCTTTTCTTTACAAGATATTTTACATACTATACATATATTAAACCACCTGCCACACACCATTACTGCACACACATTCACTTCCTTCTTTTTTTTTTTTTTTCTCCTAATTGCCTTGTACATTATTGTATTTCCTACCCATATACATGTACTCACTTAAATTTTATTGGAAAAATTTTATACCTCAACTCATTTAATTAGTTAATTAAATTTTAATTTGTTCTAAAAAAAATTATTTATTCATTTTAATAAAAAAAAAGTTACGGATCATTACAGGTCTGGTCCATTTCACTCAATGTATAGACCCCAAAAAACTTTGTGTCCATCACAAGTGTTATAGGTTTGGTCCATCAAATCAATGTACAGACTCCTAAAAACATTGTATCCAATACAAGTGCTATATGTCTGGTCTATTACATTCATTGTACAGAGCCTTAAAGGCCTTGTATCCATTACAAGTGCTACAGGTCTAGTCCATTTCATTCAATGTACAGACCCCTAAAATCTTTGTATCCAATATAAGTGCTAGAGGTCTGGTCCATTTCACTAAATGTACAGAACCCTAAAAGCCTTCTATCCATTATAAGTCCTACAGGTCTAGTCCATTTCACTCAATGTACAGACCTCTAAAAACATTGTGTCTATCACTAAGTGTTACAGGTCTGGTTCATCAAATCAATGTATAGACCTCTAAAAGTCTTGTATACATTACAAGTGTTACAAGTCTGGTCCATTTCACTCAATATACAGACCCCTAAAAACCTTGTATCCATTACAAGTGCTACAGGTCTGGTCTATTTCACTTAATGTACAGACCCTTAAAAGCCTTGTATCAATTACAAGTGCGACAAGTCTGGTCTATTTACACAATGTACAGACCCCTAAAAGCCTTATATCCATTACAAGTGCTACAAGTCTGGTCTATATCACTCAATGTACAAACTCCTAAAAACCTTGTATCCATCATAAGTGTTACAGGTCTGGTTCATCAAATCAATGTATAGACCCCTAAAAACCTTGTGTCCCTCACAAGTGTTACAGGTATGGTTCATCAAATCAATGTACAGACTCCTAAAAGCCTTGTATCCATTACAAGTGCTACAGATCTGTTCCAGTTCATGTAATGTACAACCCCTAAAAGCCTTGTATCCATTATAAGTGCTTGCATGTTTGGTCCATTTCACTCAATGTACAGACCTCTAAAAACCTTGTGTCCATCACAAGTGTTACAGGTCTGGTCGATCAAATCAATATACAAACCTCTAAAAGTCTTGCATCCATTACAACTGCTACAGGATTGGTCCATTTCATGCAATGTACACACCCTTAAAAACCTTGTATCCATTACAAGTGCTACAGGTCTGCTCTATTTCACTTAATGTACAGACCCCTAAAAGCCTTGTATCAATTACAAGTGCTACAAGTCTGGCCCATTTCACACAATATACGGACCCCTAGAAACCTTGTATCCATTACAAGTGTTATAGGTCTGGTTCATTTCACTTAGTGTACAAACCCCTAAAAGCTTTGTATCTATTACAAGTGCTACAGGTCCGGTCCATTTCACTCAATGTGCAGACCCCTAAAAACCTTGTGTCCGTCATAAGTGTTATAGGTCTGGTCCATTAAATCAATGTACAGACCCCTAAAAGTCTTGTATCCATTACAAGTGCTACACGTTTGATCCATTTCATTTAATGCATAGGCCCTCTAAAAGCCTTGTATCCATTACAAATGCTACAGGTCTAGTCCATTTTACTCAATGTACAGATCTCTAAAAACCCTGTGTCCATCATAAGTGTTACTAGGCCTGGTCCATCAAATCAATGATCAGACCCCTAAAATCCTTGTATCTATTACAAGTGCTAAAGGTCTGGTCCATTTCACTCAATGTGCAGACTTGTTTTATGGAAGGAGTGCTTCAATAATCCTACTAGTTTTAAATATCGGATCATTCTCTCATCTTTGGTGGAAAACTCTCTCGAAACTTGGCTTACCACAAGTTGGGAGTTAGAAAATGCTTCGAGATTTTGGGCTTTGTATTTCAGAACCAGTTTTATCCCAAGGATGAGGGCTTCGTACTCAACTTCATTATTGGAGGCTCTGAATCCCAAGCTGACCGCCTTTATTGTTATGAACCCGTCAGGGGATCAAAGCACTATGCCAACGCTAGAACCTCTGTCTGTGGATGATCCGTCGGTATTCAGCTGCTATGCTGTGGTGTTCTTACCGAGCTGTGCTTTAGCGTACAGTGTTGGAGTGAATTTAGCAATGAAATCCACCAGTGCTTGTCCTTTAATAGAGGTCCGTGGTACGTAAGATATATCAAATTCTCCCAACTCCACAGATCACTTAACCAGACGCCTTGAGATTTTAGGTTTTCGTAGTACTGACTTTAATTGGATAAGCAGTCGGGATCTCAATAGGGTGCGCCTGAAAGTAGGGCCTAAGCTTCCGAGCAGAGATTATCAGAGTGAAGGCCAACTTTTCAACCTCAGGGTACCTTGTTTCTGCGTCCAAGAGCTTTTTGCTTACATAAAAAATAGGCCTTTGAACTCCTTTTTCCCATCTGACCAATGCAGAACTGATAGTGTTTTTTGAAACCGCGAGATAGAGGAGCAATTTTTCTCTTTGGACTGGCTTTGAGAGGAGCTCGGGGGAGGCTAGGTACTGCTTCAATTCTTGAAAGGCTTTTTCACATTCTGGGGTCCATTGTAAGGCCTTACTCCCTCTTAAGGCTTTGAAGAATGGAAGGCAACGATCGATAGACTTGGAGATGAATCGGTTCAAAGCTGCGATCCTCCCGTTCAAGGCCTGAATGTCTTTCTTGGTTTTTGGCGACTCCAGTTCAGTCAAGGCTTTGATCTGCGTAGAGTCTACCTCGATACCCCTCTAAGAAACCAGAAAACCTAAGAACTTTCCCTTAGTTACCCCGAAAGTTCATTTCAAGGGGTTTAATTTCATCATGTGTTGCCTTAGGATATTAAATGTTCGACTCAAATGCTGGATGTGGCTGTTCTTCCGTAGGCTTTTAACTAGCATATCTATATAGACTTTCATCGTGTCACCGATCAGAGGCCCGGACATTCTGTTTACCAGACATTGATATGTAGCCCCGACATTTTTTTAGGCTGAACAGCATCACTCTATAACAATAGAGACCTCGTTCGGATATGAAGGCTATTTTTTCTTGGTCTGGGGGGTACATCTGGATCTGGTTATATTCATAGTAATCGTCCATGAAGCTTATGAGTTCGTGCCTAGCTGTCACGTCAACTAGTTAGTCAATCGTCGGAAGGGGAAAGCTATCTTTGGGGCAGGCTTTATTGAGGTCCGTGTAGTCCACGCAAACCCTCCACTTACCGTTTTTTTTTTTTTACAAGAACGGTATTGGCAAGCCATTCTGGGTAGAACACTTCCCTTATCATTTTGGCATCCAGCAGCCTCTGGACTTTTTCATTGATGATCTTATGGCCCTCTAGAGCAAGCGTCCTCCGTTTTTGCCTCATAGGAGGGTGATCAGGATCGATCATTAGTTTGTGAGAGATGAGGCCAGGGTCTATCCCTTCTATGTCTTTGGTTTCCTAAGCAAATACCGAGAGGTTGTCTTTCAGAAACTCCACCATCTTTTTTTGCTCAAAAGAGGATAGGTCTTAACCGATTTGCAAGTACCGTCCTCCCCCTTCAGAACTTACGAACACTTTGATGCGATCTTCTATTGGCTTGGCCCTGCTGTCCCTGCCTCGGGGGCTTAATGGCTCGTCAATCTCTGAGGGGCACTCCTCTGTCTCATGAAGGTAGGTAAGGGCAGGACTCCCTCCTTCATAAGGGTATTGTGGTTGCTATTTGGGGGTTTTTTCCTTCAGCGTGAGAGCGTGGCATTCTCGAGCAATCGGTTGACAACCCCTGATAGAGTATACTATGTTATTGTGTACATATTTCAGGCACTGGTGGAGGGTCGAGGTGACCGCTCCCATCTGGTGAAGCCAAGGCCTTCTAATGATAACGTTGTAAGGGAACTTGGAATCCAGAACCATGTATTCGGAGATCAAGGTCTTCTATCCATCCCCTTCTCCTACGATGGTCGGTGGGTCAATCTTGCCCAGCGGAATGCTGAGGCTTCCATCGAACCCTGCCATTATTGCAGTGGTGGTCTTGATGTCACTAGGGTCGAGCTTTATGTGCTTGAGAGGCTCATAAAATAGTACATTGGTAGAACTCTCCGTGTCCACCAAGACCCTTCCGATCTCAAAATTAGTAATTTTGAGTGAGATAACAAGGACATCACCGTGGGGTCAGTGCACCTCTGTAACATCCAGCTCTAAAAACTAGATTTGAGGTGCCGACTTCAGCCTTTTCTCGATTGTAAAGATCTGGAGGACGCTTGGCGTTGTCTTAGCCTCCCGAGTGTACCATTTTCTTACACGGTTGGATATCCCCGTCATTGAGTTATCTATGTAGAGGACGAAGATGACTTGATTGTTCTGTTGGGGCGACTCGTTCCGGACATCTCTCTGTTCGGGCCTCTGTTCTTGCCTCCTCTGCTGTGGCCTGTCATTTTGAGGCTTTTACCTCCCGTCCTGCCTGATGAACTCCTGTAGTCGCCCTTGCCTGATGAGCTGCTCAATCTCTTGTTTGAGGGCCCCGCAATTCGTAGTATGCCCGTGATCCTTGTGGAAATCACAGTATTTGCTCTGGTCCCTAGTATTGGGATTACTTTTTAGTGGTTCTGGCCATTTTAGGTCTTCACGGGTCTGTACCTGTCGAAGTATGTGAGTAAGAGAGGCGTTCAGAGGAGTGTACGTGACATGCCTCCCAGCATTGGGGTTACTGTGCTCTGGATGGCGTTCTCCTATCGGGACTTTTGACCCTCTTCTTAGTTGCGTTGGAGTCTCTTTTGTGATCGTCCTTCTGAGCCTGCTCTTTAACTTTTCGGGAGGGTATCTTTGTTTCCTCCAAGTTTATGTACTTATGAGCTCGCTCCATGAGTGCTGCCATGTTAGTGAGAGGATTCTTTATTAAGGAATCCTGAAAACGCCCCAACGTTAGGCCAAAGGTGAGAGCTGCTACCAGAAAGCTCGGACTGCAATCTGTGATCTTTGTAAGCTAGGCGTTGAAGCGTGCGATGTATTCTCGTAGCGATTCACCTTTGACCTGCTTTATGTTTAGTAGGAACTCTGGCCCTTTCCTCAACCTTCTGCTGGTCCTAAACCGGTCAAGAAACCACTTGCTGAGCTCATAAAAATTGATGACAGACTCTTGAGGGAGGCTATGGAACCACTTCAGTGTAGTTCTTGAGGCTGGTTACAAAAGTGTGGCATATGAAAACGTCAGTGGCTCCATGTAGGGCCATGGTATGTTGATAGTGAGAGAGATGGTCCCCAAGATCCTCGGATCCGTCATACAGAGTGAACTTCGGGATAATAAATTTCTTTGGCCGCTTTTCCGCTATTATGGCAGGAGTGAATGGCGTGGTGAACCTTCCGAGCAACCTTGCCAGTTCATCTTGCTCTTGAGGGTTGCAGGTACCTTTGGTAATGATAATGTGACCCATGGAGTCTGCTACTTTCCTCGACCCTCTGTGGGCCTCTGGGCTGAGCCAATGGTTGTTGGCCTTGCCTTGCAGCCTCTGTCCCTATATGGAGGGGATGATTCTATCTAGCAGTAGGGAGAGGACGTTGGTCTTCCTGGATAGGGGGGATCGGTGCTAGTTGAGGCTGAAACTCATGTGGCGCTAGGTTGGCCCCTGAAGCTGCAGGAGTTGGGACCCTTGTCCTGCTTTGGTAATGAACAACAGGATTGAAGGCTGGCATCCCCCTCCCTGCTACGGTAGATGGCTGGGGATCTCCTCCTACATAAGTGGTGCCCTAAGGGTGCACCGACTGTTCATTAGGAGTTTCCATGTGTGGTTTTCCGCCTATGGTGGTAGTTGGAGGCTAAGCCCCTTCATTGGCTGCGCTGGTGGGAAGACAAGTGGGATTGCCCGTGGGTTCTGGGTGAGCAATGCCAAAGTTCTAGAGATGGCAAGGAGTTGTTCTCGCATCTGATCAGATTGTCGCTAGACCCGATCGAGTTGTTGCTACATGGGGTCGGGTGCTTGTCTCCTTCCTTTTCCAACCGGAGGCTAGTTCCGGGGGTTTTGAGGATTCTTTCTCGAACGAAGATTGGGAGACATAGTCCTTTTAGTGAGAAAAGAAAAAAAGCTTGTTGTTGAAGAAGGAACTTAGCAAGAAGCGATTTTCGTTCCCACAGACGGCGCCAAACTGATGCTGCACTTTCTAATCAGCGGGGCTCTGCTCTTCGTCGCCTGTTGAACACTTAGAGAAGAAGATTAGAGGGCCACTAGGTTGGCTCCAGCGGTAGCCACTCCGATGATTAAGTTAATAAACTGAAGTGAAAAAACTGTAAGTGAGAGTAATTCATAAAAGCATAATTGAAAGGCTCACCTTAGGGTTTAATTTATAGGCTACAAATTTTTCCAAGTTGAATAGGATATAGAGTCGCAATAATAGGGATTTGATTGTTATCCAATAATAGCAGTTACCATGTTGATCTCTGGGCCCCATAAGAATAGAAGGTGAACGATATCCAAGAATGGCAGTTTCCCTGTTGCGCATTGTTTCCTTATCCCCAGGTCGGTAGGGCATCTGAGACGGTGATCAACTCGGGACCCCTTTATGCGTGTGCTCAATATTTTTTGCTCTAAAGATGAGAGACTAGTTGTGTGGGATTTCGAGCAAAGCGACTTTGAGATCTATATATCAATTTATTCTAGATGGGTGAGCTTTGATGGTTTTGTATGCACGGATGCTCTGTATGTATACGTGTCATGTGGAGGTTGGCATGTTACTTTGTGGTATACTAACATATATGATAAATTATGGTTAAGACACAGACCCATGTAAGAGAAACTTCCTCTTATTGAATTTGGAGCCAAGTATTGTCCAATTGAAAAAGAAGATCGGGAGAAACACAAACCCAATAAAATAATAAGATAAATAATATATACGTTACATAAAATTTTCCATACCTCATGACATTCACATTCTCTTCTAGTATCTAAGAAAAATTATCAAGTGAGATTCTCATACTATGTCATTGTCTAACAGTGCCTCACAACTTTTTAAATTTTCGGAGAATTATGAGAAGTAATTATAACTGGGTTGAATTCTCTCCTTTGAGCCCCCTTCTCCCCCAATCCCAAAAGATCACGACATCTTGATTGATGCATTGAAGTTTGAATCAACAACTTTATGCAATACGTTTTAGATAAAATGGGTTAATTTTAAATATTTGATAGTTTTGAGTGGAATATCCCGCCTCAGATGATGTGCAAAACTCAACTCCCGACCAGAACATAATTTTTGGAAAAAAAAAAAACATAAAAAATAAAGAGCAGATCCTCATTGTGCTAAAGAGCATGAGTCCAACTAAGAGAATATATCATTATATATGCTCTCTGTACATCTGACATACATATGATCTGAAGGCTGAAGCAATAAACACTGAATTGAAAATACTCTGATGCTTTGTTTGACAGCATTTCATTATTGTATCTCAGCATTATGTCTGCTGTAATAAAAAGGTTTACATTACAACAATTAGTTCAACTCAGTTTAAATGTAAAACATAAGTTTTTCTTATCAAACACGAACAAACAAAGCTATTGCATCCGAGCTACAGCCTGGGGAAGAAGATGGGAGTCTGAGAGATCCCGAGAACTTGAGATGATGAATCCGTTCGTCTAATCCACGAGCCATTGCGCTTGCTTTGGCTATCAGGAACCGAAAAGGAGAGATAATAGTGATGAGAATTAATGCTTCTGCGCTTCTTGCTACGGAAAGAAGACTCCAAGTAGCTAGGGAAGAAGGGAGTGAAATAGCTGAAATTGCAACTGGAGAATTAGATTCAACATCAATATTATGCCAGCCCTTCTCTCTCAGCAGCTATTGAGGAAGCTAGTCTGGAAGTCAAACGTTCAGCGGCATCCGTGTAAGTGACAGCTAGGATATGAGTCCAAGTGCCAATGACCGGCCCCTGATAATATCAAGCAACAAAAGCCAAAAACACGAGGATGTAGAAGAGGTGATGGGTGGAGAAGGGGCACAGAGTGATGGATTATACCTGGGGACTGATTTAAATTCAGCTATATATCTGTGGACATTCCACCCCTTCCGAGTCTCTCAGGAGAAGCAATAGGGTGATTACAAAGGAGGATATTCTGGTTTTCCATTTCTTATGATGATTGCTGATTGGAGAAGGAAGTCGTTAGTAGAAAAAGATGAGGATGTAGAAGATGCTGTTGATGGCGATGGGGGGTCATCCCCCAAGAATTAAATTAGAAGGAATTTTGTGCAAATCCAAAGAATGTATGCATGAAGGACAGGTTACCTTTTGCTTAACTGGCTCAAATAGAGAGAGAGGACAACTACCACCTTGTAACCATCCCTGTCATTTCAAAAGGGCCACCTTCGTTCCATGGTCCCATCCAGCCCCGCCGCATTATTGGTACTAATGTCAGTTCACCAAAATCCTTATGTCAGAGAGAATTTGTTTTTTTATTTTTTTAAATGTAGATTGGGAAGTGTTCAATGGAACTATCAACACCAAAATCAACAAAAATTTTTACCCTAGTTTCTAAGTGTTAACTGAAATATAAAGCTGAAAGGCAGACCTCTAGTTTCTGGTTCTACACAGTCTCCAAATAAGCTTTCGTACCAACTCGCGCCACTCCAGTCCGTCAGTACCGGTTTCATCAATCTTAGAGAATATGAAACGATGACGACTAAGAAAGTAAGCTCCTGTACTCACTTGAAATGTTGACAAGTCTCCACCAATGACCTCTTCATGGGAAAAATCGGTGCTATGTGGGTTACTTTTATTCTCTTCTTGCTCATGATCATACACAATGTCAATACCACACTCCTTCACCTGAAAACCAACTCCCATAACTATTGAAATATGCAGTTGATCACCGCCTTCCAACAGATTCCCAAATGGCCAATGGCTTAACCATACCATATCTCCATCGACTTTTGGAATACCATAGCAGATCGGGCTATAAATCCAGTTCAGATTCTTTGTCTTATTACTGATTTTTGTAAATAATGGACGAGGAAACCAATTTTCCCGAATGTTGGAAAGTGCATATACAGAGTAAACATTCAACCCTTTGATCCTGAGATTATGTCGTGAAGGCACTGTAAAACATATGGACGACTCCATACTCTTATTGCTGAACCAACATAGAACTTCTCTCCCAGGAACAAATGTGCTAAATATACCAAATTCATGTAATCCCTGTGTTGCAGAAATCATAATTCTAATAGTTAATTAGATGCATGTGTATAAGAGGAGAGAGAGAGAGAGAGAGAGAGAGAGAGAGAGAGAAGAGAGTACCTGGATGTGACGCTTCTTTGTGTACATTGATATGCCATCTCGAAAAGTCACCTCAAGTTTTGCCAAGGAATCTAAGTTGACCAGGCCCAAATTGTTGATCATTTCTCCATCAACTTTGTCTATGGGTTCTAACTTGAATAAGCCTTGAATCTCAACTAGTTTTTGGCAATGAGTATGCGAAATGCCTTGTAATCTATATAAAGTTGACTGATGTGTTATTTTTTCCAAGGACTCGCAGCCGCACACCCTAATTTTGTTTACACTCGGTAGCCCTAAAATGCATTGGAGCTTTGCACATGACTTTAACGACAAGATCTGAAGCTTACTAAGACCATGAACGCGTAGACTACAAATTGGATTATTACTTAGATCCAATTCTTGCAAGTGGGAAAAGTTACTCAATTCCATTGGAAAATCATCATCGGATAGATTACAGCCTACAAGACTTAATCTCACTAAGGAACTTGGTAAATAAGTCCATGAAATTTTGATACTTTTTCTTGGCTTTGATTCCCCAAACCAAATGAATGCAGGCCATGATTTGAACTCTGTAGTGGTTGGGATTAATTGATTTATCGCAATACCATTAGCATCAAATACTTTCAAAGACTCCATCTTCTTTAATTCCCTTGGTAACTCTTCAAGATTTGAGCAACCAGATATAATAAGTGTTTCAAGAAATTTCAGCATAACAATGTTTTCTGGAAGCTTTCTCAAATTTTTGCAATCTTCGAGATTCAAGGAAAAAAGTCCCTCAAGGTCTCCCAAGGATTCATGAATCTCAATCAGACATACACAATCTTTAAGAATCAATCTCTCAAGACTAGGAAGTCCTGAGAAGTCAGGGGTTTTGGCAAGGTTATGACAATGACTAAGATTAAGGATTTTTAATCGATCAATAAACTGTAAAGAAAAAAAGATGAGAAAAGTTAATTCTGATGCACAACAAACTAATTATGGGGAATCCTAAGAAAAAAAATAAAACTAAAAACAATTAGTATCATACCTTAGTTCCCTGCCAAACTAGTGCCAAGTTGCTATAGCTCATGTCAAGAGCAACTAGGCTTTCAAAAGGAAAATTATTTGGTAAAACTTTTAAGGGGAATCCATGCCAACGCAACCATTTAAGTCTTTTGGGAAATTCATCACAGCATCCACTGAGTCGTACACAATTAAGTTGAAGTACTTTTAGTTTTTGCATCTTTGCAAATGCATCACTTTCCAAGCTTACCTCATTGTTCTTATCTTCCTGGAACATTTGCATATCAAGAATGAGGCCTTCAATTGTTTCTGTGCCCTAATAAAAAAATAAAAAATAAATTTTTAAAACTAATTTAAATATTTGATAAGTAAAGAGTAAGGAAGCAAAAAACCAAATTTGTGTATGAGAACATGTCTCTTACAGTTTTTTCTTTCAATACTTCAAATGAATCTTTGTGACGCCATAGTCGGCTACGTTTCCCAGGTTCCTTGGGTGATTCTTGACGAATAATTTCTCTTCCCATTTCTTGAATCAACTGATGCATCCTCAACTTATTATATTCATCAATTGTTAAAAGATATCTATCAATGAGATTTTGAATTCCAACTGCTGGGTAGAAATCACACTGGTCTAATATTTTGATAGTGAAATCTTTTTCCTCTCCAATAAAGAAACAAGTAATATGGAGGAACAAATCTTTATCATGGTCATCCTGTAAAGAGTCATAGCTTATTTTTAGTTTTTTTAAGATATGACTGTTAGGAATTGCTTTCAATTTCTCTATTGCACTTTTCCATACATCTACATTTTTTCCAGACAAAGAAGAAGCCAAAACTTGAAGAGCTAAAGGAAGCCCTTCACAATGGTAAACTACATTTTTCGAGTACTCCATGTAAGCTTCAATGGGTTGGTCTTGTCCAAAGGCATGCCAACTAAAGAGCTTCAATGATTCATTGCCATCAAGATTTTCAACCTTATGCACCTTATAAACTTTATAAGGCTTTAGTAGCCATTCATGCCTAGTTGTTATGATAATTTTACTTCCCGGATAAAACCAATCTCGCATTCCAAGAATTGCATCTAATTGTTCCTCTTGATCCACATCATCAACAATAAGAAGAATTCTTTTACAACATATGGCATCTTTAATCATAACAATTCCTTCATCGACATTGCATATTTTTTCAGCTTTTCTTTGTAGAATATCTGAAAGAAGTTGTCTCTGTAAATGAACCAAACCATTAGTTTGTTTAGAAGTTTCTCTGATATTTGCAAGAAAGCTGCTACCTTCAAATCTGTCATGGTTTAAATTATAAACATATTTGGCAATAGTTGTTTTTCCTATTCCACCCATCCCGCAAATTGAAACCATGCCAACATCAATAGACCTATCTCGTACCCATAAATTCACTTTTTTAGCTCGGGAATCTATTCCAATCAAGTAGGGGCCAACACTCAAGGATGTGCGATTTAGTTTATCTTTTATCACTTTAATAATTTTCTGGATGAACTTTGACTCGTGCCTGTAAATTATGATCAACATGAAAAATAAAGCACAATTATGATTTGAAATAAATTACAATTTCTTATTCATACAGAATGACTGAGTCATCATCATATAAGCATTGAGATTAATATAAAATTGAAAGAAATATAAGTAGGTGCTTGGTTTACTTCTATCATGACTTGTCATATGCCAATCCCCTTTAAGTTGACAACTCAACATTCTATGTGATTTGGATGCTATGTCAGCAATCAAACTCCTTACACGTAGTCTAACCCTTAGTTGACACGTCACTAAACTTTTGCCGATGAACTTTTGAACATTCACATAACTGAGTAACTATTGTGAAATTAATGATCTATGTAACAAGAATAAAAGAGAAAGAGAGAAATCGACACAAAGAATTTATGTGGTTCGACAATGTGCCTATGTCCATGCTCCGCACATAATACCTACATACCTAGTTTACTTGTTACAATAATATAAGCCATATTACTAATAATAATGTTAGAGAAAGATCCCATTTGTTGGTCGATTTTCTCTTACACTCCATACTTACTCAACCTATTCTTTGCTCCTAGAAGTAGCATAGTGATTTGAGACCTGGCCAAGCTAATAATTGGCTCTCAAATGTGGTATAATTTCTTATCATACATGAAGTTCCCCTTGAGAAACTCATGTCCTTATATCTCATGGATTGTTTAAAGACTTGGGGCAAATCTTTGGGAAACTTTTAAAGTCTGGCACACAGTTATGGTATAAGCCACATACCATACACCCACTATCACATTATTGAGAATTTTGTTGCATGGAGGCTAAAGCATTGAGTTTTTTAAGGTGTCCTTCACATCACTCATGCACGGAATACCGAAGACCTTCTAGAATAAAGAGATTCTACCAAAACACCTTAAACCTTCCACCACTTTTTACTTCATTCCATTACATCCTACAAGGAGATTTTTTAAAAAGTTTATTCTAAACTTTCGCTTTTTAGTTTGTGTATTGGCAATTCATCCCAAAAGTTTTTATTGAGTTTGTACTTGTTTGATTAGGTTAAGCCTTACTTTCATTACAATGTTAGTCAATCACATTCTTAAAGATGTAAAATACATGAATATCATGTATTCATATTAGGTGCATTTGTAAGTTGTATATTGATGTAGGATATATATGGTAACCTAAAATAAGGATCTTTGTTACAGAATTATATTTGATAAAAAGAGGAGTTGTGATTTTCAAGTCAAAATAGTAGTATTCTTACTCTATAAATATGATGTACTATAATAAGCCATTATAGTTAAGTTTTTTTTTTTTTTTTTTTATCAATCATATTTAATATCAAAATTTAGAAAAAGAATTTCTCTTATTTGGGTGAGTAATTCTCCTATTTGATTCAATTAAGGAATTCGATAAGCCCAATTCCTTTTTAGGTTTTCGTGCTGCGTTAGTTGGCATCAAGGTGAGGAATTTCCTAACTAGATGGCAATTAGTGAAGACAAAATTAGATTTTCTTACAACGACGTTCATAGGAAATAATTCATTACTCGTTTGGAGTCTCAAATACAAGAGAATTGTGAAAACAATAAGTATTGCATTAACGATGAAGCTCACAATCAACTTGTTCATAGACACGTTTCTATTCGAAGAGCTTTACGTAATTATGAAAGAATTTTAGATTTTGACAGTAAGTTTTATTTTGATCAATTTCTTAAATGGATATACAATTTAATTGATTGTCTAGAATATATGAAACTTTTATAGTAGAGAAATATTTTTGGGTTGAAGATAAGCTTATTAGATTAAGGAAAAGATGGTGGTTTGATTTATAGAGGCGTATACAATTACAAAGAAAGAGATGCATTCGTGCATGACCAAGAATGATGAGGTCAATGATGTATAAATTTTTGTTAAGAAATTATTTTCAAGATGAATACAGACCAACATAAGATTATGTTAGAGTACCAACATATATTGTTGGGAACAAAGAAGAAAGTCCAAAACCAATTCGTAGCATCAAGGGAAAGGTACTAGAAAAATCTAAATTTTCTAAGACGACTTCAACTAATGAGGTTGTAGGTATTACACCGTTGAAAGATGTGCACATCCTTATTGAGGAGTTTCTTATCATAGAAAATGCAGATCAAGTTATTTCATCCCTTGTAGACGATTACAAGGACTCGGAAGAAAATTGTTGGAGATATGACTTATATTCTTGTAACAAGTGAAACTAGGTGTATAGGTATTATGTGTAGAGCATAGCGAAACACATAATACTCATGTGACTTAACCCGATTAGGTAAGGGTATATTGGAGATATTTTTAATGTATCCGATTAGGGTTAGGATTTAATTGCGATGCAATATAAATACGTTGTAATCCTATTTTCTACATAGTAAAAAACATATCCCCTCTCGTGGACATAGGCACAATGCTGAACCAGATAAATCTATGTGTCGCTTTCTCTTTTTCTCTCTAACCCTTGTTGCATAGATTATTAATTTTGCAACAATTAGTATCAGAGTTGTTGGTTGAATCAATGGTGGTAAATACTTATGTTGTCAAGGCCGATGTGGTGAAGCTCGATGGGACTGGGAAATTCGGATTATAGTAGAGAAGGGTGAATGATCTAGTGGTACAACAAGGATTGGTGAAGGCATTGTATTGCATCATATGGGAAAACAAATAAGCCAGAGAAGAGAAGATGACATATGCAAAATCTGAAGAACTCAAGATGAAAGCAGTAAGTACCATTCGGCTTTGTCTAACAGACGAGGCTATGTACTATGTCATGGATGAAAAGTCTCTTGCGGGGATTTGGGAAAAACTGGAGAGCCGATACTTGTCTAAGTCGCTTACGAATAAGCTTTGTCTTAGGCAAAAACTGTACGAGCTTAAGATGATTAACGACACAGATTTGACTTAATACATCAATACATTCAACCAGGTTATGAGTGATATGCTCAAAATTGATGTGAAATTCAAGGATGAAAACAAGACACTGATGTTCCTAACCTCGTTTTTGGCTTCCTATGCGCATCTGGTACAACTCTCCTTTAGAAGAAGGAAACTCTAAAAATAGAGAAAGTTATGGCAGTCCTGTTGGCATACAATTAGAGAAAATAGAATACAACTGAGTTTTCTGATTAAGGGCTTGTAGCGAAAAGTAACTAAGATCGTGGAAGGAGAATGGAAAGGGATGGGTCAGGTAACAGAAATGGTTGATCAAGGTTTAAGAACAAGAACGTCGAGTGTTATAAATGCCAATAATTAGGGCATATGAAGCGAGACTGTCCATAACGGCAGAAGGGAAAAAAAGTAGGAAAATAGATTGTTTGACACCTACAAGTCAGTAAAATAGAAGGAAAAAAAGAATAAAGGGCCCTCAAATTCTGCCAATAAAGCAGAAGTAGATTCAGATGGTGGGGATGGCAATATGCTCTCAATCTTATTAGGTTCCAACCACTTCACAGATTCATAGATTTTGTAATCTGCATGCTCCTATTATATGTCTCTTAATAGGGATTGGCTTGACACTTACAAGTCAGTAAAACCTGGTTATGTTCTTATAGGTATTGATGCATCTTATTAAGTCATTAGAATAGAAACAATCAAGATTAAAATGTATGATGGTATGGTGAGAACGTTCGGAGATGTTAGGCATGTATCAAATTTTAAGAAAAACCTAATTGTAGTGGGTATAACTATAAGTCTAAGAGTGGAGTAATGAAGGTAACTAAGGGTGTTATGATAATCATGAAAGGTCAAAAAGTTGCTAGTAATATTTACAAATTGTTGGGTATCAAAATTATAGGTAGAGTTACAACAACTACATCATCTGAAGGTGATGGCGACAATACACTCTTGTGGCATGTACAGTTAGGGCATACTAGTGAGAGTGGTATGATGGAACTGTAGAGTAAAAATCTGCTAAAAAGGGTCAAGTGCTGTAAACTAAACTTTTGCAAATATTATGTTATGGGAAAATAGTGCAGGCTGAAATTTAAGACTGTTACTCATAAGACAAAAGGTATTTTAGATTATGTTCATTCAAATGTTTGGGGGCCTGTGGGAGTAGCTTCAAAATTGGAGTCTCTATATTTTGTGAGCTTCATTCATGACGTCTTTAGAAAAGCTTGAGTTTACTTTATGAAGTGAAAGTTTGAGACTTTTTCAAAGTTAAGAATATAAAATACTGAAGTGGAAAACCAAACTGGGAGAAAGATCAAATGCCTTAAAACAGATAATGGTACAAAATACAAGGATACTAGATTCTTGAGGTTCTGCAAAGAACACGGCATCAAGAGATATTTCACAGTGCATAAGAAACTTCAACAAAATGGTGTGGCTGACAGGTTGAATAGAATAATTACTGAAAGAGCAAGGTACATGAGATGAAATGCTAGACTTCCTAAGTTCTTCTATGCTGAGGTAATAAATATGACTTGTTATGTTATCAAAAAATCATCTAAAGTTGCACTTGGAGAAAAATTCGCAGAGGAATTATGGATTGAGAAAGAGGTAGATTACTTGTAAGGACCTAGAAAATCATTAAGGGCAATTCGACAAATTACCTAGCATAGGCTAAGGACAAATTGGAGATAAATCAAATATGAGTCAGATAAATTGTAAAATGAGTGGATAAGTCATCAGTATGACACAGTGAGGCTAAAAAGGATTTTTTGGTAATTATTTAGGGACTAGTGTGAGCCTTGGGGTTACATAGTCATTTACAGGATGCAGATAAATATGAAAATCCAAACGATAGAATTTTGAAAAATGGACTACATATTTAAAATCAAAGCATCGAAATTAGCTAGTGTACCAATTTTGGTACAATTTTGAGACAGTTTGAATTCGAGCGTGTGTGCGTGCAATTGGTCAACAGGCCACGTGGCACCTCGAGAAGTGTGAGAAGATTCTCCAAGAAGCTAAGTGGAGATTCTAGAAGGGGACAGGTGTCCTATTTTGATTGAACCAAATGGGATCCAATGTTGAAGTATTATCTAGTATGGGTGAGGTGCATGGTAGGGGAACACACTTGATGTTTGATGGGACAAGAAAGGCTAACTTTTCCCTCTTTCTCTCTCTCTCTCTCTCTCTCTATCTCCCTTTTCCCTCTACCTACGATAGACCACCCCTACCTTCCCCTTTCCCCCACGCAACTCTCTCTCTCTCTCTCTCTCTCCCCCCCTCAGACTCTTTCATCTTCTCTCTCACTCCCTAAACTGTGAGGGTGTGTGTACACATGGTGTGTGTTAGGTGTGATCAGTGAAGAGAGAAGGAAAAGTGTGAGTGTGTGTGTAACCGAGAGAGTGTGTGTGTGTGTGTGTGTTTGTGTGTAACGCACACACTGTGTGAATCACAGAAAGCTAAAAGAAGAAGAAGAAGAAGAAGAAGAAAAGAAAAGAAAGAAGAAGAAGAGAAGGAAAAGAGAAAGAGAGGGGAGAACCTGCGTGTAGCAGCTATGGGAGCTTGGGCGAAGCTTTCTCTCTAGAAACCGAGGCGTGGTGACAAGAGGTAGGAATTTTGAAACCCTTTTTGTTGAATTCTTAGTTATCTGAACTTGTATGGGCATATATATATATATGTGTGTGTGTGTGTGTGTGTGTGACAGTGTGTCAAGGTGTGTGCATGTATACACACATACACACATATATATATAAACCGTAGAGAGAGTAACCAAAAGGGGTTTCTCGTTATTCACTAGAATCGACTTGAAAACCTAATTGGGACAGCTAGTTGTAAACCTAGACTTGATTTGGAGATGATTCGGAGAAAAGGGGAGGTCGGGACTGTGGGAGATTGATAGAAGTTCTCAATCGTCGAAAAATCGGGTTCTTCTTTTAGGATGTTGTGGAACGTTAAAACTTAACCCAAAATAGTTTTAATGATGCCTAATGTAGTTTAGAGTAAGAGAGGGATCAAAATGCTTGAGAAAAAGCAAAAAAAAAATAAGAAAAGAATTTCAGTTCTGATGAGGGTTCCGGTGAAACCGTCGGAAAAGATGATCGGAAGTTGGTCAGGCGATAGCTACTGTTCTGGCATTGACCGGTCAACAGTCAATCGTTGACCATTGACTAGTCAACGGGTTAATCAGGTTAGGTCACGAGTCGTGGACTGGATCAGGTCGGGTCGGATCATGGGTCTGCTCTAGTGAGCTTGGGCCTAAGGGTTTGTTTGGTTATATGAATGTGTGAAACCTAATTCTCAAAATTGAAATTGGAATAATGATAACCCTATTTCGAAAATTGGGGATAAAAATAAAATTCGACCTGTTTGGTTACAAGTTTAAGAAATTAATAAGGGATTAACTTATTTAAGTTAATTACAAATTAGTGAACTAATTTTAAAGAAATTATAGAAAGACCCGCTTGTTTATAAATTGAGACTAAAGCAAATTAAAATAAAGAAGGGTCATTCTTAAAGTTTTTGGGCATTCTGGACTTAATGGCTGAAGTCAGTTTGGATGTTCGGAGACCCGGGGTGGTCCCACATGGATATAAAAAATTATAAAAATACCTCTAATGATAGTTTAAGAAACTTAAAGGCTAACTAAAATTCAGAAGGGGCTATTCCAAAGTTGTTGGATGCCCAGAGTTATAATATATGATCAAACTGAACAAATTGGGACCCGGTAACGGTGTTCCACATAAAATGAAAAAATGACAATTATACTTCTAGACCTATATTAAGCAAGTGAAAGCTGAATTAAGATCCGGAAGAAGCGTTTTCAATATTTTTGGACTGTCAGAGACTCAAATATGATATCAGAATAATGAAATTGGGACTTGGGGCAGTCCCAATGCTGCTAAACATAGAACAAACACTTAGAAGCATTGATAAAATATAAAAATGATACCTTCAAGATTGTTAGACCTTTTGGATTTGAGTCCAAGGTCGGTTTTGAGAGACGGTGTCTCAGGAGACGGGTGATTTGTTCGATAAATTACAAAAATACTCTTATGGGTTTAAAAGACAGTCAAATGACTTAGAGACAATACGATAGGACTTCCTTAGGATTTTTGATACACAAGAACATGTTTTTTATATCCATTTGAGGTAAACGGGCACTCGAGGTGTAGACTAAAGAGTAATTGGCCATAGAGTACTATAAGACTTGATACGATATCTTAGTGCTATAGGTCAAGGTGGTCCTGGGAATAGAACAGGAAATACGTAAGAAAATTGACAAACATTATGAAAGACACAAGTAGTGTCTCCTTGTAGTAGAGTGAGGATTGAGACTAGGACAATGTCCTGATGTGTTGATGTGTATACTTGCTATGTTATTCACATGATGTGTTTATCTATTTCATTTAATACCTTGCCTTTACATTATCAGGGTGATGTGATTGTTATATTGAATGCGATGATGTTAGATAATTGCATGATGGTACTGGATACATGTGATTGCCATGTTGATGTGTTTATCTGTATCATATATCCTCTCTTATGGTTGTTAGTATTGTTGTGGATATGAATGATGTTGATATGCACATTGTTGACTCTCCTTGAGTGGTGTGAGATTTGAGAAGATATTGACGTTAATGGGCACCGTTTGTGGTGTGGATTAAGATATTGGAATTGTGAAAAAAACATATATGGGAAAAGACTTAGGATGAGAATTAGTCACGTCTTTTGTGTGGTATTGAAGGTGGTGAGATTGCACTTTAGCCAGGATTTTATTTATGATAAGGATGATGTCTTTCCTTAGCTTGCGAGTCGTAAACCCGCGCGGGTGGTCGTTTGTCTCCATTAGGTTAGTAGCCCGTAAAGCACTCTGGCTTACCGGGAGCCAAATTAAGTGAATACTCATGGGATTGAGATTATTGAAAGAATGGAATGAGATGAATAAGGTTTTATCCCCTTTTACTATGGGTGGAATTACTTGAGATTATTTCCATTGACTCATCTGTGATATTTCAGTTATGATTAATGATGGATTGTATACTGCCAGTTTATAATACTGTGACATTTGTGAATGGTTGCTTAGCTGTGAATGCATACATTGTTCTTATGATTTTAAACAGGAAATGGAGGTGCTTAGTGGGGTTCATAAGCTTACGCTTACATCTTGTGATTGGTTATGTATTTATATACATTGTTCTTGTGGCATTAAATTATGAAATGGAGGTGCTTCGTGAAATTATATGTTTATAATTATGTCATGTGTCTGACCCTTTATATGTCGACTACCTGGTTGTTATTGTCAAACCACATGTAGTGGTGCGATACTCTTTGATACTTATGTTTACTGCCCGTGTTTGGGATATGATGATGTGGTGTGCTTGTGGTGCATGCTGGACTATAGGGTATGTCCTCTTTGGACTTGCATTAGTTTTTGCATGTTGTTTGCTTGTATGTTTTGGAAAACCCTACTGAGCGTTATGGCTCACACTTGCTGTTCATGGGAATGACAAGTATTGACTTGATGGAAGATAGCTACAGGAGTAGTACGGGATGGACTGAAGTCAGTATAGCATTTAATTACATCCTTATATTTATTTAGTTATGTTTATTAAGGGTGCTTGTACCCTTCAGACTTGTTATTGTATATATGTATATAAGGACTGTTAGAGTCAGTTCTGGACATACCTTGTTTAATGCAGTTGATGGACTTTTTATATAGTTACATTGTGATAGTAATCATTTTTATTTAATCCCGTTACGGGACTTGAACAAGCCTAATTAGGGAATCGAACCTAAACTAAATAAAGGAAGTCGTTTTAAAGAAGAAGAAAAAAAAGGCATGTATTTTATATACTTAACTAGAATGGTTAGTCCTATTACCTACCTTAACAGGGTCTAATGACCCCTTAACCCGGCTATACGGGTTAGTGGCGTGACACTACTCTATGATGAGGAAATTCGGATGTCCTACTTATGTTCATATATCCATCAAAGAAAGTCAGAACTTGATCTGAAATAAAAAAGATGCATTTTTCTCGGGTATGAGAAATGGGTAAAAGGGTACAAGCTTTGGGATCCAGAGACTCAGAAGGTGATAATTAGAAGAGATATGGTGTTTGATGAAAAGTCCATGCTGAAGGCTTTCAAGGAAGAAGAAAAGAAGGAATCTAAAAAGAATAGCAGCAAGAAATCAGCTGGTACAGGTGGAGTTAGAAGAATTAAATATCCAATCAAAAAGGGAATCCAGTTTTAGTGACCAAGAACATTATATTACAGTTTCAGACATGCCCAAACACAAGATTAAGCCACCGGTCAGATATGGTTTTAAAGATCTTGTCTCTTATGCTTTAGTTACTAGTAGCAGGGATCTTTCTACATTTCAGGAAGCTATTAGTAGTTCTTAGAAGAATGGATGGGTGGAAGCTATGGTAGAGGAAATGGAATCATTGCATAAGAATAAGACTTGGGAGTTGGTTGAACTTCTCAAGGGAAAGAAACCAATAGGTTGCAAGTGGGTGTTCAAAAAGAAAAAAGTTACATTTGAAAATGAAGAAATAACGTTCAAGGCTCGCCTAGTTGCAAAGGGATATTCGCAGAAGAAAGGGATTGACTATGATAAGGTCTTTTCTCCAATTGTAAGGCATACATCTATTAGAGTAGTGTTGGCTTTAGTAACTCATCTTAATCTAGAATTGGAACAATTGGATGTAAAGACAATTTTCCTTCGTGGTGATTTGGAGGAGCAGATTTAGATGGAACAACTAGAAGGGTTCAAAAAACTCGAGACATAGCATCTTGTATGCGGATTGAATAAGTCATTTTATGGGCTAAATCAGTCTCCACAACAATGGTACAAACCGAAATCGCGATATTTCACAGCTTCTTTAAGCGTTCTTATCGTAGTTTAGTGTACTTCTCTTTCAGTTCACCATGATATCCTCATGCACACTACTTATCCCAATATTCCTGATGATTAGAGGGAAGCATAAGTGTCGAGTATGAGCATATATGGACATAAGACCAATTCCAAAGGATTTAGATCCCTTGAGCACTATGACGGATTCATCTGCAACATAAATGATCGGTCAATCACAATGGAGTGTGGATTCAACCTCACCACATTCACCGGCTACTAATATTTTATTATAAGGTTCAAATAGCATAGTTGGGTGGATTGTCTTTGGCACAACGCAAGGGGATGCTATTTGTACCTTTTACCGATGTGTCACTAACTATGATGTGCACACACATGCACATACCATAGTCTCTTATATAGGTTCGCATAGGATAGAGATCACACCAACTCTCATTGTTGAGACGTTGCACTTACCTAGTCACCAAGAGGTACCAATCAGGGTATTCCCTTTTCTATTTGAGCCCCTAGAGCATGTAGTTTTCTATTTGACACATAGAGGCTGGTATGACATTGGTCGACCTCACTAGCTCTAGCCTAGTCGGGCAGATTAGGCTTCTGCATAGATTTGTGTTTGCCTCTATTTTTTCAATGAGTCATGCCACACATCTCACAGTTAAGATGGCACGACTTCTCTATGCCATTGCTTCTAGCATAGTTATGGACATTCCCTCTTTCATATGTCAACTCAGATTTGATATTACATACATTCAATGTAGGTTTAGTTTAGGTTTTCCCATTCTACTAACTAAGATCCTTCGCGACCACTACAGTTTTCAGTTCATAAGTAGGGAGCTTAAACAGTTGCAGGACATCACTGACACCCTTTTAGCACATAGTTTAAGATATCTACATAGACCCCCCAAGCCCCAGGGATGATGAATAACTATTTCCTCCTCTGCCTATTTCTGTTACTAACTAGGCAGGTCTTTCAATTCCAACATTGGCTCATTCCTCTATTTGTTCTAGTTCATGGCTTGGACAATACAATTGAGCTTTGAAAGGATAATATTTGAGATGAGATAATTACTGAGTCGCCTCACCACCATAGAGGATCAGTTCCACATTCTTCAAGATCAGGTAGATGGATTGCGCAGAGCTACACAGATTGATCCGTAGAGCACCTTTTATGAGCCTTTTGGAAATGCTGACACTAGAGTAGTGGCTCATGGTTCAGATCATGGGGAAGATGAAGCTACGGAGTAGACTCAGTCTCAAGATTTCTCATAGTAGGTGTCTTAGGATGTTATCTTTTTGGATTAGTTACTTTTTTTTATTTATCTCTTTATCTCTTTGTATCTAAATCCTTTACATTTTTTTTGATGATGATGATGATGTGGATATATATATATATATATATATATATGATATTTTATAATTTTTAGGTTAGGTTAAATCTCACTATCGTTACAATGTTAGTCAATCACTTCCTTAAACATTTGATCACGTTAAACTTAATTACAACTACATATCTCTGATAATGAAAAAAATATTAACAATTCAAAATTGCTACGTGAAAGATATAAACACACATACACAATAAGCATTTTTGTTAGGTGCATTTGTAAGTTGTGTGAACGTTTATTCTATTAGAATTTTGATTATCTATGAGACTTATTTTTAATGATACATAGGTTAGATATTTTTTTGTTTTGACTATAGGATTAAAAAGATGCTTAAATATGTTTAAGTATGTCCTTTAGGTTCTTAGGAGGTTTTAAACTTGTATTAAAATTTGAAACAGAATATTGATTTGAAACCAGTACCTAAACTGTTCCAAGGCAGTCAAGAATCGTTCTAACAGAGCTTCCTTCCCAATAGAAGGCAGTGGTTGGTCCAAAAATGTGCCTGATTTTAGAGAATTTGAGTGGTTGCCTACTCCAAATTGAATTAGGGTTAGGTTAAACCTATATAATAAGTGACAGGTTTTTTTATGGTAAAGAGCTAAGATTTGCATTCTAGACGACATACCTTGCATCCATATAAAGTATTTTGGTACTTCTTGAATCCCTGTGATTCAAACATCTATTTTATAGTTCAGACTTCAGAGTCACTATAATCCCTACTTCACAAAGACAATTATGAAAGTTTCGCTAAGAGAGATTCTTAAGACACTTCTAAAACTAACGCATGGGTTGTGTGGGACTACAGTCAGTCAGATTGTGGTTGAAGTGGATTGCTATGAAGAGTACAACTAAAAAATGCAATCAGCAGACAAGGAAAAAATGTAAAAGACTACATGGATGATTGCCTATTGTTGTAAGTTTACCAAGCAATGTAGTAGGTTAGTAAATCAGTGGTCTATTGTTATTTGTACTGATTGGTTTTCTTAATGGATAGTTCTCTTGCAATAGTGGATTTTATTCGCTAGGAAGGTTTCTTACATAAGATTTGGCGTCTCTCTTGTTTAGTTGTGCTATTTATATTTATGCTTATTAATTTGATTTATTTAAGTACTTGGCAATATTATTGATTGGACTCTAAATTTATATAATTATTTGAACAGTTAGTTATAACACTTAAGTTTACAATTCATATCTAATTAATTGGGTTAATTACTTAGAGAAATAATTTGGAACTATTTGTACAACTTTGTAGGGTAGTTAGTTAATTAAATTAATTTTTAGCTAATTAATTATAATCCTAAAGCCCTTTGCATCCTTCTAACTACCTTTTATTTTGGATTTTGGTGAACCACAAGATCAATTTGTTACGATGCCATCACTTTTTAACCAACTCTTGTATCGGGACGACTATAAATAGTGTCCTCGCGTCATTATGAATAATGATAAACAATTAATGCATGCCATTTTAATTATTAAAAAGTACCTTGAGTATTGTGTCATCAATATCTTTTTCCTCTTGGGGTCTCGAGACACATTCATGCTCTTCTTCTACCTTCTTGCCACTCACATTGTGATCTCTCAACTATCCTAAGTGGAGGACTTTTGCATCCTCAACTTAACTATCCATAATTTTAGTTAAAACATTACTTAACAAAATGCATAAAGGAAAGAAGAAAAAAAGGGAACAATTCAAATTTGAATGGACGATCTAGTCAAAAGGGATTCTTATTTTTTGCAATCATGTTACCATTTACATTCTCCAAAATTGAAGTTGTTTCCAGTTTTTTTTTTTTTGAATTATTTGATTAATTTTACAGAAGTTACCCTTTCATACAAAAACATTTTGAACCTTATGTTATAAAAGTTCTTGAAACTCAGCTTCACACCTTGACATCACACATATATATATATATATATATATATATTTAATGAAAAGAAAAGAAAAAAACTAGAAAGAGCCTCACTACTGGGTTTTAGAAATAGGTAAATTCCTCTCCTACATTTTCAAAACTGCACTTTCATCTTTTCACTTTAAATTTAAAATTAGATCATACTTAATTTCTTCGTTTGGATGCATTTTTCTGTTATTTGAGATATGAAAAGAAAATTATTATATTACCCATCATTAAATATTTATTAACAAAAATAAGCAATTTTCTTTGTACCAAAAATGCCTATATAAAGGCGACAGTCCACAATGAAGTAAAATTTAAGTAAAGAATTCAAAGGAAAATCTATGTCTATGTAATGGCTTAATTAATTCATTTTGAGTCCTTTACAGTTTAACTGTGTACAAAAAAGAATGTTCATACTTTTTTTTTTCTACCAAAAAAAAAAAAAGAAAGAAAGAAAAAAGACAAGTAGAGAAATTGAGAAAATGAATGTTAAGAGAGTGCAATTTTAACTAAGGCTGTGTTTGGTTTGATTTATTGGCCGCACTTAATGACTTTTTTAAATTCAAAATGGTCTTTTTCAAAAAATAGTCTAGTAACACTTATTTATAGCTAATCCAAACACTACAATATATTTTAAGTGCTTAACAAATACATTCATTCAAACACTCAATAACTTAACTCAAATAACACTTTTCACAATTACTTATTCAAATCGCACTTTTTTTAAAAACTCATCCAAACGAGCACTTAGTCTAATAGACAATTAGGTAAGCATAAAGTTATTTAAAGCCAATTCTCAACTTCTCAGTTCTCACATAATAGCAAGTTTCTTAGCCGTTAGATGAACATGAGGTTTAGTTTTAAATCCATAATTACTATAATATTCAGACCCCGTCTTTATCCCCAAAAAAAAAACTTAATTGATTTCTTAACTTGTACATGTATTGCAATATCATTCCTTCATCAACTCTCATGTTAATTTAGATTAAAAAAAAAAAAAAAACTAAAGAGGCAGAGTATTTGAATTCAAGACAACTTAAAAGGGACAGAGAATAAGTAGAATAAAGTAATATAATAGCTGAACTGATTTGAAAAGCATGATGATAAATAACAACTAAATAAAGAGCGGAGAAAATTACCCATCAGCTTGATTTTCTAAGACCATCCCTCCTAAATCTGCAACTTCTTTGAGTGCTACCCTCCATCCTTTCACCCTCTCTATCCATTGATTTTGGGCTTCTTCTTTGAATTCCCCTTCATACATCGCAAATGCTTCTGCTAGACTTCCTGATTGGTTCCCAACATGGGATGGCTCCACGTCATAGAAGACAGGCAAAACTACATGTTCAGATTCCCTCTTACGTTCAAGGATCATTACAAGTTCATCAAGACACCATTTGGAAGACGCATAGTCTTTAGAAAATACAATTATAGAAATTTTTGATTGTTGGATAGCTTTTTGCAATTCCCACTTGATATTTTCTCCTCTTTCTATTTCATCGTCATCTCTAAACGTGCGAATTCCTGCTTGCACTAGAGCTGTATAGAGATGGTCAGTACAAGCCTTGCGTGTATCTTTGCCTCTAAAGCTCAAGAACACATGATAAGTGGATCGAGAAGTGGAAGAAGAGGCTTCTCCGGCCCTCACAACAGCCATATTGAACAAAACCCCAAGATATCAAGGGCCAAAAAACCAACGCAATCAGCAGAGGATGTTAATCGATGGAAATTATAGGGAAAAAACAATTATATTAACCATTTGAAGGTAACCTGTAATTGCAGAAGAAAGATCCCTCCAGTATTGGATTGATCACTTCACTGAAAGACAATCGTTATTATATTGGTTTTATGAATAGAGAGCAATGAATTAGAGAATATGAGATTAGTGTAACCGTGTGAATGAGACAAAGGAGGGGAAAGTCTAAAAATGGAGGACAGGAAAGAAGAATTGGTGGGACCATAGAGCGAGCTTCCTTTAAGATTCTCCACCGATCTATAATTTTCTTTTCCCATGTTCCATTAGGTCGGTGCTCTTGTTGTCTTTATGGCTACGTTTTTTCTTCTTTCTTTCGTCTTTTATCCTTCTTTGACTACTACTTTTTCCTTATTTACCTTCCCTTGCAGCTCTTTTAGTATCTGATGCACTTTTTGATTAAGTGGGACTTTTCTCTTTCTTCTATCAAAAACTCAAAAGAAAAAGGTTAGAGAATGACCAAGTCGGTTCTGATAGTAGTCAGTTCCGACAGCAATCGTTTCAATGATAAAATTAATAAAAACTAAAAAAAAAATTGTAATTAAAAAAAATTGAATGAGTGTAATTAAAAAGTGCACCTTAATGTTTTATTTATAGGCTGTAAACTTCATAAGTTGATTAGGATTTGAAGTAGTAAAAATAGGGATTTGAATATATCTGAGAATAGCAGTTGTTATGTTGAACTCTATTTTCTTATTCTGAGGGTCGAAACTCTATAGAAGGCGGTAATCAATTAAAATCCCTTCTTACAGATATTTTATTTTCTTTACTACGAAATCTGTGGTACACTGATCAGGTACCCGATTTGTTCTGGGGGCAGTGTTGGAGGCGCTAGTTCTGGAGGCACCAACTCTGGAGGTGGTGTATTGTTCGGTACTATATAACTATGAACCTACGTGCCAGTTTGATCTAGATAATACAATCCTTTTTAATCTATACTTTGGAGAGCTCTGTACATACACGTGTCATGTTTTGAATATATTTGTCATTTTATGGTATATCATTATCTTTATGATCACTTTTTTTTTCCTTTGCTAATATTATGCTTTAACAATTATTGTTATTTTTGTGTGTGTGGAGCAAGAGAGTCATAACATATGTATAATATGTACATATATTATACATATATATATATATATATGAATTTGTTTTTTTAATAATATTAGTTGATTAATTTTTATTTTTAAAAATTAAAAAAAAATTAATTTTTAGATGGGGATGGAGAGGGTGGGAATGCGAAACATAAGAATTGGGGCGAGATAAAAATGAGAAAGACTATTTATTAACGATGCGAGAATGAGAAGAGGCTCTTGCCCGAACCCGTTCTCCTTGCCATTCTTTTAACACTAATGATTTATTTTAACAATAATGTTACACTTATGATCTTTTTCCACTATTTTATTTACCAGCTTCTCACATGTTTGTGACCCACGTGAATGATATGAATGTAAAATTAATCATTTTACCTTAATGCTTGGCATAGTTAATTTCAATAAAATAGTTTTCCAAGAGCCTCGTGGAGAATGTAGGAAGCTAATTTTATCTAAGCGCGTGTCAAAAGGAAAAATAATCAAACAAAATGTTCAACTCTATCAGAACAAACAAATCAGTCCCCATTGACAATTTAAATTAGGTTCACTCTACTCTGGATTATGTATTTCTTTTTATGGTAACGATTAAAAATATCGAAATATATTTAAGAGTGTATCAAATTAGTTATTTTAAATAAAACATCTATTTTAATTTGAAATAGGCTCAAATTTAAAAACTAAAGAATCTTATAATAAATTTCAAATATAAATTCATGTTTTTAGCAGATATCATATCTATCACAATCAACTTTTTTTTAATTGAACCTTTATTTATAAAAGGCAAAAAAAAAAACTTACCTTGCGATGCATACATTTCCAAAAATAAAAAATAAAAAATAAGAATAATAGCAGAACGTGTTAAAAAAAAGATTAAATTCCATATAGTTAGAGGCAAAGTAGCCGTCACTAGATTTTTTTTGTGGTAGCTTGTGCGTATTAGATTAAATCTTTACAACTCCTTCTACAGCAATTTCACACGCTTGTGCATGAAGGATTAAATTTCTACAGCTCCTTCTACAATCATTTCACACGCTTGTGTATGGAAGTGAAATGACCTCAAGAATTGTTAGCTAGAGGAATCGAACCCGAGAACTTGAAATAGTAAATCCTTAAACTAAGAGTCCAACGTCATCTAAGCTAACTACTTGAGATTAAATAGCGGTCACAAGTGTTTTAAGGCAAAAGAGAGTTTATATGTAATGTCTGTAAGAAAGATCGACAAGAGAATATTACTATATTGATAGATGAAGAAAGAGAAAACCAAACTAAGTGTCAGCAACTTGCAACAAAAGTGTCTTAAATGCGATTTTAGGTACAAGTAATTAACAACTTCTCCAATTCGCCTCCACTCTATACATTTTTTTTTCTCACTTGGGTAGGCAACATCTGGCCGAATAATTCAACAACCTACCATAATTTGTTTAAGTTAACCCTTATCATCAATGGCCTAATCCAATCTTATCCGATGGTTAATATATTAATATGCTTGTCCACTTGTGCTGTTCTTATCCATTTTTTTTCACTTGGGAAGGCAACACCTGGCCCGAATAATTCAGCAACTTACCATACTTTATTTAAGTTAAACCTTATCATCAATGGCCTAATCCAATCTTATCCGATGGTTAATGTATTAATATGCTTGTCCACTTGTGCTGTTCTTATCCATGCTTGCCAACTCTTAAGTTTTTGAATTTATTATTATTTATTAATACCAAAGACCCAGTCACCCAATAGAAAAAATGTTCATTTTCTTTTGAGGCGGGTATACAAATATATTATCTCCCAAACAATCTCAATATAAAAAACAAAAAACCCCTCCAATGTCTAATAAATTTCATCCCTCCTTTTTTTTTTTCTTTTGTTTTTGTTTAAATCTTTGAGATTGCAAATAGCTTGAACTTTTGCCATTTGTAGTTTTGTGAACAAAAAGTTCTGATTTTGGTGGCCTTTAAGTAGAAATGATTGAACAAAAGGGATCCTGATCAATTGTGTATACAATGATTCACAAGAAGTATTGGTGTTAACCAGTCTAGATTCTTGGTCTCATTATCGATTACCGTAAATATTTGATTAGGAAACCAACCTTCTTGAATGATGGGAAGTCCATATACAGAATAAACATTCAATCCTCAGATCCTAAGGTTATTTAGTAAAGGCACAGTAAAAGTTATTGATGACCTTCAACTCTTATTGCTGAACCACTTTTCCATGAAGAAATGTGTTGAATATACTAAACTCATACACTCCCTGTGCCATAAAAATCATAAGTCTGATTGTTAATTATATGTGTGTGAAAGGGAATGAGGGAGAGAGAGAGAGAGAGAGAGAGTACCAAGGTGGGATATCAATGAGTCCCGCCATGCACGTATCAATTTTGACAATTAAACTCAACAAGTATCTAAAGGTTTTTCACCAAGAACTATTTTTGCAAGACAGTAGAGGAGGAAGAGTATATTTTGTGAAAACTAAAATTGAATCATAGTTTGTGACTAAAATAATAAATAAATAAATGCATGGACATAGAAAACATACTTTGCTGACGGCGAATTCAGTCATTGGGCATGCTTGGGCAATCTGTACGGGAGAATTCCACCCTAAACACCAAAGAGTACAACTAAAAAGAGAGTCGAGTTACTAACTATAAAAATATCTAAAAGTGAAGCTAACTTCAGAGCATCTGTGTGCGCTATATGCATGTGTGAGTTTGTGCTCGTAGATCTACACACACACATATACACATTTCATAGGCCATTAGCAACTGCTTCAGCTGCTTGTTATGAAGTTTTTGGAATAATGCTAGAGATTTTTAATTTATATCCTTAGTTGTATCTTCAACGTGATGTGTCAAGATATGGTAATTTTTTGTAAATAATATCATGTGAGACTCAATATAATCATATCGTGACACAGCACATTAGAGATAAAATTGAGAATTTGAATTGGGGATGTCAAGAGCTTGTTGCCCTCTGATGACGAAACTGATGATGTTGTAGATGGAGGTAATAGTTGAGTGTTGAAAGTACCTTGTAGTGAGGAAATGATATACATACCTTATTTCAAACAACTTTGATATTATTGTGTTTTATTTTTCAGTTTTATGTTGAGACGTATGAGATGTTGTTGGTTTATACAGCATGATCGATGTCTATTGTTTCTTTTCCATCTCTTGCTGTCCTGATATCTCATCATTATATCTTCATTCACCTATGCATGTTTCCGGTTCACAATATTGCTTTGCCTTGCTTTGCTTCTCAGGTTTTTTGTTGTTATGCAATCTACTTGTCATCTCGTGACCAAAAAGAGAGTAAATTTAGGAGAACTTTGTAATCAAGGAGTAGTTTTCTTGCATGATGTCAGGAGATTATATACTTTGTCTGTCTTCATGATCACGAGTTCATGTTAATTTTTATTTTTATTTTTTATGATTGCATACTTTACACCTGTCTCTTATTTGATTTATATTTCTTTATTATTCAATATGCTTCATAGGATATGATTTAGTGATTATTTTTGCTTTCAGCATCATGAACACAAGAACAATGTTTCAACAATCATGAGTCTTAATACAAAATTGTAAATCTTTTCTTTTAGATTTTTGAGACTTCAAATTTTGTTCTTTATGTATTAATGTATTTGTTGTGATAGTTTTGTCACCTATTTCTAAAAAGGGAGTTTGATAGGACTCTTAGTCTAAATTATATTAGTTAATTTGTGTTGATAATACTATATTGAGTTATAATGTCTCCAAATCCATGTAAGTAGTATTCTCAAGCCTTGTGTTCATTTGGACATTCAAGCATTATGATCAGATTCATCAAGTGCAGTAGTTCGTAATGATAAGTAAAAATAATGGTTAGGATAAATTGGATTTGGTTTACACAGACATATTTTATGCATTAAAATATTTTTTTATTTTATTCATTTCAAAAGTGTGAGTGGTTTTAATTGAATAATAATGATTCAAGAATTGATCTATATCTATATCTATACTATATATCTTTGTCCATCTATATCTATATCTATACTTATTATTATTATTATTATTTCTATATATAAAAGTATGGAAAGTCTTATGTATTTTCTCAAAAAATGTTTTACACTTTTTTGTTTTGACAAAAATATCTTTAAAAATACCCTCTGATACCCTAAAAAATACTTACTATTAAACCCATTTTAACAACAAAAAAAACCTTGAAAATGCGGTCGGTTACCTTTTAAAATACTTTTTTTTTTTTTTAACTCAAAATCCAGATTGTTATACACAATTAGGACTTTATTTTTAACAGTTGCGCAAAGGGAAGGTTTACGACTTCATTGCTTCTCTCTTCTCTCCTATTCGAAAGAAAAAATTGATCAAAGAATCCCCCAAATCTTGTTTGTGCTCTACAAAGTTGCGAAGACTTGCTTCTCTCTTAACGATAACATCAATCAGTCAACATATTGTGAACCAAATTACCCCTTATGATAAATCTTATTGCTCAAATAAAATTTTCCAGTTTGTTTCGTTATTCTGCCGTTTCGTGACCCAGTAGTAGCCCTTTCGATTTCATCTCTTTTCTTTACTACCACTCGCCAACAACAGCTAGCCCTAATTCCATCTATCTTCTCTACTGCCACTTGCACTATTTCTTCTCTCTTCTCCAGTCCATTGCAAGACCTAAACACTATTATATATAAAAGTATGAAAAGCCTTATGTGTTATCTCCAAGAATGTTTTTCACTTCTTATTTTAACAAAAATATCCTTGAAAATACCCTCTGTTACCCTTAAAAATACTTACTATTAAATCCATTTTGACAACCAAAAAAAAAAACCTTAGAAATACCCTGGGTTAGCTTTTAAAATACTTTTTATTAAACCCAAAATCTCGATTATTATTCATTAGTAGGACTTTATTTTTTCCCAATTGCACAAAAGGAAGGGTTACGACTTCATTGCTTCTCTCTTCTCTCCAATTCGAAAGCAAAAAAGTGATCAAAGAATCTCCGGAATCTTGCTTCTGCTCTACAAAGTTGCGAAGACCTGCTTCTCTCTTAACAAAAACATCAACCAGTCGACATATTGTGAACCACATTACCCCTTACGATAAATCTTATTGCTCAAATAAAGTTTTTCAATTTGATTCATTGTTCTGCCGTTTCGTGACCTAGCAGTAGCCCTTTTGATTTCATCTCTTTTCTCTGCTACCACTCGCACTATATATGCATATATATATACAATCTTATGTACAAAGGCAGAGAGAGTTCAGGTAGTTCGAGACATGAACTAGTTGATATTCCAACCGATTTTCATAATGTCAATATAAACTAGAAACACCGATTTTTTTCCCCCTTAGCAGAGTCTTGGTCCTTAAATTAATAATTGATCCTAACCCAATATTCTTAAACGTGTCCCTCGCAGTGTTCTTGATCAGTTTCTTGCAAATATTGACAGGTGAGGGTCAAGGAGATTGTTGTGAGATTCCGCATTCAATTTTGGATTCCTATTTAATATATGGCCAGCACTCAGTAAATATAAATAAAATACTTGCTGCTTGTTACGATTTAAGCTTTGTTTTGAATTAGATTTGCTTTTTTTGCGAGGAAGTTTTGTTAATAGTTTGACTAATTCAATCCCGTGGTGCCGTGATTTGTTGCTTTAAGCTTTAGTTGGTTTTGGGTCCAACAAGAGAGCTATGGCTGAGAATTCATCTGCCACATACGAAAGAAGAACCAAGAACAAGACAAAGTTGTTTTATATGGCACACTAGTAGGCCAAGAAAAATATTTGATTCCAGATTTCCCAACAATGGAACATACAACAAAAGATAACAGACAAAAGGGCAAGAGTCAATAAACACAGCACTTTCCTGGTCATCTGTTATTAAACAAAGTGATAAGTCAGGGGTCTGCAGGGACCCCATAGTCTGCTAATGACTACTTAAAACAATAATTAACTTTGCAACTATAGATATAACACTCAGCCCTTTCCCGGAACATAATAAAATTTATAAAATAAAACGTAGAGTTGCTTTCCCAAGAGGCGTGAATTTGATTTTTTTTTTTTAAAAAATAATAAATAAAAATTAAATAAAAGGAGATGATTTTGATAAGTAACCCATTGCCCTGTCTTTTGTGTTTGTTTTCACATTTATTAAATCAATCATTTTCACAACTGTGTTTAGACCTGACATTATTTTTTTCTGCATGCTTATTATTTGTGACAAGTCATTTATTATATAATTGAATGTCATTTCGAAGAAATTATATAAGTGAAAATGACATTCCATATTAGTATTTGATGTGATGAGAGAGCTGTCACAAAATTTTAAGATTTTTTAAAATTTATGATAAAAAATAATTTTTTATAAATTTTAAAATGTTGTACAATTTGTAAGAAATTTTTATGACAACATGAAATGAATGCCTAGCACGAAAGTATTCTGTTGAACTCAAAATAAATTAGGATGATTCAAACGTACTATCAAGATTTTATTGAATGATAGAATTGTTCAGTGTCTACCATTCCAGTGATTAGTTTCTTATTTACCTTTTGTTACCTGTTAGAAAAATTAATATTATTGTGTATCACGATTCTACATATTTGAAGGATAAATTAGAATCTGTACATTCATTAATGAATGGTGGGAGTCCTTTTTATAAAAAACATAGGATTCTCTCCCTTTTTTTTATTATAGGATTTTTTTTTTCTTCTCCTTTCATGATGATGTTATTTTTTTTCTCGTCGAAAGGCTTTTCATTTTTTGTTGTCTGTCAAGAACTTGGAATTAGAGGGTCACCAAAAAGACTTTGGTGATAGCTACTCCGATGATAAAGTTAGTAAAGAACATGTTATAGAATGCGTAATTTGCCAATGGACGGTTCTTCTTTAATTCACAAACTGCAGCGCCTCGCAACTCATGCATCTTAAAACTTTGTAGTTTCAATTCATCTTGAAACCTTTTATCCATTACAAGTGTTACAGGTCTAGTCCATTTCACTTAATCTATAGACCCTTAAAAGCCTTGTATCTATTACAAGTGCTACAGGTTTGGTCCATTTCACTCAATGTACAGATCCCTAAAAACATTGTGTCCATTACAAGTGTTACAAGTCTTTTTCTATCAAATCAATGTACAGACCCCTAAAATCCTTGTACCCATTACAAGTGTTACAGGTTTGGTCAGTTTCACTCAATGTACAGACCCCTAAAAACCTTATATCTATTACTAGTGCTACAGGTTTGGTCCTATCACTTAATGTACACACCCCGAAAAACCTTGTATCAATTACAAGTGCTACAAGTCTGGTCCATTTTATTCAATGTACAGACCCCTAAAAACTTTGTATCCATTACAAGTGCTACAGGTCTGGTCCATTTCATTTAATGTACAGACCCTTAAAAATCTTGTATCCATTAGAAGTACTACAAGTCTGGTCCATTTCACTCAATGTATGAACCCCTAAAAACCTTATGTCCATCACAAGTGTTACAGGTCTCGTCCATCAAATCAATGTGCAAACCCCTAAAAGCCATGTATCCATTACATGTGCCACAGGTTTGCTCTATTTCATTCAACGCACAGAACCCTAAGAGCCTTGAATCAATTACAAGTGCTACAGGTCTTGTCTATTTCACTCAATTTATAGACCTCTAAAAACATTGTGTCCATCACAAGTGTTACAAGTTTGGTCCATCAAATTAATAAACAGATCCCTACAAGCCTTGTATCCATTACAAGTGCTACAAGTCTGGTCTATTTCATTCAATGTACAGATCCTTAAAAACTTTGTATCCATTGCAAGTGCTACAGGTTTGGTCCATTTCACTTAATGTACAGTCCCCTAAAAGTCTTGTATTCATTACAAGTGCTACAAGTTTGGTCCATTTCACTCAATGCACGAAACCCTAAAAACCTTGTGTCCATCACAAGTGTTACAGGTCTGGTCCATCAAATCAATGTATAAACTCCTAAAAGCCTTGTATCCATTACAAGTGCTACAGTTCTGGTCTATTTCATTCAATGCACAGACCCCTAAGAGCCTTGTATCTATTACAAGTGCTGCAGGTCTTGTCCATTTCACTCAATGTACAGGCCTCTAAAAACCTTGTGTCCATTACAAGTGTTACTGGTCTGGTCTATCAAATCAATAAACAAACCCCTAAAATCCTTGTATCCATTACAAGTGCTACTTGTCTTGTCCATTTCACTCAATGTACTAACCCCTAAAAACCTTGTATCCATTACAAGTGTTAAAAGTCATGTACATTTCACTAATTTTACAGATCCTTAAAAGCATTGTATCCATTACAAGTGCTAGAGATCTGGTCCATTTCACTCAATGTACAGACCCCTAAAAACCTTGTGCCCGTCACAAGTGTTATAAGTCTGGTCCATCAAATCAATGTACAAACTCTTAAAAGTGCTGTATCCATTACAAGTGCTACAGGTCTGACTCATTTCACATAGTGTACAGAGCCCTAAAAGTCTTGTATCCATTACAAGTGCTACAAGTATGGTCTATTTCACTCAATGTACAGGCCCATAAAAACTTTGTGTCCATCACAAGTGTTACAGGCCTGGTCTATCAAATCAATGTACAGACCCCTAAAAGCCTTGCATTCATTACAAGTGCTACAGGTTTGATCCATTTAATTTAATGCACAGACCCCTAAAAGCCTTGAATCCATTACAAGTGCTACAGGTCTCGTCCATTTTACTCAATGTACAGACCTTTAAAAACCTTGTGTTCATCACAAGTGTTACAGGTCTAGTCCATCAAATCAATGAAGAGACCCCTAAAATCCTTGTATCCATTACAAGTGTTACAAGTGTGGTCCATTTCACTCAATGTACAAACTCGTAAAAACCATGTATCCATTACAAATGTTACAGGTGTGGTCCATTTCACTTAATCTATAGACTTCTAAAAGCCTTGTATCCATTACAAGTGCTACAGGTTTGGTTAATTTCACTCAATGTGGAGATACCTAAAAACCTTGTGTCCATTATAAGTGTTACAGGTTTGGTCCATCATATCAATGTACAGACCCCTAAAATCCTTATATCCATTACAAGTGCTGCAGCTCTGGTCTGTTTCACTCAATGTACAGACCCCTAAAAACCTTGTATCGATCCATTACAAGTGATACAGGTTTGGCCCCTTTCACTTAATGTACAGACCCCTAAAAGCCTTGTATCTATTATAAGTGCTACAAGTCTGGTCCATTTCATTCAATGTACAGATCCCTAAAAACTTTGTATCCATTGCAAGTGTTACAGGTCTGGTCGATTTCACTTAATGTATAGTCCCCTAAAAGTTTTGTATCCATTACAAGTGCTACAAGTCTAGTCCATTTCGCTCAATGTACGAACCCTTAAAAACCTTGTGTCCATCACAAGTGTTACAAGTTTGGTCCATCAAATCAATGTACAGACCCCTAAAAGCCTTGTATCCATTACAAGTGCCACAAATCTGGTCTATTTCATTCAATGCATAGATCCCTAAGAGCCTTGTATCCGTTACAAGTGCTACAGGTCTTGTCCATTTCACTCATTGTATAGACTTCTAAAAACCTTGTGCCCATTACAAGTGTTACAGGTCTGGTCTATCAAATCAATGAACAGACCCCTAAAAGCCTTGTATCTATTACAAGTGCTATAGGTTTGGTTCATTTCACTCAATATACAAACCCCTAAAAACCTTGTATCCATTACAAGTGCTACAAGTCAGGTACATTTCACTAATTGTACAGATCCCTAAAAACCTTGTATCCATTACAAGTGCTATAGGTCTGGTTCGTTTCACTCAATGTACAGACCCCTAAAAACCTTATATGTCCATCACAAGTGTTATAGGTCTGGTCCATCAATTCAATGTACAGACTCTTAAAAGTGTTGTATCCATTATAAGGGCTGCAGGTCTAGTCCATTTCACTCAATGTACAGACCCCTAAAAAACCTTGTATATATTACAAGTGCTACAAGTCTGGTCCATTTCACTAAATGTACAAACCCCTAAAAGCCTTGTATCCATTACAAGTGCTACAAGTTTGGTCCATTTCATTCAATGTACAGATCCCTAAAAACCTCGTATCTATTATAAGTGTTTCAGGTTTGGTCTATTTCACGGAATGTACAGACCCCTAAACGCCTTGTATCTATTGCAAGTGCTATAGGTCTGGTCCATATCGCTCAATGTACAGACCCTTAAAAACCTTGTGTCCATCATAAGCTTTACAGGTCTGGTTCATCAAATCAATGTACAGACCCCTAAAAGCCTTGTATCCATTACAAGTGCTACAGGTATAGTCCATTTCATTCAATGTATAGACCCCTAAAAGCCTTGTATCCATTACAAGTGCTACAAGTCAGGTACATTTTGCTGATTGTACAGATCCCTAAAAACCTTGTATCCATTACAAGTGCTATAGGTCTGGTTCATTTCACTCAATGTACAGACCCCTAAAAACCTTATGTCTATCACAAGTGTTATAGGTCTGGTCTATCAATTCAATGTACAGACTCTTAAAAGTGTTGTATCCATTATAAGTGCTGCAGGTCTAGTCCATTTCACTCAATGTACAAACCCCTAAAAAACCTTGTATCTATTATGTAATAACCTGAAATTTTTTTTTATTTATAAAAATTTTCTTGGTTATTGTTATTATTATTATTATTATTATTATTATTAATACATGTATAAAAATTGTTAAGTGTGTAAATGTGTATGTGGGTATGTGTATGTTTAAAAATGTGTAAATATGTGTGTGTGTTATATATGTGCATTATAAATAATGTGTATATATATATATAATTATATGTATATATATATATGTGCTAGATTGTGCCCAACAGTGTGTGTGCCTTGTGGGTGAGGTGTATGCATAGTGTATCAGCCGTGTGTGATAGGAGTGTGTGTAGAGTTTGAGTGTATAACACTCAAAGAAGTGTGGTGGGTGTGGTTGTGTGTAGAAGTGGATTTCAGGGCATGGGGAAGGGTAGGTCAGAACAGTGAGTGTGGTCTGTATGTATATGTGTGTGGTGGGAGTTGAGAGAGGAGCAGACCGGTCTTGAGAATAGAGAGAGAGAGAGAGAGAGAGAGAGAGAGAGAGAGAGAAAATGTATGATGTGTATGTGTGTTGAGTTCTGATTTCTGAAAGGAAAGCAGAAGGAGGGAAGCTAAGGAGGCCAAAGGGGAGAAACAGAGGCAAGGCAAAGAGGGAGAGACACCATCACTGAGGTAAAAACCCAAAACTATGCACTTTCTCTCTCTAGAAATCTCATATATTTTCAATCTGTTTTGAAGCATAATGGTAGATATAAATTATAGGGTCTTGTAGAGTATGAAAGATAGAAAATAATGCAAAAGAAACCAACCAAAATGGGTGAGAAATGAGAGACAAAAAGTGAGTTGCAGGTCACGGTTATGGGGAATGGATTTGATATTTTATGTGTTGAACTTGATTTTTATGGTGGGAAAATGATCCCCATGAGTGCAGAAACGCATTAGGTTAAAGAGGGAGTTGAAATAGTGACTTAATAGTCACGAAAATTGAGAAGAAAGGGTCAGCCGGAGGGTTGACCGAGGGGTTTGACCCTCTATTCGTGATGATCCAATAGTTTAAATCCAAAACCGAGCATATATATGAAATCCTTGAGAAAAATCGAAGAGGAACCACATTTAGAAACCATGAAAAACTCACCGGAAAATAGTTGCCGGCACCGGAGAATCCCCCAGAACCCTACCGGAGGTTCGCCGAAAAATCGAGGAAGAAGGCACTGTTTCGGGTCCGGTCAAGACCGACCCACCCCTACCACGTGTCGGCCTTAAGTTTTAAATTAAAAATGAGTTAGGGGCTGTTTGGCTACAGGGTTGTGAAATTAGAAATTTAAATTAAATTGGAAACAGGGATATCCTATCCCTATTTTGGATTAGCCATTGTTTGGCTATCCGAATTAGGAATAGGGAATTGGAAAATTTACAAATTTACCCCTGGACTTTTTGGAAATTGAGTTTGACCCTAGAACTTTCAAAAATTTCACTTTGACCTCTAAAATCTTGAGAAATTATGAACTGACCCACCAGAATAAAATATTAATTAAATTAATTAATTAAATTATTTAAATATTCCAAAATAATCTGGAGTCCAAATGGGACAAGTCATTAGTGTATTTTGACTATCTCGACCATTTTGAGGCCAATGGTGAGGTCTATTTTATGAGACGGGGTCCCGAAAAATAAAAGACCCGTAGTAACTTTTAAAATTACCAAAATACCCCTGAGTTGTAACGCAGTCAAACAAACTCCGAATTAAGTAAACAAATAGTGAAATTTTATTATCTTGAGCATTCCGGACTCAAACGTGGAGTCTGATTTATGAAAAGAGGTCTTGAAATGTGAGAACCCGAAAAAGTGCAAAATGACCATTTTGCCCTTTTTAGCTCAGATGTCCGAATTGAATTCCACGAAAGCCTAAACTTATTTTCTTCGACGTTCCGGACTCAATAGTAGAGTTTAATTTGGAAAAATAGAAACTTATAAAATAAAGACATAAAATTTGATGAATAGCATAATTCAAGTAACAAATGAACTGAGTCACATGTTATGATTTTAGGGACACGGAAAGGAAAGGAGAAGGTGGTCTAACCTTCTGTATTCTTACTGTGGTTCTGCTATACTATGAGTATACTTTCCTGAGTTGAGATTGACCCATCAGGTACGATATATTGTGCTAAGTAAGAAATAGAATTGAGTTTAGGAATAACTGCCATGTTGACTTGATGATTCACATGTTTGTTTGATTGTTCACATGCTTATGTGCTTCATGCTATCTTGCTGAAAGTTTGGTGATAATGTGGATCATGATTATGTGTATATCGCATGTGTTAGTATAATGTGTGGATTGCATTCTTTGAGAATTGTTAAGACTATGAAATGCGTGATTTAAAGCATGCTTCATGTGTGGCTGAGATGCATTCTTGAGATTACATTGTGGTGTGATAGAATTAGAGCATATTGGCATAGTGTGATTCCTTAGACATGGTGTGAGTTGAGCACGTGGTGCTATGCATTATGAAGGTGCAGATCCTGTGGTGAAAAACCCAAAATCGGCCATTAGGTACTCGCATGCCTGACGGGATCCAGACCGTGAAGCGAGACATACATGGTGCTTGCAGGCCATCGGGGAAGGTCCGTAAAGTGAGACATGGGTGGGCATGGAGTTGCATGGGTGTGTCACGCATACTGCTCATATACTGCATACTGTTCAGATACTGCCTTGATGACATTGAATGCCATATAGATATAACTGTACACTTACACATGCCACGCCCTTAATTTTGTTTCTTGCATTAGCATTATATTGTACCAGCAGTTAAGCTGACCCATTCGTGGGACAAACATTTCAGATGACACTTCAGCTGTGCGAGACTTAGAGATGCCTTGATTTGAGGATTATATTTGGCCCGCGGGGCGTAATTAATATTGTACAAGGGCATAAGCGCTAGACTATTTCCTGTCATTGTATGTTGTGAACTAAGGGACCAGACTTCATGCATTGTATTAGAATGGTGGATTAAATTAGTATTGATCTGTACTTGATTGTCCTTTATTTCCTTATTATTTTATTTCCCTTTTGTCTCGTCAGTCGGGCCTCGGGTTCGCCAGAATTCGGGGTGTGACATATTACAAGTGCTACAAGTCTGGTCCATTTTACTAAATATACAAACCCCTAAAAGCCTTGTATCCATTACAAGTGCTACAAGTTTGGTCCATTTCATTCAATGTACAGATCCCTAAAAATCTCGTATCCATTATAAGTGTTTCAAGTCTGGTCTATTTCAATGAATGTCCAGACCCCTAAACACCTTGTATCTATTGCAAGTGCTATAGGTTTGGTCCATATCACTCAATGTACAGACCCTTAAAAACCTTGTGTCCATCATAAAGGTTAAAGGTCTGGTTCATCAAATCAATGTACAGACTCTTAAAAGCCTTGTATCCATTACAAGTGCTACAGGTATGGTCCATTTCATTCAATGTACAGACCCCTAAAAGCCTTGTATCCATTATAATTGCTACAAGTCTGGTCCATTTCACTCAATGTACAGACCTCTAAAAACCTTGTGTCCATTACAAGTATTACAAGTCTGGTCCATCAAATCAATGAATACACCCCTAAAAGCCTTGTATCAATTACAAGTACTACAGGTCTAGTCCATTTCACTCAATGCACAGACCCCTAAAAACCTGGTGTCCATCACAATTGTTACAGGTCTGGTCCATTTCACTTAATGTACAGATCCCTAATGGACTTGTTTTTAATACAAGTACTATAGGTCTGATCCATTTTATCAATGTACAGACCCCTCAATACCTTATATTCATTGCAAGTATCATAGGGTTGGTCTATTTTTCTCACTCTATAGACTTTTAGAAAAGCCTTGTTTTATTTGCAAGTGTTGTAGGTTGGTATATTATATATCATCAAGTATGCGGACACTCGAGAAACCTTGTTTTAATTCTAAGTGTTTTTGTTCTATACATCCTATTATTTAGACCTCTAAAATAGCTTATGAGTGCTTTGGAGTCTCTAAAGAGCTTATATTTTCTACTGGCCTGGATATTGAAGAAATTATCTTGAAGACAGATATACTACAAACATATCAAATAAATTTTGGAATGATTAGAATTTTATATAATAGCCCAAAAATGGGAAGGTTACAAGATCAATATATATATATAATACAAAAATAACCCAAGTCTACTCTTTTGCTGGCTCGGCAGTCTCTGAAGCAACAACTTGAGGGAGTTTTGGATCCACCTCCTCTTCTTCGTCGTCACCATCCAACACATCAATCTTAACTTGGGAGACTTCAATATCGTTTACTCCAGTCAGATCCAAGTCGGGATACTTCTTACGGAGCTTCGACCTGAAGGTTCGGTATCCATACTCAATCAGCTCGTCACCTAGATCCTGGACTTCAGCCTTCGGATCCACCTCAGTTTGGGTTTTGACGGCTTCAGATGTGTCATGAACCTTCTGGATAGAAGTAGCTTGGAAGTTTGCAAACTTTTTTTTGAGGTCTTTCAGTTTGGTAGGGAGGGCATTCCTCTCGGACTTCAAGATAGAGTGGGAATTGGCAATTTCCTTCAGTTTTTTCTTGGTTGCCACCACCGAAGACTGCACAGTTTCCAACTAGAATCTGGCCTCATTGAGCTTAGATTAGAGGGCGTCAATTTGCTCGGGGTTCTCAGGGCAATCCATAATGGCTGCTAAGCCATACATGGCCTAGAAAACACAAACAACACAATCAGGTCATAATAGATTACGTGCAAAATACAGAATCGGGAAACTAAAAATAAGGAAAAGTAATGCAGAACTCACACTCATGTGAAAGGCCATCAGATCCTTGGCTATCTTCTGGGGTTTAGCCTTGTAAATTTGGTTAGGCCCATTGCCTAAAAGTGCTCATAGGCCTTCTTTACGGCTGTCATGCCGGAGTCATCAGACTTAGAGGAGGTGGCAACTGATTTTCCCTTTCCCCTTCTCTTCTTCAGAGCAGAAGGCACTAGGGGCAAAAGAGCCTTTTAAACAAGAGAAATCCCCAAATATTTTGAGACAGTTCTCTCGGGGGAGTTAGAGATTAACCTCCTTCTCTTCATTAGAATGGGAGGTTCAACAAGGGAAGAACTTTTCCTAACTTTCTTCTTCTTCTTCCCTAGTACCCATCCAGTCACCAAGGATTTCTTCAAACTCTCAGTCCCGTTTTGCATAAACTAGCCTCCATTAAGTTTTTGGGGCAAAGGATGGCTTCGTGAGAGCGGTTGTTAGTCTGAAGGGGCCTCTTGTACTTCTGTTGAAGATCGACGGTGATTATCGATCTCTTCCAAGCTCTCTTATCTGCATAGAGACACATATTTAAGCTCAAAAATAAAAATAAAAAAACAGAATATGAAAACCTAAAAGGGAAAGAGTGTAAAACAAAAAGGGACCTCGCCCTTGATGTCAGTTTTTCATAGGAAGGTTGAAACCTAGCTCTCGAAGTCCTCGAACTCCCATCCTCCTTTTACAAAGAAGTACCATTTTTCAAAGTCCTGTTAGAAGTGGGTATAGAGGAGAGAGGTCTGAACCCTTTGTCGAAAGACATATAAAACGTGCCCTCCAACTTTAGGTATTTCATATCCATGTTACTCGGAATTAGAAGGAGGTCTACCTCAACATTGTTCAAGTGTCCTAAATCTATGAATCCATGTAAATGCCTCTAACTGTTTATATTCAGATCAGTGAGACAGATATTTAACTAATTAAAAATTTCCCTAATAAAAGGGTGGAAGAGGAATATAACCCCTATCTCAAACCATTTAAGGTAAACACAGATCTCACCTTATTAAATACTGGAAGGGCGATCTGTGGGGTTTTGGTACCCTACAAGACACGTTTGTAGGGAGGTCAAAAGAAGCCCTCAGGGATCTATCATGCTTTGAGTCATGGCGCTTTCTCCTTCCTCCCTTTGTGGGATTTACTTGAGGTCTCTCCACCAATGTTCCTAGGCTCTATGAAAGCCTCTACTATCTTGACTTCAGAACTGGGGTTTGCGTTACCGGCAATCTTATTTTCTACATTTTCTTATGGGCTACTAGCTATAAGGTTGACCTCTATCTGGTCATATATTTCTAAAGACTCTTCTGTTTCATGACTGGTGCTTGATTGAGCATCGGAGGCTGACATGATAAGAAAATGAAGAAGAATGGTAGAAGATGCAAAGAATTTTGAGTAAGAATGAATTTGGAATCGAACCTGACCGCAGATATGATCAAAGTTGATCTTTTTAGGATGCCGAAATTCGCCTCACTCAAAGTTCTCTCTTGCAATGTGATGGTTCTTAAAATGCTGAAGTGTTAAAAGGAGGGGCATGAATGTGTTTCTCCCCCTTTTATAAAAATCTAATAGGTGTCACGTGCGAGACCCTTGCTTTCAAACCGCTATGACGGTTAGAGCAATGATGGCCTCGTAATTTCAACTGGCGGTTGATGCAATAAATGTTGCATCAACGGCTATCTCCTCATAATACAGAGCGACGCATTTATAACTACTACGCATGTAACGTTTCAGAAACCCTAACCTCAACTCTAATCAGGCATTAAAACAGAGGCTCGGGGGGGAGTAGCTGATATACCATAAAGTGAAAAACATATTCAAAGCATGACATGTGTCTGTACATAGCTCTTCAAGGTATAGATCAAGAAAGATTGTTTTATCCAGATCAACCCAGCACAAAGGGTTCAGAGGTATATGGTTTAGAACATAGCACCACCTTCCATATCCTACCGATCTCAGAATAAGGAAACATAGTTCAATATAGAAACTACTATCTTCAGATATCTTCAAATCCCTACTTTTATGGCTTCTAATCCTACTCAACTTAGGAGATCTATGATCTATAAATAAGGCCATAAGGTACGCTTTCAATTTATGTTTAATTCTTCTTTTAAATTACAATTTCTTTTTATTTACTAACTTTATCATCGGAGCGACTACCACCGGAAGCTTCTCGGTGACCCTCTGATCTCAAGTTCTTGACAAGTAGCAAAAGACGAGAAACCCTTCTAATAAAAAAGGAGCAACATCAGCAAGCTATTGGAGTTTTTTTTTTTTTTTTTTTAAGAGATCAATCAAAATTTGAATATAGCAGCTCCAACAACTTTTAGGTTGGGGCAGTTCTTAATTCCAAAGGACTCGCCGAGTGGAACAAGGACGCTCATAAGAGCTTATCCCTTTTTACTTATAAGTTTGACTCTCACCGTTTTTATTCTTAAAACCAATAATCAGTCAAGGCTAGTAGCCTTTCAACAACTACTTTTAAAATGAGTAATCCAACCATTCTTCATATTTTAACTAACTTAAATTTTTTTTTATTAATTTTTAAAATTTAAACTATCATAATTTAAATTTATTTCACAATTTGATATTGTACCAGCACACAATTTCTATTATACAAATCATAAAAAAATTAAAAAAAATTACTTTTTTAAATTTAAATTTAGCATTCATTTAACTTTTTTTAACTTAACAAAATATTAAATAAAAATAATAATTAAGAAAAAATAAATCAAAAACAGTTTAAAAAATATTTTCACAATTTAATAGATCACATTAAAAAATACATTTAATCAATTTAAATATATGATAAATAGAATACAGAATTCGTGAAACTATCACATTAAAAGAATAGATTTAATCAATACGTATATAATAATAATAATAATAATAATAATAATAATAATGAAGTCTTTTGTCTCATCTCTCTCTCTCTCCTCACTTGCAGGGAGTCATTGGGACTTTTTCTATTTTGGAGAGTAGAAGAGGAAGTCCTGGCAGCTTCAATTTTCAGATCTTGTTCCTAAAATAACTTAAGAGTCATGATAGGCAGCCCTCGGAGATGAATTAACAGTCAATATATTTTTTTACCCCCGCCCTTTTTGGGGTAAGGAGGTAAAAGATAATTAGTGAAAAATACTCAATTTAATAAAGTCTTATCCTAACTAATTTTAAGCATTGCATACTCAACTCAACAAATTTTTTTTCTAACTAATTATAAGCGACACGTAAGAAAGAAAAATGCATAATATGCCTTTCATTTTGTCAATTTTTCAAAGATAATTGCAAAGCCAAATCATTATACTAATCTAGCAAATCAAAGATAATTGCAAAGCAAGGGAATGACTTTAAACTTTAAAATTGCACTCTCACCTGAATTGGTTCCAGTCAAACGAACAATTCCAAATCCTATGATAAATGGCCAACGAAATCATTATTTAACCCAAGATTCAAAATACTTAAAATTAGAACTTCCCTACTAATCTAGCAAAAAGCATCAACAACAAATGTGACTCTAATTAACTCTATAACTCAAATCTAAATCAAATGTTAATATGGATGATCTACAATACAATACAAGAAGACCAGAATTGTTTTTTTAAATGAAACATTAAACGAACACTTTCTGCTCCAATAATCGTATTGCTGCTTTTAGATGTTTCTAAACAGAGACATAAGTAAAATAGCTAGCATTTATATGAAAAAAATACCACCACCAATGCAGATTGTCTTCTTGCCTCTCTCCATAAAGTTATATATTAGTAAATTTGTCTAAGTTCTGCAAATGGTTAGAATGCCAATTTTAAGTTAAGTTAATTATTGGAAAATCATTCTAAATAATTATTTTCAAGTTAAAATTCAAGACAAAACATTATAATCTAAAAGGCTTCTGAGTTTTTAAATTTTCTAAGTTCAAGTTCAATGCAACGATCGAGGCATCCCAATCCTGATTGAAGTGAGTCGTCCCAATATTGAAGTTCTGTTCTTCAAACCCTAAGGGAGATATAAATATCCATGTTCCTAGGTGAATGACTGTGCAATCATATGCTTGTTCTTGAAACACTAACATCACTCGCGAAAAAGAGAAGCGGTGTTAAGAAGCAAGATTAAGTCACTGCTTCACCGACATCACTCCTATTGAACTATTCCATTTATTGTCTTTTTTGTCTTCTGGTCTTTGTTGCTGAAAACCATAGTCTGGTGTTATATTTACTATTGGAGTAATGATTATCTTTTATTTATTTATTTTTACTTATTAAGTTAAATCTTTATTGGGTACCTTTGCATTATATACTTAGCTTTTCTATCCACAACTGTCAATGAGGCATTAGTGGGCAAAAATGAGGCAGCCCCCAATTATCCTATTCTTTTCTGAGTGAAAGTTGCTTTACCTTTATATTGGACTATGGCAGAATTTATAGTTAGCGGATCATAATTCCTTTGTGCGGCAAACATGAACTTCTTCTTGTTGCTTGTACACTAATAGGAAAAAAAATATTATTATGTTTTATATGATAAAAAAAGAGATTAAATTTGGTTAGTTAGACACTAGTTATTTGGAGGTGTGTTTGATGTACCAAACCTTTTTTTATAAATATTTGATGTACCAAATTTCCCTGTCCAATAAACATCTTCTATCGATATTTTTCTTTTAGTTGTGTATTCTTTTTTCTATATATTTTTATTGTTTTATCAATGTTGGAGTATTACCACTTTCCTAAAAAATAAATATTATTTGATGTATTTGAAGACACTTTATTTTGTGACCCTTGATTAAGTCGTAATAATTTGATAATTATGCTAAGAAACTTACTTTCAGTAGGACTCTCTTGCCAAAGTCTTAGTCAAAGTAGAACTCTTCCCGAGAGAGTCCCACTCCCGTTAGAACTCTTCTGACAGAATCTCAGTCCAAGTAGGATTTTTTTTGATAGAGTCCCACTCCTGTTACGACTCTCCTGATAGAGTTACAGTCCAAGTAGGACTCTTTCCAACAGAGTCCCACTCTCGTTAGGACTCTCTTGTCAGAATCCTAGTTCTAATAAGACTCTTCCCGTTAGAATCCTACATCTAGTTGGACTCTTCCTACCAGAGTCCCACACCTAGTAGGACTCTTCTTGTCGGAATCCCCACTTTGGTTAGGACTCTTTTATTCGTCAGGGGGCATTTCGGCAATTTCGGTACCATTTTGCTTTTGGAGGCCATTTTTGTACTTTTGGTACAATCCTACCCTTAGTAAGACTTCCTAGTTACTTGAGGAGCATTTTCTTAATTTCTATATCATTTTATCCATGTGGGGGTATTTTGGTAATTTTAGTCATTTGGTGACAAATTATGGGTAATTTGATCATTTCACATGTCTTGTGGCAATCTAGAGATTCTCTACCGAATTGGGGGTAATTTTGTAATTTTGAGTGATAGTAGTCTATTTAGTTATAATTAAGACTTTCCACTTTTAGAGTTTTCATTGATCTGATTGCTTGATATTTTCTTAAATAGAGATACATTGAACCTAGACGTTTTCAATTTAGAGTTTATTTTCTAATTAAATTTTATTTATGTTTTATCTCATTGGCTCTTGCGTGTAGACATCAATTCTATTGGTTCTTGCATTGTCATAATTATTTATTAATTCATCTAGTTAGGACAATCATTCATTACGATACTTATTTAATTTTCTATTTATTTAATTAGATGATTATTACTCAAGACATGATCCTAGCCCTTCGTTCTAGGGTTTTTCTTATTAGGCCCTTGGATTGAATCTTTATATTTTTCCTATACGTAGAGTCCTCTAGCCATCACTTTGAAACACATAATTTCCATAGCTTAAAGCTATTAGTTTAGTTATAGAGTTCTCTTTACAAGAACTCTCCCTCTCCCAAGGCCGAAGCCCTGCTGAAGTAACAGCCTCCCTTCAAGAAGCAAGCCGAAGCGACGCTTTCCAAACTGAAGAACAAGTTGGAGATCTACTCGACTAAAGCCTTCGATCCAAACTTTCCTAATCGAAGTGCTGCCCAACTACTACGACTGAATAAGGTACGCTCTCAAACCCTTAACAGATTTCTTTAGATCCTGTTGATATCGCATCTAAATTGGCTTCTAAGTTCATTTGAACATATTTTGATAGCCAAAATTTGGTCACTAGAAGAATCAGTTGGCTAATTCTTTCAAACCATTCGATTGAGTTAATTGATGGTTTGTGAAGAAAATCTTACTGGAGAAAACAATCGATTAATCTCAAAATTCAGTCGATTGAAAGTTAAAAATTAGAGAAAAAAATGAGGTTATTGAAAAAATCAATCGACTGAGAAGGAACACCAGTCGACTAGTCCAAAACCAGGGCTAAAACCAATTACCTAATTCATTCGAATCTATAAATAAACCCCTCTTTTAAAATATTTAGAAATAGTGCCCCACTCAGCCTTTTCGTATTCTCTCTCAACCAAACTTCAAAAACTCAGGGTTTTTCACTCAAATCCACTTTAATGGTACCCAAAGCAAAAAACCCCTCATCCCAATCAAGATCTAAGCGTTCAAGGTTAGATCCTGATCCTAATCCCGAAACATGAACCAAATCATGCCATAACACACAACAACTTCTCAATGTCAGAAAAGAAAACGTGTACTAACATGTCGTAATGTGTTTGGAATTCGTTCAAAATTTAGAAAAAAAATCAAACACTTTTTTTTCTATGTCTGACTTGTGTTCAGAAAGTGTTCGAGAGTGTCGATATTTGACACGCATGAGCCAAAAGAGTGTGTCCATGCTTCATAGATTATCATTATAAAAGTACGAAAATGACAACAAATTAAGATCATATGTATTTTAGCATAAAACATTGGATATGATATAAGTTTTAATATACAAAAAAAATTATAAATATAGTAAGATATGTGATAGGTTGGGAGGGAGACCAAGAGTGTGACTGGGTGAGAGTCAACCATTGCATTCTCATAGAGTAATAAGGTCGGGAGAAAGATCAAAAAAGAAATAATGGAAACTAGGAGAGAGCTCTTGGTACGGAGAAAGACCGTATGAGAGAAACAATAGGAACTAGGTGAGAGCTGACATTAACCTAAAACTTTTAACAGAAAAAGTATAGGAGTAGTTTTGTGTTAAGTGGGTGTCATAAATTCACCCAAATCGTTGATGACCTATTTATAACTCGATGCGACTTGAAAAATGGCAATGTGTGTGGTTCCCACCATTGTCATAGGGGTTTGGGGGCCACAGCCTTGGCAAAAAATTTTGATCCTTTTTTTTCTACTGGATTCTCTGTCTAAACAGAGATTTAGGTCTTGTCCAAACGTCGTCTAAATGGAAGAGGCTTCCCCATTTGGACACGTACAGGTTTTCCTATGCCGACTTGGAATTTGGCAGTTTCTAAATATATATATATATATATATATATATATGAGTGTTATTTTAGGGTTTCAAGATTATGATCATTCTAAGAGTGAAGAGCCACTTTGTGAGCCATCTTTGGGTGTAAAGGGGCTTTGGGGTTTTTGACTGTTTTCACTCTTATAATCTGATTTAATTCATAGTGAATTGATCATCAGCACTGTGGACATAAGTATCTTACCGAATCACGTATATCTTGTGTTCGTTGTTTTGCCATGTTTCTTTGATTTTGCACTTATTATTTCATTTCTTGCTTATTTTTCATAACAAACTGGTATTAGAGCCTTTGGTTATGGCTATTCTGAATTACGAAGTAGTGAAGTTTGATGGTCAAAATAGTTTTGGCCATTGGCGCATTAAGATGCGTATTTTTTTTTACGATAGTAAGGGTTGACGAAGGTTTTGGATGAAACATTTCCATCAACGTTGACCTTAGATCAAAAGACCTAAATGCAAGAAAAGGCGCATATCACCATTCCGTTATCTTTTGTCGGTGGAGTCTTGCGTGAGGTTGTAAAAGAAGAAACTGCATCTAGACATTGGAAAAAGCTAGAGAATTTTTATATGAAAAAGTCGCTCACTAACCATTTGTATTTGAAGGAGTGGTTGTACACCCTCAACATAAAAAATGCTATGTCCATTAATAAGCACGTTAATGAATTTAATAAAATTATTATGGACTTGAAAAATATTGATGTTAATATTGAAGAAGAAGACCAAGCGTTAATTGTTTTGTATTCATTGTCGGATTCCTTTAAGACTTTTGTTAGTTTCATTTTATATAGAAGGGATACCAACTCTTTGCTAGATGTTAAGGCATCTTTAAACACCAAAGAGATAAGGACTAAGTTGAATGGGAAAGAAAATGATAATCTATAGGTTGACAGTCTGTTTGTGAAGGGTCATTCAGAATCCTCCAATAATAGAGGCTAACCTAATGAGATCGACTCTAGTAATGGTAAATGGGAAAGGCCAATGTGGATCTAGAAGTCAATCACAATTTAGAACACCCAAGAGTGAAATTGAATGTTACTATTGCCATAAATTTGGGCACTACAAAATTGGGTGTCCTAAGCTCATAGAACAAAAGGGTAAGAAGATGATGAATTTTGCTAATGTCGTCGGCGTTGCAGAAGAAACCACTAAGATTCTAAATAACGTCATTTCAGTTACCATTTTGGATAATTTCTCAAAGGATGAGTGGATTCTTCATTCAAGTTACTCATATCATATGGCCCCTAATCGGGATTGGTTCACCATCTACAAGGTAATCAATGGTGGTTTAGTCTTAATGGGTAACAACATGGCCTGTAAGACATTGGGATAAGTATAATTCAAATTCGGTTGCATGGCAAAATTATGAGGACTTTGACAGATATACCATATACTAGACTTGAAGAAAAACTTGATTTCTTTGGGCAGTTTAGATTCTAATGGTTGCAAGTTCTCCGTTAAAGGTCGAGCAATAAAAGTTTTCAAGGGATCTTTAGTTGTGATAAAAGGTAACGAAGCCAAGGGCCTTTACGCTCTTCAAGGCAGTATAGTTGTTGGTTTTATAGGTGTTTCATCTTTATCTTCAATTGATCTAGATTTAGATAGTATCCGTTTGTTGCATATACAATTGGGTTACATGAGCGAAAGGGGTATGATAATTCTAAGCAAATAGGATTTTCTTTGTAGACAATTTACAAGAAAGTTCTCTCTAATGATTGATGAATAAATGCTTGAGTATTTAAAAAATGATAGAACTTTGAGATCTAGATCTTAAATTTAAGAGATCTCAAGTCACTTTGAAGGATTTGAAGGTAAGAGCAAGTATGTGAATGTTAAGGATAGCAATAAATGCTTCTAACAACCTCTATTTATAGGCCTTTGAAGAATAAGTCATTTGATTCAAAAACTAGGTGTTCTCTCCTTTTTGATATGTTTAAAACGTGAATTTAAAAGTGTTAGATAGACAAAATCAGTCAAATGAGTTCATCTTTTAGTCAACTAAATCATAATTCAATTGATTGAAGAACTTAACTGATTTTTCCAAAGGGTAGAGATTGATCTATGTACAAAGTCATTTAGTCGACTGATTCCTTGATTTAGTCGATTGAATCTTTTAGCATGAATTTGTACACAAAACGGCTTATGTGATTCAATCGACTGAATGTTCAATTTGGTCGACTGAATTGGGTAGTGTGTTTAGGCCATTTGTACAAATACATATTGAATCGACTGAGTCTTGGGTCCAGTCGACTGAATTTAATAGAGTCAAAATAGACATGTTTTATGAACATGATTCAGTCGACTGAATTGGCAACATAGTCCACTAAATTTGACAATTTTGTACAATTGCCTTTTTTTTCCAGTGTTCTCTTTTTCAAATACATTAATTTTCAAAACTTAGGTCTTAACAATGTTATGGCTTTGAAAAATCATTTTGTTGATTGATTTTAATTGACTTAAATACTTTAAGCATTATATTTTGATCAATCAATCCTAGTTTATTAAAAAATCTAAAATAATAGAAAATAAAGTATTCACTTGATAACTTGGGATTGAGTGCTTATATTTGTCTTGTGTTTGACTTGATGTTTGATCTTGTGAGAACATTTCCAAGATGTTGATACTTTTCATCTTTAGTCAAAACTTGGTCAACCATTCTTTGAGCTTATTGATCTATTTTCATTGTCACTTAAGATAAATCATTAGTCCACGTCATTAATGCATTGTTATCATTAAAATTATGAGAATGTCCTTAGTTGAAGTCCTTTAAGGTCAACAATCTCCTCATTTTTTATGATGACAAACCATTAAAATAAATGAAGTTAAATATTAAACAGGGGCAAGGATAATCAATTTATAAATCTCCCACTATCAATATGCACAGTTTTCAATAGCTCAATTTCATGCTTAGATAAAATATGCTCAACATTCATAGGCATTTAAATTTAAATCTCCCCCTATCAATATGCATATGCCACCCAAGTACAATTTATGCCATAAATTAATTTTCAATAATTTTAGAGACATTGCATGCATATGAACACATAATTTGCATATACAGAAGAGACTTAAATTGCAAAAAAACATCGCATTAATAAGATATTTCACTAAAAATGATTTATATAAATCAAAGATAACATCGTGAATTTTTACAAAATCATTGTTCTAAGACAAAAGGATTTCTATATCTATATCCTAAACAAGAAAAAATTATCTTCGTGTAAGATTTGTCTTCATGTCTTTGTCTTTGTCTTTAAGTCTTCTCCTCCTTTAGTCTTTATAAAAAAAAAATCACTAAAAGGATTGAGATGAAGGTCGGTTTTGGGTCATCAAAATGTGTTCAAGGACTTCTCTGACTTCAATGATGTCGGTTCGGGTTTCATCGTGATTTCATTCATTATGTTCATAAAGGGTAACAACATAAATCTTGACAATGTTGACGTCATTTTCTGTGGCGTCAATTCGTTAGGCCATGTAATTGAGTTTAACAAGCACATCCTTCTCAATCGAGTTGATTCTTGTATCTAGCCTGGATTCAATTTCTCAAAAAGTAGAGATGAGAAGCTGGTTGGAGATCGAAGATCTAGCTTGAGTGTAAGGAGCTTGAATAGGAGGTTGAGGGTGAATGGGTGAGTGAGTCTCTTCAAGATTTTCATCCTTGTCAATATTTTGTGGGTGAGTGGGTTAAGAGCCTTCCTTAGGAACTCATCCATCATTAGTGTGTTTGTATCCAATAAGTTTAAAGGTGAAAGTGGAGTATGTATCTTTCGCGGTTACAAGTTGATGTCGGTTTTGGATGTGAGGTCGATTTCAAAATGCTTGAAGATAGTGGTGAGGAGGAATCCATTAGATAGAGCACCGTTTTTCTTTTTCTTACAATCATTCATGTAATGAATGATTATATGCGCAAGATCAACTTGATTATTGTTAAATAGGCACCACATAGGGAAAATATCTATATAGGATAGGTAATCTTTTCTTCTAGATTGAGGAAGGATATTGTAAGTGTCACGACCCGAAACCCACCCTATGCGGATCTCGTGTCGCGGGGCCGACCCTAAGGCCGTCCCTACTTTTTCCATTCCTGTATCATAGTATAAATATGCAAAGTACTAAAATCTTAAAACAATAATAGCAGAAGTCTTATCAATGACCATAATCAGCGGAAGTCTTTCAGTACACAATGTCAGCGGAAGTCTATTTAATACATGATATGGTTCTACAATAACAAAAATAAGAACCAGACATAACTAGCACCTGTGGGTGGTGAATACATGGGAGAACTAAACATAGACTGGTACAGTTCCTCAAAATGTCCTCCTACGCTCTCAGACTCCTATTGAGGTCTTGCAGCGTCATTACCTGACATGGGGGTACGTAGGGTGGAATGAGCTACGAGAGCTCAATAAGTAAAAACAGATCTCCGACATTGGTATTGATGAAATATGAATCCATGAATAAGATTATGATAGCCAATCATAAGAGAAGAGATGCTGTGATAGCCAATGAGAACAGTTGCCTTGATGGCCAATGAATAATAGGTCACAATGTTCAATTAGGAGTAATGGAAATAACATCAATATGAATCTCTCTATGATAATATAACAACAAGAAGGTACTGCCACAATAAACCGATCACAATTAATTCAATGAAGAGTGTCCTCTCAGTTTAAGATAAGTCATAAGGAATAGTGTCATTCAATAACGTAATCATATCAATCCCTAAGAGATGCATTTACTCTGTTCTTAGGTAGAATGTAAATGAAATGCCAATGGGAATGCAAATGGAAATGCCAGTGGGAATGCCGGTGGAAAGCCTTCGAGGAATTCATTCTTGCCACCTGTCCGTTCATGTACTCGACCATAGGTCTCCAATCAAGTCAGAAAGCATTGGATGGATATTGTGACTGAGCACAAATTCGGTATTCATAACACGTCATGATCATTTCGTGATTCCATAGAAGTATAAAATGGAATATCATATATTCAATAGAGACATAACAGTAGGCCTTTCCAGGCATGGTTCAATATGAAAGTAATGATACAGTAGTCAATCAAGTCCACAAGATAGAACAATATCACATTGTGGATAGCAATAACATGAGGTACTTTCAAGAGTATAAGTTTGGCAATGAAGAATAAACTTGGCTTGGAAACACCACATGGAAGAGAAAGGGAATTTACTTACCTCTAAATGCAGTCCTATATCAGAAATCCATCAGTTTGCCTTTTCCTTTCGAGCCTCCTATATATTAGTAGATACGTCTCAGAATTAATGCTATTCAACAAATTTTATGCCTTGTTATCTTAAGTATTTCTAACATTAATTCAGACTTTACCATTGAGTCCGGAACGCCGAAGAAAGTCGGTTTAGGCTTTCGCGGAATTCCATTTGGACTTTTGTACTAAAAAGGGCAAAATGATCATTTTGCACTTTTACGGTATTTTATCCTTCAGGACCCCATCTCATGAAATGGACCTCACCATTGGACTCAAAATGTCCGAGATAATAAATTTTGACTATTCATTTTCCTCGTTTGGACTTCGTTTGACCCTTATTTGAATTAGGGGTATTTTTGTAAAAATTAATATTTTATTAATTTTTCTGTTTGGGCCATAGTGGAATTTCCTAAAACTTCTAGGGTCGGTTCATAATTCTTCAGAGTTGCGGTTTGAGCTAGCTGGTTCACAACCAGTAACCCTAAACCGGCCTGACCTATCACTGAACCAACCGGTTCAGTTAATTTCAGAGAACTGGATTAAAATAACCAATTCTCCTATCTTATCCACGGTTTGGATAAGCCCAAACCCAATTTCCACATTTCCTATCCATGTAACCAAGCAACCCAAATACCATTTAAATTCCAAACACAAACGACACAGTTTCACTGCCCCTTTTTATTTCCGGCCGGGTCCCGACCCGATCCGAAGCCAGACCCGGTTCTGTTTTAACCCGAAATGCCCCCGACATTCCGGTCATCTTCCCCGATTGTTTTTCCATCCATGGTCGCCGGAACAGTAACCGTAGCCACAAATCTTCACTGTTTCACGTCCATTTTTGTTGATTTTTAAATCTTTTCATGCCAAATTAATTCCCACTTTTTTAATCTTCTATTTGGATGGTTTTTAAACCCAAGAACTTGCAGTTTTCCCCATTTCTTTTCCTAGTTTCCGGCGACTGAAACTTCTCAAAGTTCCCTATGATTTCTTCATCATTTTTACTCTAATTTCTTTCTATTATCTTTCTGCATGTAAGAGGAATAATTCATCATCATAATACTAAAGTTTCATGCATAAATTCTTATAAACCGAAATTATCATAAGGCCTGTAACTCAATTTTCCTACCTGGGTTCTCAACCATTTGAAATGATTCCTTTTGCTAAATGTTCCTTATTTTATAGTGATTCAATCCCTACTATTAACATCTTAATATCATGCTTAATTTGTAAAGACAGAAGCATGATTTCTTACCTGGGTTTCTTGGTTTTGTCCTCGGTGACTCTCTCTGAACCCTATGCTTTCTTCAACTTCTATCTCTTTTTCTCCCCTTCAGTTACTGATCCTTCCCTTTCTTTTCTAACCTCTCAACTCACAAACCTGTATATATATATACATATATATATATATATATGTAGAGACATTCCATCGCCCCTCTCTCTCTCTCTCTCTCTCTCTCTCTCTCTCTCTCCTTTGCAGTCAGCCTTGACTGTAGTGAACCGTCCACTAAACCCTAACCATCCACGTACCATGATTGCTATACATATATATATATATATATATATATGTATAAGACCACTTGCACCAAGGTCGGTGGCCTTGGTGCTTTCCTCTCAATCGCACAGCACACACACACACACACACACAGTGACATATACATACACTTGATTACACTCACGTGGCCTCACATGTTGCATGTCAGCCCTCCTTCCCTTCTTCCTTTCTTTCTTTTTCATTTTCTTTTTATGTAATATACATAAATATATACTACACAATATTCATATATATATTTATACTATATGTATTTTTATACACAAATAAAATACATATTTTTATACATTAAATATATCCATAGTCTTGCATATAAATTCATTTATAATAGCGCATGCATACACTGATTTTAGACGTACTACGTGTCTGAGAAATATGTTCGTGCATGGAAATGCGTGTATGCACGCATTACGATGTTAGTTCTTAAGGTGCTCGGGTGTTGCCCGGCACTAGGTATACTAAGCAAACCCTTCACATCACTCAATCGTTTGGTTCCATGAAATACTATGATATAGAGCTCGAACAGCTCACATTACACTATTCAGTCAATTGACCTCGGTAAACGTGTCATATCCCGGGTTGGGATATCACAGTAAGTGATTATGCTATGGATGATCCGAGACTTAAAAGTGAGTTCGGAGGCCTTAAGCTTGTCGGGTTCTTTAATATTAGGATTTTCACATATGAACCGAACGATTTCAAGTGGTTCAAATCCCTCTATTTGCACCCAAGCATTGGTTTTAAATTTTTGAAAATCCCTATTTGAGATTTTAAGAATAAAGGCCATGGTAAACAAGTCTAGCCTAATAGAGGTGTCATTGACTTATGAAGTAATGAGGCCAAAAGTGACAAGTTCAAGGTGAGCATAGAAAAGTCTTACCAAATGTGTGTACTAGCGATTGGTGTGAGTGAAGACTTTATCCTATCCTAAAAAGTAAGTGTGGATAAGTATTTAATATGTGTCAAGGAAAATGAAGTTGAGAACCTTACCAAAGATTATGGTTTGGTAGATGAAATCAACATCGAAGGCTTGAGTGACCTCATTGGTAAAGAAGGTTTGAGCGTCGTGGTGAGATTTTGTATGTTGTTCTTATGAAGAGTCATTCTTTTGACACTTGGATCTAGGCTTGGCGGACGGATTTTTGGTCTTATAAGCCATTTAAGATGATTAGAGGGATTTTTTGAGGTTTCTTTGAGAAAGGAAACTCAAGATTTTTTTTTGGCACACTTTCAAAATGTTTGAGATTGAGGTTTTATTTTATAGATTCCATCATTCAGTCGACTGAACCAATCATTCAATTGACTGAATTTTGCCCTAGATCACATTTAGTTGACTAACTTGTCTAGTAAGTAACACTTTTCTATCATTTTCGCACATTCAGTCTACTGAAGTAAAGATTCGGTGGACTGGATTATCCAGTGTGTTTTCTCATCAATCAATTTAGTCGATTAATTGGGAAGATTCAGTCGATTGAATCCTTCATAGAGTTGTTTTGCTTGCTTCATTAATTGATTTAGCTTATTTAGTCGATTTAATTCTAGTATTAGTCAACTAAGTCATCAATTCAATCGACTAAATGAATGAAGTTTTTCCTAAATTGTTTAATTACTTAATTTATTTTAGATCAACCATTCCAAGTTTTCTTCCAATAAAGCAAAACATTCTTCTTGAAATGGGTTGGTGAATATATCCGCCAAGTGATGGTTCGAATCAATGAACTCAATGATTATATCACCATTTTGCACATGATCCTAAGAAAATGATGTATAATCTCTATGTGTTTGGTTCTAGAGTGTTGTATAGGATTTTTACTTATATTTATGGCGCTAGTGTTATCACACTTAATTGGAATGTGATCATAATTAAGCTTGAAATATTGAAATTGTTGTTTCAAGTAAAGAGTTTGAGCACAACAACTCCTAATTGATACATATTCAGTTTTAGTTGTGGATAATGTAACACCCACATCCATTGAATTGGATCATTTTGGTTAAATGTATTAAAAGTTATATGAATGAAAACCTTTTCAAAATTTCTTTGGGCAAATTATGTAGTACTATATCATGAACTAAGGTTAGGAAACTAACCTAACCTAAAGGATAGGCTATTACTCTAGTTAGACCATAACCTAAGATAGGGTTAAAATTTAACCTAACCACATGTAAACCTGACCTAACCTAGGTTAATATTGTTAAGTGATCGAGTACATCACTAGCCTAAGATGAGAAAAATTATACATAAAAAATAATGAATTATTTAATAAATAATTATAAAATAATAAAATATATAAAAATCATTGACTCATCATGTGACTTGCACATGGTGAGAGAGGGAAAAAAATACACAAATGGTATGTGTGTGTGTGTGTGTGTATATAAAGGGGGAAATTTTAAAATCACGTGCATGCAGAATTACATGTACACAGCCACCCTAGAACAGCCTTGTAGCTGCAGCAAACTGCAACTACAACATAGCCTTTATAGCCACCATTATTGACCAAAATACCTAAGTTATGAAGGAAAAAGTTTCTATAAGTATAAGCTTGTGCGAACCTAAGTCTCACACACAAAAACTAAGTGAGAAATGGAGAGAATTCATGCTAGAAGAGGGCTAGATTGTTGTTTGGACACAGAGAACGAAGAGGAAAAAAGTCAATGACAATTTGGGATTGCACTCAAATCAAGTTAGAACATTATTATTTCATTTCCTTTAGAGTTTTGCATGTTATAGGGACTAAATAGAGCTTGATTGAAGGTTCAAATAACCCTAGAGTGGTCTGTTATAGTGGGCGCAACCATTGATGAACCTTCATACCTTGGTTTTAAATCAACTTCAACATTAGTCTTTTTTTTTTTTAAATATAGTGCCTTAATCTACATGTTAAAATGATCATAAATCACCTAGATCGTGATCACAAAGCTAAAAAAATGACCCCAAAATAGTGAGTTGCAGGTTTAGGTTGAAAATTGTAAATCACGGAATTGAGCACCAAGCTCAATTCTACTTGTATAGATTTGAAGCTCTCACCAAGAGGGTTCCATAGCAACAAAAAATGACTCATTTGGTTAAGGAATCACTAAGAAATGACCAGTTATAGGTCGGGATATCTTAATCATGAAACCTTATTTCTAATTTGATTTAAGGCATCAAACCAATGTCAAAACCTAAGTGAGATCCTAGATAAAGTTTATAACCAAAGAGGAGTTTTGAATCAGCCCTAGAATCCACTAAATAGAAGATGAAATTTTTAGGGTTTTTTGCATTTTAGGAAGAAACTTATGAAGATGATGGAGTTGACTTGGCCAACTCGGGTGAGTCAATTGAGCCAACCCAAACGTTATAAGCCTTTAAGTAGAACGGTGTCGATTGGAGGTTAAAATGATTGAAATTGTATCCTTTTAAACGAGTTTTAAATGAATTAGGCGGTTAATGGAATGTTGTCGTTTTAACCAAAACAATAGAGGGTTACTGTCGTTTTAACCAGAACCGATCAAGAAACTCTGAGCCAATACACAATCGTTTTATGCCTAAATCTCCTGAAACTAGGTTGTATCAAGTGAAGGTTTTTAAAACCCTTATCCGTCTGTTTGGTTTTAAACATAATAATTCCATAAACCATAATATGTTATCCCATTTAGGGATAATGTCAATTAGATCTGTTTGGTTACAAGACTAAGAACCAAATTGAAGATAACCCTATCCTTAACATAAATAAATAATCAATTTTAGGTTTAAGGGTTGTTTAGCAGCCTAATTAACCGAACATAAAATAATCCCAAACCTGGATACCCTTATCCACTGTTTAGTTGTATCAAGGGAAGAAATGAAGTTTTGAAAATTAGAATTCGACCCCAAACTTTTCTAAATATGCCACTAAGGCCCAAACCGAATTAAGAATAATTTAAAAATGTCCCTCTAAAATAATAAAATATTATTTTTAGGAAAATAACTTTCTGAAATTACAATTGGGTACCAATAGTTTATGTTAATTATGCTAAGGCCCAAATTATGCAAAAATTAATTCAAAAATAACTTCCTAAAATAATTAAATGATTATTTTAAAATAGGAACTTATGAAAATTACACCAAGGCCCCTAGAATGTTCGATAATTACAAAAAGGCTCAAAAAATTGTCAAGAATTATGAATTTGCCCCTAAACACTTCAAAAATAACGATTTTACCCCTAAAAATAATATTTAGCATAAATAATGCTATATATAATCAAATTAAGATTTAAAAAACCCTAACTTAGGGTTTTTCAATGTTCTAGACTAAATGGTGGAGTTCGATTTAGCAAATAAATTTTTAAATATGTAAACGAAGATCTATAGGCCCATTAAATGTACCTTAACTGCTTTAATTAAGCAGCCAAATAAATACCAAAAATTACAAAATTTCATATTTAAGCATTTTGAACTCCATGGCAAAGTTCATTTAACCAAAGGAGGTCCATAAAATATAGGTCCTTAAGAAATGCATCATTAAAATAGTACTTAATAGATGTTAATCACTCTTATAAGACCTAAGGACTTAAGGATCAGTCAAAGAAATGATAATTAACTAAGCAATAAGCTAAGGTGAGCAACCCTAAACCTTGAAACGGAGATAATATCCATTAAATGCAGTTCTTTATAATTTTATGACATTTTTCTAACTACCATATTAAATGTTTGAAATATATGCTCCTAACCAGCATTTCTTTTAATGTTTTGAATGTCATCTTACATGTCACATATATGGACCCTGTTGAGGGATAAGAGTCGGTTAATATAAACTTTGTCAGGGATTAAGAGCTAGTAGACTTCTAGTAAGTCTTTTATAGTACGACTCAGCTGGGAGTTTGAATTCAATAGGCATTGTAAGCCACGCGCTCTAAATTACTTATGGTCACTATGTGACAACTTATGGTCCCAAGGGACAAAGCTTATGAATGATTAGCATGTTTTATTTTATCACCCATTTTTTCAACTACAGATGTTATCATGATTTATTTTGCAAACCTAACTGGCATAAACACTTGCTTGATTCTATGATATATCTTGCAAACTTTTAGTTCTATGTATATGTTTTATGAATGTCAGTAACTTTTACTACAACTCTTTTAACTACTATCAATGAAAGATAATATAGGGGTTTTCAAAAACCCATGATAGGGAACTTGAGTTATTCACGAGCTTTTCACAAAACTTACAGGATTTTATCCTGTATTTTTCATGTGAAGGCTTAGATAGCGCAACCTAGAGAGATGGACCATAGATTACAACCATTTTTGTAGAAGACCTTGGCTTTTAACTATCATAGCTTGTTTTGTATTAGAATGTCAAGAGACATTTTTATGGGTTGTAATATCTAAACTTTGATGTAATGTTTCAAACAAAACTTAGTATATATACTGCCATGCTTTGTTTCCCCTACTATATAATTATGAATGCATGGATTACATGAACTAGATATGAGGCCTTTGGTTAGATACATTATAAATATGCTGCAAAAAGAATAGTATATTGGCAAGGTGCCTAACTAGCCAGTCATTATCCCTAATCTACATAGGATGGGGTTTGAGATGTGACAGATAAAGTTATAGAATTTTGCTTCTTGCTAAACCATGACATAAGAGAATATCCTAAAAAATGACAAGTTCTACTTGTGCTCTTTCTATTAACTTTGCAACTGGAAAAATCAACATTCGAATAGCATAATAAATCAAAGGATGTGTTTCTAGGGTAGAATAGTCATTAGTCCTATTAAGTACCTAAAAATTGTTTTATAACTTTTAGGTGTGATTCCTTAGGACATGATTGAGATCTTGCATATAAGCACACATTAAACATAATGTCTAGTATGCTTGTGAGATACAAGAGACTTCCAATCATACCTCTATATTTTTTAATGTGTACATTATTTTCTTTGTCATTCTTTTCAAGTTTGATGGTAGCATTCAAATGATTACTCATTGGTTTTGTGTCTTTCATGCCAAACCTTTCAAGTAATTCTTTAATATATTTAGATTGATTAATGAATGTTCCTTCTTTAGATTGCTTGATTTTTAATCCTAAGAAGAAGTTAGTTCTCTCATTATGCTTATTTCAAATTCATCTTGCATGTACTTAGCAAAGTCCGTGCATAGATCTTCATTCCTTAAGCCAAATATAACGTCATCTACATATATTTTCACAATGAGCATATCCTTCCTTTTTATTTTTATAAACAAAGTGGTATCTATTTTTCCTCTAATGCATTCATTTTTGGTGAGGAATTCACTAAGTATTTCATACCAAGCTCTTAGAGCTTGTTTCAAACCATATAAAGCTTCTGTTAACTTATATACATGGTTTGGATTTTCATAATTTTCAAATTCAGGAAGTTGTTTAGCATATACTTCCTTGGATATGAATCTATTCAAGAATGCACTTTTCACATTCATGTTATATAGCTTAAAATTTTTATGGCATGCAAAGGCAAGTAGCATTCTTATAACTTTTAATCTAACAATCGAGACAAAGGTTTCTTCATAGTCAATGCCCTGTTCTTGGTTGTATCCTTGGGCTATTAACCTAGCTTTATTTCTAGTTATATTTCCCTCTTCATTCTTTTTATTTCTAAAGACTCATTTTGTTTCAATTAAACTTTGGTCTTTAGGCTTAGGAACTAAGGTTTAAACATCGTTTCTTTCAAATTGATTAAGCTCACTTGCATAACTAATATCCAAGACTCACAATTTTTCACTTTTTGAGTATTTTTAGGTTCAATTTGAGATAGAAATGTTAGATTATTACACATTTCTTAGTGAAAATCTAGTAGCAACTCTTTGAGTTGGTTTACCTAGAATTTGGTCCTTAGGGTGATATTTGGTAAACTTCCATTCTTTGGAATGATCTAATCCAATATTTTGAGTTACATTTTCATTTTCTATATGATTTTCTTCTTTTCTTCTTTTCCTTCTTCAAGAATTTGATTATTTGAATCATTATTATCTTGAAGTAGTTCATTTGTATTTGAATTATATTCTACATCCTCATCATCCACATTTTTCGTTGAAGTATGAGGATAAGATTCATCAAATACTACATGTATAGAATCTTCTAGATTTAAAGTTCTTTTATTAAAGATTCTATATGCTTTGATTATAGTAGAATATCCTATGAAGATTCCTTCATTACATTTAGCATCAATTTTTTTTTAAATTTTCTTTGTTATTTAGCACATAACATTTACAACTAAATACATGAAAATAGATGATAGTTGACCTTTTGCTATTCCAATGCTCATAAAAAGTTTTGTTAAGTTTTAACCTTATGCTTATCCTATTAGTCACATAACAAGCAATATTTACTACTTTATCCCAAAAATACTTAAGTAAGTTTTACTTATTAGTCATTGTTCTTACCTTTTATTCAACTATTTTTTCTTTCAACTACTCCAATTTGTTGGAAAGTTCTAGGTTCAAAAAAATTCTGACCAATTTCACATCCATCACAATTTTTTTCTATGTCTTTATTGTCAAATTCTCTTCCCCTATCACTTTTATGTTGTTTAAGAGATAGTGTTTATCATTTTAGATTTTTCTACTTAATTTTGTAAAGGTTTCATATGCCTCATCTTTGTGAGAGAGAAATAACACTCATGTATATCTTGAGTAATCATCAACAATCATAAAGGCATAATTTTTTCCTCCTAGGCTTGCAACTTTAGTTGGTGCAAATAAATCCAAGTGTAAGAGTTGCAATGATCTGTTTGTTGAGATATTATTCTTCTTTGTTAAGGAGGAGTTGACTTATTTTCTTAATTGGCAAGCACCACAAACACCATCTTTTACAAATTTGGTTTTTGGTAAGCCTCTAACTAGTTCATTTCTAGAAAAGTTTAAAATCAAGTCCATACTTACATGTCCTAGTCTTCCATACCATAACCAACTATTTTCATTTATGGCTGCAAAGCATCTAATATTTTGTGATACAATATAATCAAAGTCAATGCAATAAATATTATTATCTCTATATGCATCAAATATCACATTTTCATGGTTGCATGCATATTTAATTAGGAATTTATTAGCTTTAAAAATGAAAACATAGCATTTATCACATAATTGGTTAATACTAAGCAATTAATGTTTCAAGTCATCAACTAGAAACCCATTTTCAATAGATAAAGAAGAATTTTTACTATGCTTCTAATGCTTACAAATCTACCATATTTTGAAGTGAGAGATGTGGACTTGGCTTTTTCTCCAGTCATGTGCCTTAAGCATCCACTATCAAGGAACCATTTGTCCTTACTTGAGAAAGACTTTAAGTACACTTACAAAATAACTCAAGTAACTCCTTTTGCTACCCAAAACCTTTTAGGTCCTTTTGGGTAAGTCTTAGGTAAATATATTCATTTTGGAACCCAAAATGTAAAGATCTGAAAAAAAATTAGAGTGAATTTTTCATTTTTTCCGATAGGGCACACTATTCATGCACTGTTTGCTAGTAGAGCGTTATACATGCATCATTTAGGCGTAAGTTATGTTTAGAAGTATAATTTGAGTAGAACATAGAAGAGAAACATGTTTATAATGTTAAAATACACATCCTGTGAGAATTTGAACCTAATCGGAGATAGTTTAGAAAATGGACCCGAAAAGGGCATCCCGGGTAGCTCGGGTGGGCCTGGCCGCAACTGCCAACGGAAAAAAATATTTTTTTTTAAAAAAATATCATTTAAAACAATTTTAAGAACTTTAGCTAAAGAAAAATTTCGAATTGAGGCGTTTCGAGACGAGTTGTAGTGTAACGGGGTCCCAAACTCATTAAGGGCAAAATGGTCATTTTACCCCTTAGCCCCTTTTGTATAAATACAGCCCCTTATAGAAACTCCAAAGGAATTTGCCATTCTGGGGTGCCAAAAATCCTATTTGAAACTTTGAACAGTGTTATGGCACCTCTAAATTATAAATCTGCTTTAATGGTAGGTGCTAAAATGAGGTGCCATTTTAATATTTTTTATTAAAAAATGTAATTAAACTTAACGGTTATATTTTAACGGGTATAGTTTTCATAACGGTTTAATTTAAATTGATTTTTTAAATTAAATTATAAAAATTAATTTAATTAAAAAAATCAATTTAAATTCTAACAATTAACAAAATTAAAAAAATTATTTAATTATAAAAATTAGTTAAATAAATAAAAGCATTCTAAATTTATAGAATAATTTTCAAAGTGATTTTTCAGGCTTTGGTAATTTTTCTCTTCACAAACCCCTTGTATTTATAGAATTCTTTGTTGAAATAGTGCTGTTAGAATGGTAGCTCTTGTAACAATAAAAATGGAAATGGCCCAACCGTCAAATGGCACCTCTCTCTTTTCTCTTTCCAATGTTTGTAAAAATGGCACCCTAGACCGTTGGGTGCCATTTTGCAACCGCAGATGCCACCCCCTTTAGAGTGAAATTTTTTGAATTTGGAGTGCCATTTTGGCAGTTATGAATTTGGCACCTCGGATGGCACCCTGCATTGGAGTTGCTCTTAAAGTTAAAAATCTCATAATTTGGTCTGAGAAGAAGCAGAAGTCGTGCATGGAGAGAAAAGTGAAGGAAACTTAGGGTTTTCCAAGTTTCAAGCCACCAAAACACATCTCTAGGCTAGGATTCTCATAAGGCTTCTTTCTAGGAAGTTGTTCCCCACATTAAGGGATACATTCTCACCGATTGTTTCGGCTTCATAGCGAGCACAGCTCCCTAGGGTTGAGAAAAACCCCTTTAGGTATGATATCTTACTAAGTAAAGAATATGGTTAAGTTTAGGAATGTTTTACATGTTGATTGCGTGATTTATATATTTACTTGTTGTTAGAAAGTCACTTAGGATGTAGTTGCTTTGAAAAACCTAGAGTTGGTAATTTGTATACTTGTGTGTTCTTTGAGTTCTTTGAGAATTTGTCAAAATGATGAACATGTAACTTGAAGATATGTTTGATTCACTACATTGTGCCTTATGTTCATGTGAATAGACCCTGAGTTTTGAAAGATATGGTTGTTTAATGCATTGATGCTTTGTGTAATTATGTGTTCTTTGAGAATTGGTAATATAGTGAAATGTAACATGAGCATGTGTTTAAATTGATTGTATATAGCATATGTTCATATGAAAGAAGTTGTGTGGTTTGAAAGTTATAATTTACTTTATGGATGATACATGATTTAATGTGTATGCCATGTATTTAATAAACTGCCTCACTGAAATTACATAGAAAAATCAAGGCATATTGGCATATAGTGATTCTTTGAAAACATAGTGCGGGTTGAGCACTTGGTGCTATGCATTATGAGGGTGTAGATCCTGTGGTGAAAAACCCAAAATTGGCCATTGCATTGGTGCTTGCTTAATCCAACGGGAGCGATCCATGAAACAAGTGTTGGTACTCGATTGACCCAACGGGAGCAATCTGTGAAATGAGACATGGGTGTGGCATAGAGTTTGCATGGGTGTGTCACGCATATTTCCATTATATTGTATTAATGAATTGGAAAGCATGTAGATTATAAATGTACACTTGCACCTGCTACTCCTTAACTTTGTTCCTTGCATTAGCATTGTGTCATACTAGCAGTTGTGTTGACCCCTCGTGGGACATTATATTACAAATGAGGCTCCCGGTACTTGAGACTTGAAGAAGTCTTGAAGAATGGAGGGGACATGGACCATGAAAGATATTTGGCCCTTGGGACATATTTTGTATGTATGAGGGCATAAGCCCTAAGACATGTTTATTCAAATTGTAGAAATCTTGTATGGTATGAAAACAATGGGCAATACCCTAAAATTGTAATGAACATGAAGTTTGTAACATTTAAATTTAAGGTGTATGTGTATGTATGGAGGATTGTATGTTTTGAATGATGTATAAATGTTTAGTTGATTTAAAGGATGCATTTTGGTTGCTAGGTTGAGAAATGATGGATTGTGTTGTGGAATATTAGGTGGAAAAAGCTTAGAAAATAAAGGAAACTATGGTGAAGTTTTTCAAAATATAGCAACTAGAATAGTGGAGCGGGAGAGCATGCCTAGACTTTCTAAGTAAGGAATTAAATGAATTAAGAGGAAAAAAAAAAACGTAAAGAAATGAAAATAGAGGCATAGGAGGAGACTTGGGGCAAGTTAGTCAAAATTTTCTTAAGGCCAAAAAATAAGGAAAAAAGGGTAAAATGGTCATTTTACATGTTATAGGGCCCCACATCAAGTTTGGTGATGAAATAAATTGAAATGGGTGCAAAAATGTCAAAACCAAGATTTTTGGACAAATGTTGGAATTTTGGCACTGTAGCAAATCAGCTACTGGAATACTGTAGTGATGAATAGTAAAAAAAATCAGATTGTGGACCAATGCCAGAAGCCCAGCGCGTGCGCGCCCATACCTGCCTCACTCACGCGCGCGCTCATGCCGCACACCTACTGCCTAGCCCCATGCGTGCCCAGCCTGACACCAACCCTTGGCCATTTTTTTGGGCCATGTTTGGCCACCCTTTTGAGCCATGTTTGGTCACCTTATTGGGCCATGTTTGGCCAATCCTTAAACCATGTTTGGCCACCCTTTTTGGTCATGTTTGCCCACCCTTTTGGGCCATGTTTGACCATCCTTTTGGGCCATGGTTGGCCACTCTTATAGGCCATGTTTGGTCACTTCCTTAGACTACCTTAGGTAGAATTTTTGACCTAGTCTTGGCCAATGTTTTAGGGCACTTGGGACCCATTTGGGCCATTGTTCCAAGGTATATTTAAAGACATTTTGAGGTTATTTTGGAGGCCATACTTGAACACCACTTAGACAAATTTTGGCTATTAGTTAGGGGAGATATTTGATTGGCAATTGAAACCCACCCTGGGTAAGTCTAGTAGCGAGTTTTCATTTTAATTATAGGAAAACATGAGCAAATAAATGAATAATCAACTAAATTCATTTAAAATCCTTTTTTTTAATTTTCTTAATTCATTTCACTAACTCCCTGGATTTATGAAAATTTGGGGCGTGACACAAATTATCTTTCTTTTGTCTTTCATGCATTTTTTAGATTTTTTTGAACATTGTGCATGAATAATTGCATTAAAACTAGAGACTTTAACAAATAAGTTTTGATAAGACTTTTGTTTGGTATGAGTATTGTGTCTCAAACCCGCTTTGTCAAAGATTCATCTTTGTTGTGAGATGATCTTATCTAAAATTTCACTACCTTTGATAAATTTTCTTATAGTGAAATTTATATCATCCACATTCTTTTTTAGAGAGGTATTTTCCTATTCAAGATCCTTATTCTTTAAATGCAAGGAAACTTTTTCTTTCTTTAAAATCTCACTTTGATCATTTGCATTTTGTAGATCATTTGAAAAAAAATATATCTTTTTTTTTAAATCCATTTTTCAAAGAGGATTTTCTCAAATTCTTCATGCAATTCCTCAAAAGTATTTTGCAATTCTTCAAAAGAAGGAAATGAGTTAAGATTAGAGTTTACCTCATCTTCTTGAGCCGTGAGGCAAAAGTTGGTCACTTGATTCTTCCTCCAAATTTCCCAAGTAACTTTCATTGCCTTCTTTTTGGTTCTCCCTCATTCTTCTTTTAGTTAAGGACACTTTGCCTTTATGTTTCTTGACTTGTGACATTCATAGCAAGTTGGAGGTTCTTTTTTGCTTGATTCCCCCTTTTGTTTCTTTTCTTTTTATTAGGTAGCTTTTGAACTTTCGTGTGATGAATGCTACATCTTCTTCTTCTTCTTCTTCTTCTTCACTTTTATGAGATGAAGATTTGAGTGCAAGATTCTTATTTGGCTTGCTCTCCTCTTAACGGTTGCTTATGGTTAGCTCATGAGTCATGAGAGATCTGAGAAGCTCATCAAAGCTTAGCTTGTTAAGATCATTTGCTTCTTGGATGGTCGTCACTTTGGTTTCCTAAGTTCTTGGTAGAGACCTAAGATTCTTTCTTACCATCTCAACGTTAGTATAGCTCTTACGAAGAGCCTTCAAATAATTAATAATATTACTAAAGTGAGTAAACAATTCCAAAATTGACTCACTAGAATCTACCTTAAATAGTTCGTAATTATGAACTAACATACTAGTTTTTTATTTTTTTTACTTGGTACCTTCATCGGTAACCTCAAGTTTGTCCACCAAGATATATACCCTAGGGGGTAAATAGGGTATTTTACAAATATTGACAACTTTTACAAACTTTCAATATGAATGCAAGCTAAGCACAAAGTATGTAAAAGAGTGAAAAGAGAGAGAAAAAAAAACACAATAGTTTTTACGCAGTTCAAAAAACTTCCTACGTTCTCAACTCAAGTATCCTCACTTGAGTTTTTTCACTATCTTGATCTCCTTCGTAGGTGGAGGTCAAACATTTACAACAAGAGCTCCTAACTTTTTTGTCCAGAAAAATATCCCTTTGTGTTTCATAAGAGTAGCACCTACTTCACCTTAATGAGAAGATACAAAGTTGTTACTAATAAATACTCTCTCTAGGAGTTGACTGGTGCAATGAATACTCACTCACTAAAGATTGATCAAGTGTAAGCTCTAAGTATTTAAAATGAGTAGAACTTTCAAATCTAAGATTTACAATAAATGATCTCTAAAATCAATATGAAAGATGTAGAAGTTAAAATAAGTAAGTTGATTGCAATAAATGTTGTGACGAACCTTTATTTATAGGATTTTGAAATATATGCCCATTAGATTCAAAATATAGTCATTCCCCCTTTTTAATCCATTCAAAATTTGAATTTTCAATTACTAGATCGAAAGAATCGGTCGACTAGTTTCATCAATCAGTCGATTGGATGATGATTTAGTTAACTGATTAGCTCAACTAATTTGTCTAGAGAGTTAGACTTCATTTGTTAAAAAATAACCAATCGACTGGTCTTTTGGAATTTGTTGACTGGTTTTTCAGTACACAATTTTTCTCTTTAAGAATCAGTCGACTAGTTATTCAAAGTGGTCGACTGGTTTGGATAGTATATTCAAACTGTTTACAAAATTGTCAGTTAGTCAACTGGTTCATGAAGATAGTCGACTGGTAATGACTTACATAATTTAGAATATTTTATCACTTTAAACTTTAGTCTAATTTTATTATTTTCTGGTTGATTTTAGGCTTCATTGTCATCATTTAAATTTTATTTCAGATTTGAAGAAATTGAAGCAGCCCATCGTCTATGGACTCTCTCTCATTCAATGAAGAGGCACTTTGTAAATTATGGACTTGATCCATGACTACTTGGGCCGTCCAACCAAAAGCCCCAGGAAAAAGATGCTAGCCCAAAAAGTGCAAGAAGCTGCTGCCAGCGTGTAGGGCATTAAGGGGGGTCCTGTGTTTAAAAGGAGGCTGCGGTAGAGATTTGGAAAAAAAAAAAAAGGAGAGGCGGCTGGAGAAAAAGAAAGAAGAAAAGAAAAGGTGTAGCTTGGAAAAAGGCAACAATGGCTGGCAGAGAAAAAAAAGGCAAAGAAAAGAAAGATGTTGTGGCTGTTGGGTAGAGAAAAGAAAAAGAAAAGCAAAAGAAGTTGTGACTTGAGAGCAGTGGCTGAAGCAGGGAAAGGAGAAAAAAGCAACAGCGACTGCGTAGGAAAAAAGGAACAGAGCAGTAGCAATGGCTTGGACGACAACGCTGCGGCTTGGAGAGTATTTTTTAGTGTTCAATTTCTTCTATTTCTCTCAGAAAGAAAATATGGTGAATTCGTTTATGTTGAATTTATTTTTTAGCATGAACTACATTTTCTTTATTCTAGGAAAATAATGTAATCTAGTTTCAAACTATGCTTGCTTTTCTATGCTAATTTGAAGTCATTCTCTTTCATGTTTGTCTGATTTATTCTGACCTTTTCGCTTCTAATTAATTGGCCATTAATTAGATGATTTTGATCTTGTGATTTGTTGTCGAAAGAGGGAATTATAGGATGGATCTTGGATATTTCAGCATAGGTGAATATAGAGATCGAAAGACTTGTATGAACCTATGTAGTATTAAAATCATTGGTCTTATTGCTTTCTTGCTTTATTAATTTGCATACTCTTGTGTGAAATGATGAACAAGAATAATTTCTAATTGACTGTCGAAAGAGGCTTTTAGATGAATTAGAGATTTGCTAACAAATATAGAGAATTAAATTCAATTAGTTAGATGAGTAAAGCATAATGAGGGATTAGGTGAAATTGATTTGCTAGAAGTTTTCTCTCTCATTAATTTAATTTTCAAACAACATCTTTCTTTTTCTTTGAGTATTTTATTTGAATTGATTTTATTTTAAATTTCAATTACAAAAATCTTAGTGACTTTTCTAAATAAAGTTGAGATTAGTATAATTTTGGTATTTGTCAAAAGTAAGTTACCAATCCCTGATGACGATACTCTTCTTATCACTTTACTATAAAACTACGATACTGTGTATTTGCAGTTTTGAACCGATCAACTGGTTTTGACAGTGTGAAAATCAAGAATAAGAATCAGTCTACTAGTTCTTGAAACTAGTCAATTGGTTTGGCAGTTTAAGTTTATTTGCCTATTTTTACCAGTGTCTATTTTTCAAAACAACTTTATCTTTAAAAACTTGAAGTGTTATCAATGTAATGTTTTGAAAAATTATTTTATGATTGGTTCTAGTTGTTTATTTAAATTATTAGGGCTTACACTTATGATCAATGTAAACCTAATTCACTCAAAAGCCCAAAATAAGAAGAAATAAAGTCTTTTCTTGACTTGTCTTGATTCATTGGGTTCAAATGTGTCCCTTTTCTTGGTTGATCTTGAATGAATTCAACTATCTTGGATTTTAGCTTTGAAACTTGTACGTTGAGTGGATTCTTCCATTTAATGAACTTTAACATTTCTAAGTCAATAATTCTCTTTGACCTAGATGACCTATTTTCATTATCACTAAATAAAACATTAGTTCACATAGCCAATGCCTTGTTATTATCAAAATTACTGAAATGCTTTTGGTTGAAAAAATTTAGGGCGATGGTACAAGCATCTTGACACCTTTATGGTGGGACATGTTTACTCGAGTAATTTTGATAGTTGAGTGTATCACAGAAAATTGTTAGATGATTCTTTTGTTTACTTGTTACTCTATATGGATGGTGGAACATGTTTACTCGAGTAATTTTGATAGTTGAATGTATCACAGAAAATTGTTAGATGATTCTTTTGTTTACTTGCTACTCTATATGGATGACAAGCTTATGGCTACCAAAAGTATGTCAGAGATTAACAATTTGAAGTCCTAACCAGAAACTTGTTCTTGTCACAACAAAAGTACATTCAAAAGATGCTTAAGGATTTTGCTATGCAGAGTTCCAAACCAGTGAGTATTCCACTTGCCTCTCATTTTAGGCTTTCTATAACATTGTCTATGCAAAGTGAAGAAGAGGATCAATATATGTTAAGTGTTCCTTATTCTAGTGCAACTGGTAGCATTATGTATTATGATTGGCATACATCTAGACATTTCACAAGTAGTCAATATAGTCAATCGATACATAGCTAATCTTGGCAAGGTTCATTGGAAGATGGTGAAAGGGATACTTCGGTATTTGAGAGGGGTTTCATATATTGACTTAGTTTTTTAGAGAGCTTGTGGCTTTGGTTATAGTATTGTTGGTTATGTTGATTTAGATTATGCTGATGATCTGAATAAGAAGAGATATTTGACAAGCTATGTCTTCACACTTGCTGATTATGCGATTAGTTGGAAAGCTACTCTACTATCTACAATTGCTTTGTCAACAACAGAAATAGAGTACATAAGGCTAACAGAAATAGTGAATCAGGTAATTTGGTTGAGCGGTTTGATTAGTGACTTGAGTTTGTGGCATGATGTTATTGTTATGTTTTGCGATAGCTAAAGTGCAATAGATTTGACTAAAAATCAAATGTATCATGAGAGGACCAAACACATAGACGTTAGATATCATTTTCTTTGGAATGTTATGACAAAAGGCAACCTTACAGTTAAGAAGATTGATACAACAGAGAATCCAACAAATATGTTTACTAATCCCATTATGCTACTCAAGTTTATACCCTATTTGGACATCATTAAAATCTCTCAGTTTTGAGTGCGTGGTGCCTAAGGGCGCATTTAGAGGCAACTGAGATTCACTTTGTTGGTATTGTACAGTTGAATTCAAGCCAAAATGCACATTTGTTAAGAATGTGTCATGAATTCATCCGGATTGCTGATGACCTTTTTATGACCTGATACAACTCGAAAAAAAGGCAATGTGTGAGTTTCCCACCATTGCCAACGGGGTTCCAGGGCAGTGCCCCTAACAAAAAAATTTGACCCATTTTTTGTCTACCATATTCTCTGTTTGAACGGAGATTTGGGTCTCCTCCGAATGAAAAAGGCTTTACCGTTCAGACGTGTGAAAGTTTTCTTGCGCTGACTTGGATTCGAATTTGCCAATTTCTAAACCTATATATATGAGTGTTGTTGTAGGGTTTTGGGATTATGATCACTGTGAGAGTAAGGAGCCACTAGGTGAGCCATTTTTTGGTATAAAAGGACTTTTGGGTTTGTCAGTGTTTTCACTATTGTAATCTCCTTTGATTTATAGTGAATTGATCATCGCTGTTTATGAATGTGGGCATCTTGTCGATCCACGTAAATCTTGTGTTCTTTGTTTTGTTGTGTTTATTTGATTTTGCCCTTCTTACTTTCGTTTGATAACACTAGGCAAAACAATTTACAAGGAGTTGAGGCTGGTTAAAAGAAGGACAAGATATGAAAAGGAAACTTGCATTGAGCGCAACAAATCTTTGTTAGGATATGATTAATTCACACTACTTAGCCAATTTCAATTATTTAAAAGCTAAATTTATAAAATGGGGTCAGGTGATTGTCCCAAAACAGCCACCACAGTTACCATAATTCTACTTAGCTAGAATTATATAGGTGTGGGTCAACCATCTATAGTTCATGCACTATTTAAAAAAATCCAGTCTATTAAACCTAGCTTGATTTTTCTGATGGAAATGAAACACAACAAGACTAATAAAAGTCGGATCTCTTCAGATCACGATTTTTTCTCAGTATAGGTGTGGATAGTAAAGGAGTGGGGGTGATATATAGAAAATATGGGATGCAATTTAGAGAATCTATACTGAATAAGTATATTATTAATGGTTTTAGCATGAAATAAACACAACATGGAGAATCACTTTCTTGTTTGGACACCCATAGACCCATAACATATATATATATATATATATATATATATATATATATATATTGTTTAGAATATGCTCAAGGATTTGGTTGTGAACTCTAAGAAGCCTTGGCTCTTCTAGGGGGATTCCAACCAATTTTTTCCCTCCTGGAATAATGGGGTCAATCTTAAGATAGAAGCAGAGAAGTTTTAAGAGTTCTTAGAATGTTTGAACTTTTGTGGATTAAAAGATATCCCTAGAAAAGGGCCCCGATTCACTTTTACAAATAACAAAAAGCAAGGATGAATTTTAAAGGTGTAGATAGAGCAGTGAAGTATCCTTTTCGAGATGCTCAGCTAATTAACCTTTCAATCCATGAATCTGACCATGTAATTTGCCCCATGTTTAGAGTTATAAAGGTGGAATCAAATCACGATGAAGCTCAGAACTCTATTGGAAACATTCATCAGAGTTCAAAAGATATTAGAGATCCATGTTAACTAATTTTCAAGCCAATTTAGAGGACCCAAAAGTTGGAAGATAGGAGATCGATGAAACTGAGTTATAATGGAGGAAATTCTATGGACTTTGAAACTGAAAGTTGAATGGTTTGCCCTTGGTGATAGAAATAGCAAATTTTTTCATACGTATCAAGATCAGGCTTGTTTAAGAAGCTGTTCATTCTTAGAGAGGATTTTACTCACAAAAATAATATGAACTTCATGGTCCGGGCCATATGCTCTTGACTCAAAATTGTACTTGATTTAATTATTGTAAAATTTCCCACTATTTATTTGTGTTTCAAATTTATTCCAAAAATTTGAGTTTGTAATAGTTAGGCAAAGTTAAGTCTTGTCGCTAGTCAATTGCGTCTTTGAAGACTTGAACAAGCTGAATTGAATTACAGCCTTGTAATCTGAAGATAAAATATTTTTTACAACAATTTGAAGACTTCAAATTTACTCTTATCGAAAATTTAAACAAACACACAACATGAATCCACTTAAGTTTCCATACCTAAGATGAGTCTGCGTTTAATCTTTCACTTATCAGTTTTCATTGCGTCTTGTATTTAGTATTACACATACCATAGATGTTTTTTAGTATTGACTATACGAGGCAATTTAGGGTTATAATTAATTAATATAATTAACTAATTACTCCACATAGTTACACGAATAGTCATAAATTATTTTTCTAATTAATTAACCTAAATTAATTAGACAAAAATCATGAACTTAACTGGTTAAACTAAGTTTCCAAATATAATTTAAATTAGATTCTTATCAAATATGTGGCCAAGTGCTTACAATAAAACAAAATTTAAAATATAATAAATAAGAGCACTCAAGCAAGAGATCTAGTCACAAGGTTTTACATAGAAAAATCTCATAGGAAAGAAAACCAATTACCACTAGAGAACATATCTACTAAAAAATCAATCCATGCAAAACATGAACGACTATAGATCACTAACCTGCTACGCTACCATGTAGACCTTATTCGTTAGTCAATTATTTCCATAGTCTTTTAAGTTCTACTCTTGTCGGACAATTGCACTTTTCAATCGTTCCTCTACGCAGTAAACACTTTGTTCCAACCACAATTTGATTGCCTACAGATCAACACTTTCTGTTTTAATTAGTCCTAATCGAGTGATTTGTGTGTACAACATGCTTATGATCTTGATTTGGAAACTTTACAATTATCCCTATTTGAAAAACGTGTTCCTTCAAAAGAAATGATTTGAACAAGATCCTTATTTTCGACAATGATAATTACAAGACTAATTAGTGCATAAGCACTTAATAATGTGATCTATAGGGCTCATTTTTGTTAATCCAAAGATCTCTTTCGCTAGGTCGATTTGACCTTTCGTTAGGTTCTTGTGACCTCATGAAAACTCAGAGTCTGAATCGACGTGAATTCTTTCGCTGAAGTGATAACATTAATGATAAGAAATTGTTAAAGGTTTTCGAACCCCATTCACTTGAAAAAAATGATTTTATCATCCTATTGTATTTCTAACTCATTGTCAAAGGAAAGTTTTGTCAAAGAATTTCATATTATATTACCACATGGACAACTTTGTCAAATGTGTCTAAAAATAGTAAATTTTCAACATCTTGTTTTAATACAACTCATTGCCAAAGGAAATTTCATCAAAGAATTTTATAATCCATTGCCAAAGGAAAATTTCATCAATATGTTGGTGATTCGAAATGTTTACATTTGAACTATGTAATATTTATATGTTTTTGAAATGATTAATGTTGTTCAAATGTTTTGTATCTTGTACTTGAATTTGTGTGAAATCGATAGTGAATGATTATTATGAGCCCTCTTATATTCCAAAAACACTATCGGTTGAAAACTTGTGATAAGGTACTGAAATTATTTACGAATTTTTCACGAAACTCACAGATTTATTCATGACATTTTCATGTATAGTGAACGTGGAATATGGAACCCACAATAGAGTGAAATATGAAGACCAGATGTATATGTGGGGCATGGAACCGACAACAGTTGTGACAATGATATGTAAGAACTAATGATGTAACAAGCTTTTGAACTTAGTGGCAAATAATGTAATGCATGAGTATGTATAAAAAAATCAACTTGACTAGAAACTTTTCTTAGATGAATGTGCACCTTGTATGATTGACTCCGCTGCATATTTGATCTTGTTGTGAAATGCAATTCATCCAAAGCCTATTAAATGTGTTCGCATCCCCTAATCCGTAAAAGATGGATTTCAAAATGTGACATCGAACCTGAGCTTGAACCAGACAACTCACTCCAAGCCTGACCCAAATTAAAATTCATTAATATCGAGTTCAATCTGAACCCGAAAATTTTTCAACAATTTAGATCACTCAACCCAAGTCCAATCTTAATTTAGGTTGGATTTAAATTCTTTTACCCAATCTCATCCCAAAGTGTAAAAAATAAAACCCAAGCCTTAATTTGGATTGAACTCAGGTTGGGTTCGAGTTAACCCGTCAAAGTTGCACCTCTAGAAAATTCTGATTAACTCAAATAGCATACCAAGTCTCTCTACCACAAATGCATTCTCGTTGGGCCACTTGATTTGGCTTGCTTAAGCATAATAGTTTTGACTGTTTCACCCTTAATGTAGTTCATGGTGGCTTGAATCCACACGCAATATTCCCTCAAGGGCCTCAACTACCTAAAAATGTTTTTCAAAAGCAACTCAACCATAACTAAAGACACTATTACTGTGTACAAAAAATTTTGTTGACGTTTCCCGAGACATTGGGAAAAATTAAAAATAAAAGCTACAATATATGTTACATATAATTTGTATTTGTGCATGAATTTTTTTCTTCAAACATTGCCTGAGAGTGACATATGGCTCGTGAGGAGGTTCTTCAAATTCTAACGTTAGTGCAACCTACAAACACTGCTCCTAGTCCACCCCTTTTCTTGATCCACAAAGATAATATAAATGCAATTAAAAACTTGTTGGAAAAAAACCATGTCATCGTATCATAAAAGAGCTAAAAATTACAAAAAAGGACCACTAACATGTTTTTATGGTGGCGAAGCAAGAGAGTAGCAACCCATGTAAAGATATACACCAACAAAAGGAAAGCCATAATACGAAGGGGAAACAAAATTCCTGTTGACCATTATTATTGAAACATAAAACAGATAAAAGCTTGTGTTAGGAAATATGTGTAGGACGGAGTTGAGTAGGGTCTTGGGCTAGCGAGTCTTTTCCCTAAAAATTATTATATATATATATATATATGTTAAAAATTGGAGGCCCAACTCTAAATTAGCTCGATCCTTAATATATGTATCAGAGCCAGGCTAGAGCTCTAACTTTGGGCTAGCTGCATGGGGCCGCTCACCTGCCTTCCCCCCGCGGGCAATGTGGTCCAGGGGGCGTGTTAGATTGTCCCACTTCGCCCATCTCTAGCTCTTCTGGTCGATATATAAAGGATCCTCTCTTCCTCTCCTTAACACCTGGGTTTGAAGGATCGAGCTAATTTAGAGTTGGGCCTCCAATCTTCAATAATATATATATATATATATATATATATATATATACAAACATTTTTTGGATACCTAAATGGTCCTTAGGGTGGGAGTTACACACACACACATATATGTGTGTGTGTGTGTATTTTAAACTTGTCTATGTGCTTGCACATGATCGTAAAGAACAAAGTGAAATCCCACTTACGAATACAACAGTATAAACGCCAGTGCCCTTATTTGCAAGGAAAAATGCATGCTTTTCTTTCTTTTTTTAATAGGTAAGTGGCCATTGGAGTGAGGGTTGAACCTGAGACTTTGGGATATTACCTAAAGTCTCTTCCCAACTCAAGGAAAAATGTGTGCCTCATGAGTAGAGGAGCCATTAGCTGCAAGAATTGAAAATCAAAAACCCTTTTTTTTTTTTGGCAAGCGACTGATTTATTGATTGCATGGCATCTAAAGAAATTTCATGGAGGGGAAAAACGACCATATGTTTCTAGATTAAGCCATAGATAAATCAAGGACACTGAGATTTTAAAATCTATATAAAAGCATAATTCTTCATCTATTTGTTAAGAGTAGATAATAAATACCAGCACACTATAGCAATTGAAAATTGATTCAACATCGGAAACACAGAGACTAACAAGCAGTAAATAGCACAAAATATAGCTTTCCTTATTCTCATATTTAAGAGTCTCAAATTAATTGCATAAATGATGTGAGTTCGATTGTCTCATGGCCTAATGTTAAAGCTTATTTGCTAAGCTCATTACCCAGGCACTGTAGCAGATCGCTCATTTTTTTAAGAAAATAAAATTACAATTCTTAAAATAAACTTCATGCAATGTCTCGAGCAGCACTACTTACTCCTAATCTTGAATTTGATTCAAATTATATTACATTCCTTTCTTTTCTAAACTTCATACAAATACATTACATAATAATGGCATGCAAAAGCATATGATTATTTGTAAAAATCAACCCTTAGTGCTGTTTCATTACTCATTTTCTAGAAGAAAAATAGGTTTAATACCTGTAGAACTGTCTCTTGTGCAGAAAGGGTGGTTGCTTCCATCTAAAGTGTCTGCACCTTCCTCTTTAGCTCATTCGTTTTCTGCTCCTTTGACTATGCTACAGATTGTCTATTTGCAAAAATCTCTGCATGATCATTTATACATCAAGAAAGGACTTTCCACAACAGTAATACAAAAACAGAAATTTCTTTGTTAATTGTACATATAAAAGTGTTACATTAATAAAATTGCAACTTGGGTTTAACTTAAAACTGTCAAGCTATGGTTGCTTCAAACTCCAGTTAAATAAGATTATATCCAAGACCATCTTAGTAAGTATTAAAGAATATGCATCAGCTGGATCAATTTTTCTCTCTACTCCTAGCATGAGACTGAAATACTTTTGTTACAAACTATATTTAAGTACTTAATCCGGAGGTAAATTAAACTCATTCAGAAACTCCAGTTAGATTTCTACTTATCAATTTTATTGCAGAATAGAAACATACACACACACACACACACATATTTTCTTTCTTACAATGATTTGGTCTAACAAATCCATGATAAAAATTTGCCTTCACATGACATGGCAAATGAAACAGGAACTATTTATTTCTGAGGGCAATAAAGGTATATGCTTTCTACTACTATATGTTATCTAATATACCTTATCTAAACCTTACTTATCATCTAATAGTAGATCAAACATACCAAATTTATTCTGGTTTGTTGATTTCAAGCACTCAATTTCAATCAAACGTTTAAGCTAAAAATTAGAGAACACGTGGTTGGAGGCAAAAAACATTGCAAAACAAAATTCAAAAGTTAGTTGACATGTGTCCAGGAGCATTGATCCCGAACCAATGAGCAAGTGCTAAAAGTACTTGTCAGTCCAACTTTTACACACAAATTGTTGATTAGCTGAGATCAATGCACTTGAAACAATGACTAATTTATATGAAGGAAGCAGAGGTTACCCATTTGAGATGAGGCTTTGAAATGTTGAAGGACAAAATTTAGAGTGTTACAGTTGTTTGATATGACTGAGATGGTTGCTTGATACAAAGGGATTTCACCCCAACAGAAGGGGCAGATAATACCACGGAAAGATGAAATCACAACAGAAGTACTACTGAAAAAGACAGAAACTACCTAGCCAATATATAATTTTTCATTGGAGAGAATTTTTTTAAAAAAAGAGACAAGAAGCTGCTGACATGTAACGTCACACTAAGCTTGGAAATTTTTTTATTGTGATCCCATGCTATAGGTCCCACACAGGCCCCACAACAAACAGCCATCAGAACGGCCTTTGTTACTAACACACAATCATATGATTTCCACACGTTTTGCTCAAGTGGAGCAGGAAAAGGATAGTTAGGGATAGTGATAAGTTCTGGAGAAAAAATAAAAGAAAGGAAAGGAAAACGAAGATCCATGCCTGCCTCCCATCCCTTGGTTTAAATATTTGAGAGAAAAACTCAAAAATTAAAAGTCACTTTTGCTCCACTTGTTTAAGTACGGAAAAGATTTTATTTTGTAATTAGAAATTTTTTGGGAACCAAACAAAACAAAGCCTAAGACATCCAATTTCCATTCTTTTCCTCCGTGATCAGCCAGTGAAACCGAGCTGTTCAGGGGATAGAGTGGCCATAGCCCCTCACATATTATGGAACTATTTAATTATCCACAAGACATGATTCTCAGCATAATTTACAATTCTAATTGAAGAAATATAAGTATACTGAATGTGTTTTAAAAGGGAAAAGGGAAGAAGGAAAAAATAAAAATAAAGCACATCCACTCTTGAAATAAACAGATAAATATATGTGTGTGTGTGTGTGAAAGTTTATGTGCTGAGAGAGACATGAGATCAAAAAATTTATGGGTAATTGAGATTTTGGACGAAAATGAGTGAATAAGTAGATTACTTAAATACAAGAAAGAGCATTGCCTACCTACCACGACAGCCCTACTGTGTAACCCAAGCTTTTTGGACTAAAAAAGATACCTCATATCATAGTTCAAATTCTTACTCTATCAAACAAAATTGAATTAATAGTATCAACAACACTGAATGACTTACAATTCATGACTTACACATTAGAATATCAATTTCCAAAAATAAAATTTAAAATCAAGATGAAAAATTGAAAAGAATAAGAAACTTTAACTGATGAAGTTGTGATCTTTTGTCATGACATGTCATTTAAAAAAACCTAAAAGTCTGATGGAAGCAACTTTAAAGAAAAAATAGTGAGATGCCCCACAAAAAAACATTATTGTGACTGGTTTAGTTTATAAAGAAGAAGAAAAAAGAATTAAAGAACTAAGAAATATAAACAAAAGCAACATTTTTCCAACACTCACAAATTTTCTACGCAAATTGATATTAGACCACAATGTAATGACTTAAGAAGCATGGATACAAACACGACATGAACACACGGACGTTTCTCAAATATGACACATACACGAGAAACATGTTGAATATATGTATATATTTTTATATGACATATAATAAAATCTAACATTATTTTAATAAAAATTGGCATAAAAATACATGCATCACAAAAATATTATTAAGATAGTAAAATAACAAAATCATTAAATAAAAATTTAAGCACTTCTTCATTTAATTATCAACATCAATAATTCAAGTTTCAAAACAAATTTACTAACTGTTACATAGAATATATATATATATATATATATACATATATCTAAAAAAAACCGAGGAGAAAAGGAGGGGAAAAATAAAAATATAAAAAGTGTCCCAAATGTGTACTAACATCTTCTAATGTGTTCGGAAAGTGTCCGAAATTCATAAAAAAATATATATATAATTTAGACACTTTTTTTTGCATGTCCAAAAAATGTTCGAGAGTGTTGGTGCCCAACAGGTGTCCGACACGGACACGTGTCAAAATAGAGTGTCCGTACTTCATAGGCCATCACTCAAACAAGGACATTATAAATGGACTGATTTGGCTAAGTTGAAGACTTCCAACAAAATAGTTCCAACTAATTTGTGGCATATTTAAAAGAAAATTTAAAGATAAGCCTTATTCTATATGTTTAAACATACAAAAACATTTTTTTATATACAATTAATTTAATATTTAGTTCCCATGACTCATACAATTCATAAATTTAAATTTAAATGGACTCCCCTTGATCTCATTGAAAACAACAACAGGATCGCGCATCAACAACATTAAAATATAGACTGGTTTGGCTATAGTAATTACCCTCAGCAAAATAGTTCCAACTAAATCATGTCATATCTAATGATGCTTAAACATAAGCCTTGGTTTATATCACACCCAAACCAATAACAAGTCCTCTATATAATTGTTTTGACATTTACTTTCCATGATTTATATGCAATTCATATGAGAAATTTTAAATGGATTGGATTGATCTCATTGAAAATTAGAAGAAAACGAAACACGGTAAAGAAAAATATATAAAAATTGTGTTTGAATATTTTCAAAGAATACCTGGCAACTCCCATGGATCACATTTGCACAAATCGATGACAAGAATAACTTCGAGCTCAATCTCTAATCCGTTAACTTTCCTTTTGGGTAATAACCAACCAATTCCACATCGGTGAGGTGGAAACGAAATCCCAATGGAAGTGATGCCCTACCCATTTTCCTACTCTCAAGTATTCAAAATCTCCAAACAGCATGCAAATACATCCATGACATCCACATTGACTTCTATTTAGTAGAAGTATCTGCAGACCATTCAGAAGATAGTCAATCATGTAAATGTATCTATTTTAAAATAGCCCTTTAGTACTTATCAAAAAAATACCCCTTCAATAGATTTAATAGATTTGTGTTGCAAACAGCTACTAGACAAAAAGAAGAGAGTTTCAACAGACCTGCTGCTATTTTTTGTTTGGACTACCAATTTTCTCGTCTCTAAACTCTTAAATCGATCTCTTGCAAAACTTGCAGCAACCCTTTGTGCAAGAAGAAAATTAATGTTGTCAAAAAAAAAACCATTTAAGTTCTTAAGATTGAAAACTAAACTGCAAAATCAAACTTAATTTCGATTGGAGCCTTTTTGTGTGTGTGGGTGGAGGTAAGGAGAGATGGTGTTAGAATTGGTGCAGACTCAAATCTGAAATGAAGGGAGCGCACTGATTATTTATGTGATGATAAAAAATGATAATCATAATGGTAACTTCCAATCGAAATAAGATTTAACAAAATTTGTGTCAAATAAACATGTTGGCAAATAAATTTCTTTCTCTAAAATTTTCAAGCAATTTTACCTTCTAAAGAAGAAAAAAAAAAGAGAGAGCCTTTTTTACTCCTTTTCGGGATTTATGTATTTTTATTCCAATTTTAGAAATAATGTTAGGTTTTTTAATTATATGACCCTATAAAAAATATTAAAAAAATTTATATATATTCAATGTATCTCTGACATATCCGTGTCCTACTTTTTTTAAAAATGACATGTCTGCATGTCCATATTGTGTCGTATCCATGTTCGTAATTGTATCCGTGCTTCTTTGATGAAGGCTTGTGAACATTCATCAGAATGTTGTTCCAAGATTCAAGTGGACTAGATTTTTACTGTAAGGCCTGAATTTTGTGACAACTTTTGTATGCCATGTTTAATAGTAGATAGGGAGCAACTTCAAATATTGAGGTTTATAGACAAACAGCCCCTAACTTTACCAATTTTTCTAATCACGCGTTAGGAATATAACATACAATAGTATTCAATAACAGAATTTAATTTTACAATTCTGCAGATTCTGTAAGTTAAAAATCTCTTTTAGAATATAACTTGTCAGGATCGGAGACCCACTCACTGCGGATCTCGAACCGTGAACGCGACCTAACCTTTTTGCCAAACCGGATCTGAACTTGCTACACAATCAGTGCTACTAATGTCACGACCCAAAACCCACCCTATCGGATTAGGGGTCCATGACTGGGTCTACGGCCCGTGGGTCGTTCCCCCTTAAAAGGATCTGAAACACTGAGTAGAGTTTTAACAAAAACATTTTATAATCATTAAATATCTAGTAGCATAGTCAGGTCATCATTTAGATACATGCCAAAAAGGACATAAGTGTTTCAAAATACAGATCCTCAAAAACACAAACAAACAGGACCGTGGTGACATGGGAGGGTCAAGACTTGTCAATATTTAGCTTAATACAAAACTCGCCAAAATAGCTACCAGTAGCTAGCAGCGTCTAGACCCCTAGAGCGCCTAAGGGTTCCCCAACTTCGTGTTGTCCTGAAAAATTTAAGGGAGGGGGGTGAGCTAATAGCCCAATAAGTAATTTCCTAGCTTTGACATGAGTTAGGGTTAATCCAAGGAAATGATAGTTTAAAAAGATAACAGACAGCCAATAGCCAAAGGTGCAACAAGAAATACATAGCCAGTCACCAAGATGTGCAAAGTATCGACCCGAGGGTCCAAAAGGCATATCCCACAATATAAAATAAGAGTAAAAAAAAACAAAACCAATTGAAATTGGGATATGGCCTATCATGATGGATTACTGCCACAACAATACGTTATCCAATCAAAGATATACCATGCTTGCAACAATATGATCATTTCACGGGTATAAAAATATGATCATACAATGAAAGCAATAATAATTCAACATCGAGTTCAAATAACCCAGATATGCGTGAATCACCCGGGGCCCGACATACCCCACTAAAACGCATGCTCAGATCCGCCTCAGTTCCTCGGGCTCTCTGAAAAGCGTTAGAGCTCTTTTCTCACTGGTCCCGAAGGACATATAAAACCTCAAAGGGTCTTTCCCCCACGCAATCTGTGAATAGATGGGTCATTGTGACTGAGCACAACCCCGGGTACATACCAATTATTATGATCCACAAAATTCCACACAGGATGTACAACAATACCAAACAATTGATATCAAAATCATCAAGTCACGAAGTGTGTGCAATAACAAGATTTATCTCAAGATCAGGTCATGGTATAATAGTACAATGATGCTCAAATATCAGTGATCAATTTCACAATAATGTAAGCAAGCAAGTCAAATCCAGAGAATAGGCATAACTGATAACCACAAGACGATTGGCTTCAAATCAAGTACTTTAGGTAGTGATAGAGTACAAAGCTGGCAGCATATGAAAATAAGTGTGATTGGCTGGGAATAACCCATATTAAAGCGTCAGAATTACTTACCTCAAAAATAGCTCTCGGCAATTCTACTAATTGAAATCTCCTTCTCTTTTCTCTTGGAAGTTCTTATAAATCAAAAATTTAATTGTCATTAACCCATCTCGGTATTAAAGTATATTCTTAAGGTTGCTAAATTTATTACATCAGCCTTCAAAGTATTTTATTTGGGTAAACGGACTCCACCGTTGGGTTCGGAACATCCACGACATTCGGCTTAGGTTTTTACAGATCTTAAATCGGACTCTTGGATTGAAAAGGACAAAACTGTCATTTTGCACTTTACCTATCATTTATTCTCGAAACCCCTTTTTATAATTTTGACCGTACTATTGGGTTCGAAAGGCTCGAGATAATAAAAATTGACTATTTATGCATCTCGTTTGGACTTCGTTTGAATTATTTTAGGACTCGGGCATTTTCGTAATTTTTTAAAATAATATATAATTAATTTTTCTGTTTTGGGCTCTAATATAATTGTTTAAAACTCTTGGGGTTGGTTCACAAATTTCAAAAGTCCTGGTCTGAACCAGTGGGTTCACTGTGTCAAACCCTAAACCGGCCCAACATCCTAGTGAACCGACCGGTCCAGTTGAACTCCCAAAAACCTTCCCCCGTTTTTCCGGTCGTCAACTTCGACCACTCGCCGGCGCTGGTGCAAGTTCTGCACTGTTTTTCTTCATTGTTTTCACTGATTTGAAGCCCAAAATTCACTGTTTTCGTATCACATCATTTCTAGAATCTCAAGCATTATTTTTAAATTGGTTTTGGTTCCCAAACGTCGCCGGTTTCTACACCCATAATCGATTGTCCGGCCACTACACCGGCAAAGGATAATTGGCCATAAAATGGCCAATTCTTAACCGTTTCACTCTATTTTTGTTGCATTGGATTCCTGAGACTGTTTCCTACTCGTTTCCAGTCTTAAAATTAAGATTAATTCGACATACAAAAATCTACCATTGTTGACCGTGTGCAGTAATTTAGTTTCTGGGTTTTCTTTTCCTATTTCGGATTCTCGTTAATTCTAACAGAAACAATAACTACTGAATATATAAATGGACATAATTTAACTAATAATGTACCTGTTTGCCGGTTTTCTCCAACTACTTCCAAAATCAGTTTTCTTTCTTTCTCTCTAAATTTTCGTTCTCCTTCTGTGTGACTCAATTTCTCTCTCCAATTTCTTTCTCTCTTTTATTCCTCCTTAACCGATTCTATACTTGGTGGCATTGCCACCTGTAGCTACGGACAACACCTCACACATGCACACTACACCTGTTCACACACGGCTGCTTGCATGCAGCCACTTCTCTCAAACTAGGTGCTCACATGGTTTTGCTTGCACATGGTTTTTACACCACTCACGGCAGCACCTATTCATATATATGTATATATATATATATATATTTATATCCTGATCTCCATATATATATATATATACATAATGTTACATTTATATATATAAAGTTATATATACATATAACCGTATACATGCATGTATATAAAATCATATACATGCAATCTATATATATTATACATTTTAATATATGCACGTAGTCCCATAAAAATCAGGCTTCCGGCGCGGCGGCACCTAGGCACCCTTGACTGCCCACCATTCACATGACATTAAATGGTGCATAGATTTATTTACATAGTAACTTTAGGGTACAGCTCGGGATTATACATCATAGCCCGGTCCAACTCTGGTCGGGTACTGCCTAACTCTGGTCGGGATATTACATTCTTACCCCTTTAAAAATAAGTTTGTCCTCAAACTTAGCATGTACTAAGACATAAATAACTAGGGTACTTTGCTCGCATGTCATCCTCCCTCTCCCAAGTTGCCTCTTCGACTTGATGATTTCTCTAAAGTACCTTCACCAAGGGAATGGACTTGTTCCTCAAAACTTGCTCCCGACGATCCAGGATCTGCACTGGATGCTCAACATATGTCAGGTCCTCCTGAACATCTAGTGGTTCGTGCTCGACCACTTGACTAGGATCACGCAAGCACTTCCCCAACATAGAGACGTGAAAGATGTTGTGAACGTGTGCTAACTCTGTTGGTAAGGCAAGTCGGTAGGCCACCGGTCTGACTCGTTTCATAACCTCAAATGTTCCAATGTAGCGGGGTCCCAGCTTCCCTTTCTTACCAAATCTCACTACGCCCTTCATGGGCGACACCTTCAGAAACACAAGGTCGCCCTCTTCAAATTCTAGCTCACGCCTCTGGATGTCGGTATAGCTCTGTTGACGACTTTGAGTTGCTAGCAGCCGCTGCTTAATTAATCGGATCTTTTCTGAAGTTTGCTCTACCATCTCGGTGCCATATAACTTCCTCTCGCCTAATTCGGTCCAGCACAGTGGAGATTGGCACTTCCTACAATACAGTGCCTCATATGGAGCCATCCCAATGCTAGACTGGTAGCTGTTGTTGTAAGTGAACTCTACTAGTGGGAGTGAATCCTCCCAGCTCGCTTTGAAGTCCAAAACACAAAATCTCAACAAGTCCTCCAGTGTTTGAATGGTTCTCTCAGACTGCCCATCAGTCTCAAGATGGTAGGCTGTACTGAGGCTGAGCTCCGTGCCCATTGCTTTCTGTAAGCTTTTCCAAAATTTAGACACGAACCTCGGATCTTGATCGGACACAATTGATACTGGGACTCTATGTAGTCGAACTATCTCCTAGATGTAGAGCGCTGCCAACCGCTCTAGTGACTGGGTTGTCTTGGTCGCCAAGAAGTGAGCCGATTTTGTCAATCTATCAACAATCACCCGTATTGAGTCACTCCCTCGAGGCGTCTTAGGCAGCCCGGAGACAAAGTCCATAGTGATGTGCTCCCATTTCCACTCGGGTATTGGGAGCGGCTGTAATGGTCCACTCGACCTTTGATGTTCGACTTTAATCTGCTGGCATTTAATACATCGTGCTATAAGCTCAGCTATGTCCCTCTTCATCCCTGGCCACCCATAGGTCGTCTTGACATCGTGGTACATCTTAGTGCTCCCTAGGTGTACCGTAAATCTCGAATTATGTGCCTCCTACAGAATCTCCTTTCTGATCTCGAGCTTGTCTGGCACACAAATCCGACCCCTATAATATAGCATCCCATCACGTACCACGAATTCTGAGTTCTTCCCTAACTCAGCTTCTTCACGAAGCTTGACCAGTTTCTCATCGTGCATCTGCTGCCCTCTAATCTTGTCCACAATCGCCAGCCCGACTGTGACATTGGCAAGTACTGCTCTGGTACTGGGCAGAACTACCTCAATTTCCATTTCCTCTAGATCCCTCTGTATCTCTCGCTGTGTGGTCCACAAACAGGCAAGGCTCCCTAAAGACTTATGGCTGAGAGCATCGGCTACTACATTGGCTTTTCCGGGGTGATACTGGATGCTAAGCTCATAATCCTTAATCAACTCTAACCATCGGCGCTGCCGCATGTTGAGTTCCTTCTGCGTGAAAAGATACTTGAGGCTCTTATGGTCTGTGAAGATCTCACATGTCGCCCCATATAGATAATGCCTCCAAATCTTTAACGCAAACACTATTGCTGCTAGTTCCAGATCATGAGTTGGGTAGTTCTTTTCATGGGGTCTCAATTGCTTGGAAGCATAGGCTACTACCCGACCCCTCTGCATCAGCACACACCCTAAGCCCTTGTGTGATGCGTCACTATAAATCACGAAGCCCTCGGTCCCATCTAGCACTGTTAAAATCGGGGCTGATACTAGACGGTTCTTTAGTTCCTGAAAGCTCCTCTCTCGTTCCTCAGTCCATACAAATGGGGTATTCTTGCGAGTCAACTGTGTGATCGACGCGGCTATCTTGGAAAAATCCTGGACAAAGCGCCTCTAATATCCAACCAACCCTATAAAGCTCCGGACCTCAGTAACGCTGGTCGGTCTAGGCCAATTCACAATGGCTTCTATTTTTTGTGAATCCACTGAAATGCCATCCTTAGAAACCACATGTCCCAAAAATGATATGCTGGGAAGCCAGAACTCACATTTCTTCAACTTTGCATACAATTTCTGCTCCCTCAGCTTCTGCAAAACTTTTCTTAGATGCACTTCGTGATCTTCTGGGCTCTTAGAGTAAACTAAGATGTCATCGATAAATACTATCACAAAGTCATCCAAGTACGGCTTGAAGACCCTATTCATCATGTCCATGAATGCAGCTGGGGCATTTGTCACCCTAAATGGCATCACCAGGAACTCATAGTGTCCGTATCGAGTCCTAAATGCCATCTTCTGCACATCTTCTGGCTTAACTTTAAGCTGGTGATATCCCGATCTCAAGTCTATTTTAGAAAACATCTGTGCCCCCTTTAGCTGATCGAACAAGTCGTCTACCCTTGGCAGTGGATACTTGTTCTTGATGGTGACCTTATTGAGCTCGCGATAATCAACACACAACTGCATGGTCCTATCTTCCTTTTTGACAAACAACACTGGGGTACACCATGGCGACGAACTGGGCCGTATAAATCCTTTATCAAGCAATTCTTGTAGTTGCAGTTTAATTCTTTCAACTCAGTCGGCGCTATTCTGTATGGGGTTTTGGACACTGGTGTCGTACCGGGAATCACATCAATACAGAACTCGATCTCTCGGTCTATAGGCATACCAAGAAGGTCATCAAGAAATACATCAGGGAACTCCCGGGCAACTGGGATCTGATCAAGAATAGGTTCCTGTGAGCGGGCATCAACAACGCTGCACAAAAACCCGTGACATCCCTTTCGGAGTAGACGTCTGGCCTGAATGGCAGAGACAAAATAAGGTGGGGTGACCACTCCCGTCCCCTCAAAGATAACCCTCTGTTGCCCTGGGCCCTATATGTGAACTTTCTTAACTTCATAATCGATAGTGGCACGATTCGCGGTTAGCCAATCCATGCCGAGAATCACATCAAATCCACAGATCTCTAACGGTATCATGTCTGCTATGAACTGAGTACCCATGATCTCAACCCCACAAGATCTATATATAGTATCCCCAAATAATGACTCCCCTGATGGTATAGTGACAGTCAGCACAAAATCTAGGGGCTTGGCTTCTATGTTCAGTCTATTAGAAAATGCTGGAGATATAAACGAGTGTGTGGATCCAGTATCAAACAAGGCATGTGCAGGCTGAGAACAAACTATAATAGTACCTACAACTACCGAGGTAGTGGCCTGCACATCCCTAGGTGTAATAGCGAAGACCCTCCCCGGTCGCTGCTGCTCAGTTTTGGGTCCTCCACTCTTCTGCTGAGGTTTCGCCACAGAAGCCGACGCAGCTGGGGTAGTACTGACCACCGACTTGCTGTTCTTAGGACAGTCCTTCTTGAAGTGCCCAACCTGTCCACAATTGAAACAAGCCTTGGTATCGTGATAGCATGGTCCTTTATGAAAACCTTGGCAGGTGGAGCATTTAGACGTGCCCCCATCTTGTGACTTGGCCTTTCTTTGACCAGGCCCTGTACTGAAATTATGTGATCCTGTGCCAGTCCCAGAAAATGAAGATCCCTGCCCCCTACTCTTGTTGTTTCCAGACCTCTGGTTTTTTCGCCTTTTTGCAAACTCTTCCCCGCTTTGTTCTATGATCATGGCGATTTCCACCACCTCATCGTAGGTAGTGAGTCGGTGGGGCCGAATTCTGTCTTTAATGGCCCATCTGAGGCCGCTTTCAAACTTGCGGACCTTTCTTTCTTTCGTGTTTATAACATTTGGAGCAAATCTGGCCAACTCAGTAAACTTGGCCTCGTATTCCTCAACAGACATGCCTCCCTACTAGAGGGTTATAAACTCAGCAGCCTTTTGATTCTGGACTTCTCGAGGAAAGTACTTCTGATTGAAAATCTCAACAAATTGTGGCCAAGCCATATTAGGTTCCCGGGCTACCTGCAAAAGCCACCATATGTGTGCTACCCCCGTCAGCATATAAGTGGCATAGGCCACCTTCTAGGTGTTTGTACATATCATAATTTTGAAAATCTTTTCCATCCCTAGCATCCACTCTTCAGCTGCTGAGTGCCTCCCTTTACCATCGAAAGCAGGCGGCTTCATATTCTGAAACCGTTTATAAAAGTAAGTTGGGTCCTTCTCACGCCTAGTTCTATCCTCTAGGGCTGGGGGATTATTCTGTGGCACTGGCCCATTTGCTTGAGCCTGCATTAGGGGCATCATCTCTACCACACAATTCAGGATCTCCTCCATATGATCCATTCGCTCCCTGTCAAACTCCATAGCCATACTACGAGTCTGCACCATATACTACAAAGAGGACAGTCCACAAAACTTGGGTAATTAATTGACCGCTAGACTTATGACCCTTAGACTTTAGCGAGTTGTAATACTTCAGTCTTAATCTCCCATGGACCACTAGAACCATATGCTCTGATACCAACTCTGTCACGACCCAAAACCCACCCTATGCGGATTAGGGGTCCGTGACCGGGTCTACGGCCCGTGGGCCGTTCCCCCTTAAAAGGATCTGAAACACCGAGTAGAGTTTTAACAAAAACATTTTATAATCATTAAATATCTAGTAGCATAGTCAGGTCATCATTTAGATACATGCCAAAAAGGACATAAGTGTTTCAAAATACAGATCCTCAAAAACACAAACAAACAGGACCGTGGTGACATGGGAGGGTCAAGACCTGTCAATATTTAGCTTAATACAAAACTCGCCAAAATAGCTACCAGTAGCTAGCAGCGTCTAGACCCCTAGAGCGCCTGAGGGTTCCCCAACTTCGTGTTGTCCTGAAAAATTTAAGGGAGGGGGGCGAGCTAATAGCCCAATAAGTAATTTCCTAGCTTTAACATGGGTTAGGGTTAATCCAAGGAAATGACAGTTCAAAAAGATAACAGACAGCCAATAGCCAAAGGTGCAACAAGAAATACATAGCCAGTCACCAAGATGTGCAAAGTATCGACCCGAGGGTCCAAAAGGCATATCCCACAATATAAAATAAGAGTAAAAAAAAAACAAAACCAATTGAAATTGGGATATGGCCTATCATGATGGATTGCTGCCACAACAATACGTTAGCCAATCAAAGATATACCATGCTTGCAACAATATGATCATTTCAGGGGTATAAAAATATGATCATACAATGAAAGCAATAATAATTCAACATCGAGTTCAAATAACCCAGATATGAGTGAATCACCCGGGGCCCGGCATACCCCACTAAAACGCATGCTCAGATCCGCCTCAGTTCCTCGGGCTCTCTGAAAAGCGTTAGAGCTCTTTTCTCACTAGTCCCGAAGGACATATAAAACCCCAAAGGGTCTTTCCCCCACGTAATCTGTGAATAGATGTGTCATTGTGACTGAGCACAACCCCGGGTACATACCAATTATTATGATCCACAAAATTCCACACAGGATGTACAACAATACCAAACAATTGATATCAAAATCATCAAGTCACGAAGTGTGTGGAATAACAAGATATATCTCAAGATCAGGTTATGGTATAATAGTACAATGATGCTCAAGTACCAGTGATCAATTTCACAATAATGTAAGCAAGCAAGTCAAATCCAGAGAATAGGCATAACTGATAACCACAAGACGATTGGCTTCAAATCAAGTACTTTAGGTAGTGATAGAGTACAAAGCTAGCAGCATATGAAAATAAGTGTGACTGGCTGGAATAACCCATATTAAAGCGTTAGAATTACTTACCTCAAAAATAGCTATCGGCAATTTTACTAATTTAAATCTCCTTCTCTTTCCCCTTGGAAGTTCCTATAAATCATAAATTTAATTGTCATTAACCCATCTCAGTATTAAAGTATATTCTTAAGGTTGCTAAATTTATTACATCGGCCTTCAAAGTATTTTATTTGGGTAAACGGACTCCACCGTTGGGTTCGGAACGTCCATGAAATTCGGCTTAGGTTTTTAAGGATCTTAAATCGGACTCTTGCATTGAAAAGGGCAAAACTGTCATTTTGCACTTTACGTGTCTTTTATTCTCGAAACCCCTTTTTTATAATTTTGACCATACTATTGGGTTCGGAAGGCTCGAGATAATAAAAATTGACTATTTATGCATCTCGTTTGGACTTCGTTTGAATTATTTTAGGACTCGGGCATTTTCGTAATTTTTTAAAATAATATATAATTAATTTTTTCTGTTTTGGGCTCTAATATAATTGTTTAAAACTCTTGGGGTTGGTTCACAAATTTCAAAAGTCTCGGTCTGAACCAGTGGGTTCACTGTGTCAAACCCTAAACCGGCCCAACATCCTAGTGAACCGATCGGTCCAGTTGAACTCCCAAAAACCTTCCCCCGTTTGTCCGGTCGTCAACTCCGACCACTCGCCGGCGCCGGTGCAAGTTCTGCACCGTTTTTCTTCACTGTTTTCACTGATTTGAAGCCCAAAATTCACTGTTTTCGTATCACATCATTTCTTGAATCTCAAGCATTATTTTTAAACTGGTTTTGGTTCCCAAACATCGCCGGTTTCTACACCCATAATCGGTTGTCCGGCCACTACACCGGCGAAGGATAATTGGCCATAAAATGGCCAATTCTTAACCGTTTCACTCTATTTTTGTTGCGTTGGATTCCTGAGACTGTTTCCTACTCGTTTCCAGTCTTAAAATTAAGATTAATTCGACATACAAAAATCTACCATTGTTGACCGTGTGCAGTAATTCAGTTTCTGGGTTTTCTTTTCCTATTTCGGATTCTCATTAATTTTAATAGAAACAATAACTACTGAATATATAAATGGACATAATTTAACTAACACTGTACCTGTTTGCCGGTTTTCTCCAACTGCTTCCAAAATCAGTTTTCTTTCTCTCTCTCTAAATTTTCATTCTCCTTCTGTGCGACTCAATTTCTCTCTCCAATTTCTTTCTCTCTCTTTTCTCTATTTTATTCCTCCTTAACCGATTCTATACTTGGTGGCATTGCCACCTGTAGCTACGGACAACACATCACACATGCACATTACACCTGTTCATGCACAGCTGCTTGCATGCAGCCACTTCTCTCATACCAGGTGCTCACATGGTTTTGCTTGCACATGGTTTTTACACCACTCACGGCAGCACCTATTCATATATATGTATATATATATATGGAGATATATATATATATATACATAATGTTACATTTATATATATAAAGTTATATTTACATATAACCGTATACATGCATGTATATAAAATCATATACATGCAATCTATATATATATATTATACATTTTAATATATGCACGTAGTCCCGTAAAAATTGTGTAATACCCTGACCCAAATCGTAACCAAGCAAGCCGAACCCAGATCGTACCCGAGCGAGCCGATAAGATTTTACGTTACGATGAAGAAATAAACGGGTTAGATTTTAATAGTTTTGAATATATGGACAAGTGTCAAGGCAAACAAATAGCCAAAAAAAAAAAAAAGAAATAAATAAAATAAAATAATAAGAAGAAGAAGCAAAAAATAAAATGAAAGATAAAATAAAAATAAATAAATAAATAAATAAATAAAACATGTTGTGGCACATGGATAAATATATATATATATATATGTGTCTACATATATATATATATATGTATATACATATTAAATACTGGGGGTTACAACTGAAAAAAAAAAAAAAAAAGAAAGAAAGAAAGAAAGGAAACGGATGGGGGTGATAGGCGCAGTAAGTGAAAAGGCAATAAAGAGAGAAGTAGAACAGGGAGATTAAAGAGAGAGAGTAACGGGGAGAGAGAGAGAGAGTTTTCTCTGGCTCTTTCCAGATTCACCATCAATTTGGCAGCCACCACCACCATCAAAACTCCACCCCCACCGCACCGTGCACCATCAACGAACACCAACAGTCTCTGCACCGTGTCTCTGCAACAGACCACCATCAAACTCCAACAGTCCCGCACCGTAGACATACCAATACAATCCAGATCTGAGACTACAAGCCTCAACGTCACCATCGAATTGTCCAGATCACGGCCAAACTCCCTAGACTGCTGTCCGTTCTGATCGGATCAGTGACCTTGCCACCACCACGAACGGTAGAACGTTGGAACAAGGTAACTAAGCCGATTTTTTTTTTTATGGAAGCACGAATTATAGATTTGATTTTTAGATTTAATTAAGCATGGAAATTGGTTGTATTCAAATTGAAACAAGGAAAAAAAAAAAACGAACAGAACTGAACATGGGGAAATAGTGAAAAACAGAGGAGAAAAATAGATCGGGTGGGGTGATTTTGTTGCAATCAATTGGTTTAGATCATGTGTAATTGATTCTCTTGGGTGTAGGGAAATTTTAGAATCAAATCAGGATTGAAACCGTAGGAGAAAACGGGGAAAAACGGAAGGGAAAGGGGCTGCCGGAAAACCTCACAGCCCCTGGTGCGCTACCGTTCCGGTTAATTTGGGAGTGCTTCGGTACTCCGATTTGAAATCCGACGGTAGATTTGAGTTGCCCATGACTGGTAGGTGTGAACCCCACTGAGAAACGTAAGAAAATCCGTCACCGGCGAGTCGCCGTTGACGGAGAAGACAAACAGCCACGCGTGGGAGTGTTGAACGGCTGCTGAGTTTGTGATTTTATTTGGGCCAAACCGGGTCGGGTCTGACCCGACCCACCCATTCAGATGACTGCCCAACACTTGTACTTCATGGGTAAATTTTTAAATTCGAGTTTAGATGGTGTTTGGTTAGAAAGGAGAAGTTATCCAATGGTTGGGTTAAACTTGAATAAGGAAATGAAAAAAAATGGAAAATTGGTATGGCAGTGAATTGAACCTGTGACCAAAGGCGTAAGGGTGAGAAACTTAGCCACTGAGCCACCAAGGCACATGTGGTCTGTTTGGGCTCAAATACGATATATATTAGCTATATTAATTAATTTAAAGAAGTGATTTAAATTAATAAATTTTAAATTAAATTCCGAGGCTTAAATTAGTCGAATGAATAATGAAAACTTACTATTTTGGACCCTCTGAATTTAATGGTGAGGTCCGTTTTACGAGACGGAGTCCCAAAAAAAATAAAATAATCGTAGAATGCCAAAATGACCAAAATGCCCCTACGTTGAAGGTAAGTCAAACGGACTCCGATTTAGTTAAGTAAATAGTGGATTTTTATTAATTCAAACCTACCGGACTCAACGGTGAAGTCCAACTTATGAAAACAGAACCCAAAAAGTAGAGACACGTAAATGACCATTTTGCCCTTGGGTAAATTAAGTTTAAAATGGAAATCGTAAAGTATAAATTAGTAAGGGAGGTATTTAAAGTAACTAGGCACAAATTTGGTAAATGATATGAAAGCTGAAACGTGTTTATTGATTTATAGGCAAGTCAAAAGGAAAGGAGAAAGTCACGGGATATTAAGACATTGATAAGGTAAGTGGATTCCTATCTCTTATACGTGGTTTTCCAAGCCACCATTTTTCTATTACTGCCAAAACTTGTACTCATTCACTGTTATTGTTCCCACCATTGATATTGTCCTATCTGGTGGATGCTTATTGATTGATATCTCATGATTTGATTCATTGCACTGTATGCTTATGTCATGTTATTTCATACCTTATATGTGATGGAAACTTAATTTATAACTGAATGTCGAGACTGTGAATGGAAAGTGGAAATGGGACCTTCGGGTCGAATGACTGGATTGACAGGACCTTTGGGTCGTTTGACAGGATTGACAGGACCTACGGGTCGAATGACTGGATTGACAGGACCTACGGGTCGAATGACTGGATTGACAGGACCTACGGGTCGTTTGACGGGATTAACAGGACCTTCTAATTGTACTTGACTGTGACCGTTTTATTGCAGCAGTACTCATGTTGATTATGATTATTGTGCCTTAATACTTCACTATTAATTGAAAACGTTGTCATGACTGGCTATCATGTTACCTTGAAATTCATGCTTTCCTATGTACTCTTTAACCCGTATTTGAGATAGGCTTTTACTTACTGAGTTTGTAGCTCACCCCTTACTAAATTTTTTTCAGGTAAAAATGTTACAAAACCATAGTAGGAGTTCAAGAGCATAGGAAGACAGTTGAAGAGCATGAGAATAGTGAACGAAGTCTCTCCCATGTACTCACCACCTAAGAGTGGTTTAGGATCAATTTATTGTTAGTTTGAACTTTAGTCTTTGAACAATAATTGTAATAAAGCTTCCGCACTTTAATGTCATGTTTATATTATTTACTGTTATCATTGGTAAAAGAATGAAAAAAGTAGGGACAGTTATTGGGTCAGCCCCACGATACGAGATCCGCATAGGGTGGGTTTCGGGTCGTGACAAATTGGGCTTCCGACGCGGCGACACCCTGGCACCCTTGACTGCCCACCATTCACATGACATTAAATGGTGCATAGATTTTATTTACATAGTAACTTTAGGGTACAGCTCGGGATTATACATCATAGCCCGGTCCAACTCGGGTCGGGTACTGCCTAACTCTGGTCGGGATATTACAACTAACATGCAACAACTATCATAACATAAACATAAATAGCGGAAGACTTGAAATAAAAGTTGCATGTAGTATATATCTGGTTCTCAAAATACGAACTGTAAAATTTCTTTAACTACTATACAATCCCAAGACGTGGATGACATGGGAAGCTATAAGACTGTACTACGTATTACACTTACAACTTCCAAAAATGTCCATGTCAAACTAGCAGGCTCTATGGTCTACTCTCAACATCTGTCCCTGAAATATTTTAAAATAAATCAGAATGAGCTAACTTAGCCCAGTAAGTAATTCTCTTTTACTTTGCCATGTGTACAGGTCAATATAGAAAGGCATAATCCGAAAAGAACTAGGATAATGCAAATATGATGGCTAATGAATAAATATAGAACTCATCAATGAATATCAAAGATAGGAAGCTCAAATGATAAATCAATGGAAATCTGATCTGATAACAAATATCATGTTGCTACAAACCTTGCTGCTATTCTAGGCTTTACAAGATTATATATATATATATATATATATATATATATATGACTTCAACTTTTTATTTCTAGAAGCTGCTACACAGATATATATATATATATATATATATATATATACCTACCAATTCTCCTTTTAGTAGCTTCCATATATTATATTTATTATTATACATATACATGGGTTTTCATATATTTCTCCACGCATATATATAGAACCATATATATGTGTATGCGTCTAAGCATAGGTCCCAATCTATCATATGGCAATATTTCTATTTCATAAAATATTCATTTATGGAATGCTGGTAAATTTGGCATAAAGTCGGGGCTCGGTATCATAATTATTTATTTTGCTAATATTGGGTCCCCATTCGTGTCTTATATTATATTCATTTTATTGCCATAGTTAAATCACCGTATTGATCCCATATTGTGCATTTGGCACTCGGTTGACCGGGTTGTCAATTTTCTGAGTATACACCATTTTTGGTGTTTTGGATTAATTTCATATCTGAAAGTAATAAATCCCATTATGGCTTACCATCTTCTGAGCTATTCCAAATCATTAACGCCACATAACCTATTTTTATTAGGTCAGGTACAATCTGCGTCATGTCGGATTTTCGGGGTATGACAAGGTAGGTCTATTTAAACCAATTTCCCACACCTGTTGCCAAACAGACCTGTTCAACTTTTAAATTTAAAACAGACATCACATAAACGACACAGTTTCACTTAATAAGGTTTAAAACGACACCGTTCCTATTTCACTATTCTTCATCTTTTCCATTGAACAAGCAATGTTGCCCTAATTCACTATTTTCACACTTTCTCTATTTCGTGGAGTTCTATAACTCTAAATCACCTGCGGTTTGTTCCTACGGATTCCTAAGGTTATGGGAAACATTTTGGCATTGGTTTGAGACCTTGAGGTGGTCTAGAGAGCTTGTTTGGGCTCCCATGGTGTATTTGGTTTTTCCCTTAGTAAATGTTCATTTCTCCATAAAAATGAGTGTGGTTTGTTCTGAGGTGATCCTCTCCCCATAGGGAACAATTCCTCATTCAGAAATCAAGGTTAGGTGTTTGTTTTAGGGTGATGGGTCATTTGGTTGTGACTTGCAACTCAACGGTTGAGGTCATTTCTATGACTTTTTGGTCGCGGTCTAGGGTTTTCATAACCCCTATGACCTCTAGTTTTGATCCCAAGCGATAGAAATAGGTTTCATAGGAGTTGATTCAGGTTTGGTTTTTCTCTGTTCGACCTTAATCTTCTTCTAAATTAACCTTTAACATGTCACAACCTGAAACCCACCCTATGCGGATCTCATATCGCTAGGCCGACCTAGTGGCTGCCCCTATTTTTTTATTCTTTGTATTAGTAGTAACAATGTATAATATAAAACTTAAATAGTAAATTAGTGGAAGTATTAAATACATAATATGGTTCTACAATATCAAAATAAGAATTAACATAATATCACCCTTAGGTGGTGAATACATGGTAGAACTATATTATGACTAATACATTCCTCAAATGTCCTCCTATGCTTTCAGACTCCTACTGCGGTCCCGCAGCATCTCTACCTGAAAATAGTAAATCAAAATGAACTAAACGAAGCTCAGTAAGTAAATTCCCATCTCTGATACTAGTTAGGGTTAATATAGAAAAAACATGAATCCATGAATGTAAACATGATAGCCAATCATAGGATAAGATGCTATGATAACCAATAAAGATAAAATGCCACAATGGCCAATGAACAGTAGAGGTCACAATAATCAATCATGAGTAATGGATATAATATGAACATGAAACTCTCAATGGAAACCAGTCAACATAAATGTACTGCCACAATAAATCGATAACAATCAATCGTAATCAATGAGTGAACTCTCAACATAAGATTATTTATAGGGAATGAAAACATCCTATGAATCCAATAAACATAATCATATCAATCAAACATAAGTGATGCATTTACTCTGTTAAGGGCTTGGCAGACCCTCGGTCTCTTGGGGCTCGACATACCTCCCTAACCTCAGTGCATATAAAATGCCATCATTGCTATATATTCGTTCACGGACTCAACCCGTAGGTCCTGTCAACTCAGAAAGTATTGGATGAATATTGTGACTGAGCACAAATCCAGCATTCATAATATATCATGATCATTCGTGATTCCATAAGAGTGTATAAAAATAGAATATCATTCATTTAGTAAAAACATAACAGTGACCTTTCAAGGCATAGTACAATATAATGATCAATGATATAGCAATCCATAAACGTACACAAGATAAAACAATATCACATTGTGGAAACAATAAACATTTGGTATGTACAAGAGTACAAATTTGGAGGTAATAGAATGAACATAGCTTGAAAAATCACATGTAAGAGATTGGGTTTACTTACCTTATCAGTATGTTCTAGTTCAGTATTCTGTGACTTTTCATTTTCCCTTTGAGTTCCCTATAATTCAATAAACATGTCTCAGTTTAATGCTATTCATAAAATTTTATATCTTGTTACTATAAGTATCTTTTTTGCTAAATTAGACTATACTGTTGAGTTTGAAATATCGAAGAAAGTCGGTTTAGGCTTTCACGGTTTCCAATTTGGACTTCTGCACTGAAAAGGGTAAAATGGTCAATTTACACTTTTACGTGTCTTTATTCCTCGGAGCCTCTTTTCACAAATCGAACTTCACTGTTGAGTCCGAAATGCTTGAAATAATAAAGATTCACTATTCATCTATTTTAAATCGGAATCCGTTTGACTCATATTTGACTCAGGGGTATTTTGGTCATTTGGCACTTTTATGGGTATTTATTTTTTAGAGTCCCGTCTCGTAGAACGGACCCCACCATTGGCTTTAGAATACTCAAAACATAAAGAAAATACTATTCACATGACTAAATTGGACATCAAATTTTAAATAAATAAATAACTTTAATTAATTAAATTAATTAACTAATATTATATTATATATATATATATATTAATTCACTACTTGACCACACGTGCCTCAGTGGCCATAAGGGCCTCATGCCCATGCGGTTCGGGGTTCAATTCCCCTCAGTCGCACCTTCCTTTCCATTTTCCTTAAAAACTGTTTCACCTATTTAAAACAATTAAGCAAGATCAAAACAACACCGCTCCGATTTACCCGTGAGTGCTCCTGGGCGGGTCTCGACCTTACCCGGGATCCAACTCAAACCGCGGCCCAAACAACTCTCCTTCTTCCCCCGATTTTTCGGTGAACTGTTGGTAGCAGTTCCGGTCACCTTATCCGGCGCCGATGACCGGAATGCATTTTTATTCAATTTTTTTCTTCACTTTTTCCTCATTTTAAAGCTATCTTTTGATTCTAATCATCCTAAAACACAATTTAGGACTGTTACAAATCATTTTTAGCCTCTAAAACTCATTGAAAATTAAGATTTCCAAAATTACATATTTCCAATAAATCCATTTTTCTCCCTCATTTCTTCACTGTTTCACTCTGAGTTTCTTCCTATGTGTTCTATTTTCTTCCTAGATTATCATCATGCAATTATTTACAAGCTTTATCAACCTCTACAAAAAAACCCAGAATTCGAAATTCAGAAATTCTAAAGCTTACCTCAGTCGCACAGTATCTCTTTCTCCCTTCCTTCTTCCTCTCCATTTCTCCTCCTCTTTTCTCCTTCTATTCCTTTCTTAAGCATGCAAGGCATGCCTCTATATATAGCCAAAACAATTTCACCGCACCTTCACTCTCTCCCTTTCCGTTTCTACTTCTTTCTCTCCTTCTTTTCATTCCTTTCCTCTTTCTTTGACTTTTTATTTTCTATTTAAATTTCTAAATTCATAACCCCCTCCCCTCATTTATGTTTTGCCTTTATTTTGTAAGTTATATATGTATATTATATATATGACACACACTTTCTCACACACAAATATTTATGCACATATGATATATATATATAATAAATATATATATATATATACTGCCTATGTGATATGTAGATAATGTATAGACTTATAAATATATATACATGTATATACCACACACATATACACACATATATTTATATACATACGATTATATATATATATATCTATCTACATATATCTTTAATAATTCATATATATATATGTACATGATTATATATATAAAAATTTATATTACATATATATACATATATGTATGCATACCCATATACGTATATACACATGTACACGTACTTCGATGCTCGCTCACAGCTTGCTCGGGTATTGCTCGAGCATTGTCTATACATTGGTGATTGTTCACATGCTAAAACCAGTCAATTCATTTAATATTATAAAACAAACTCTAATAGTTCGGGTGTAGAGTGTTTGCTCGATTACATTTTGGGTCGAGGTATTACATAACATTTACTGAGCATACACATGAATTAAACTTCTAAAAACTTTAAACGAAAGCCTTGAAAAACTTATACATAACTTACCTTTTATCAGTCTCAGTTTTCCTTTTCTTTTCTTCCCTTCTCCTTCTCCTCTTCTCTTCTTCTTCCTCAGTTTTCTTACTTATTTGCTAAGCATGCAAAGCATGCGTATATATAGCCAATTTACACACACACAGAGTCACACAAAAAATATCTTTCTCACCGTTTCTCCCTCTCTGTACCTCTCTCTTTCTCCCTCTCTTCTTCTTTGATATTTCCTTTCTTTTCATTTTAATATTGTTTGATATTTCAATATGTATATATATATATATATATATATTATATATATATTAGGACGGCACCCTCACACATCCTCCAACACACACACACCGACACACTCACAGTACACACAGTTCCTTCACATACATATATATACATATATATATATATATAACACACACATACCTATGGTTACACATATACACGCATATATACACATACACACAGCTTCATGCGTACACACATATATACATATAATATACTCGTATACATATACACACACTCATACACATATATATACATATACTAACATACTAACATATATACATATATGCAAACCCATATATGTATATATATACACATATACATATACATACATCGATACCTACTCATGGCTTGCTCGGGTATTACCCGAGTATTCGGGACCGTTCGTATTCCATAATCGGGCTATTCATTCAATATCATAAAACAAACCCTAATAGCTCATGTAAGACCACGACCCAAATAAAATGGAATAATTTCAGTTATGCCCTCAGGATCAAATAATAATATCGAGATCAGACCAAGTCAATGAACATAATACCAAAAGTAAATCGAGACCAACTCAGACCGAGAATAGTAGATCTCAATTATACTCGAATTATCATGATGAGTAGTATACATTAATAGGCTGAGCATATCGAGGTAAATAAGTAGAATCCATGATCTCCAAAAATTATGAGATTAGAAAAAGCCAAGTACGAACGGGCCGAGCCAATGGAGGTAATACCAAAATAGACTAGAGCTATCATAATGAGTTAAGTACAGTAATAAGCAAGTAGTTCAAGACAAATAGTACGGTTCACAAATTAAGTGATATACAATATTCGAATATACGATAAGTAATGACAAGCAACCCTGAGTACCCCGGAATCAACCGTACGAGGAACCCGATAGTACAAAAAATCGTGCACGTAAACGTGCATAGTGTATTATGTATACATACGTGCGATGTTATATATATATATATATATATATATATATATACAAGTACATATATATAGGTATATAGAATATATACATAAGTATATAAATGTATATATATATATATGTATAATTATATGTATATGTATATGTATATGTATATGTATATATAAAGTATAATATAATGAAGTATGTATTATAATATGTGTGTATATATATAAATAGAACTCAATATACATATATATATATATATATGCATGCACAAGCATGCAAGTGGATTAAGTATCGGCAGCACACTATGTGCTGCCAAGTGTGTGTAGTGTGTGATATATATTATAATATATATATATATATACACACACACACACACACACATACAAATATCTAAACTAAATCAAAGCAATGAAAGAAAAGAAATCATCCAAAAATAAAAAGAAAAAAGAAAGTCAACAAATGCTGCAAATAAATGAAGAAGAGAGAGAAAGAAAATAAGCGCACAACTGAGGCAAAAACTAGCTATATATGTGTGCGTGAGGTTTAGAGCAAAAACCAAGGAAAAAGCAAGAAGCTAAGAAACCGTGAGGAATTGGGAAATTCAGAAGAAGAGGAATCAAAAGTAGATGCTGCGAGTAAAAACGTGAAAAAATAAAGTAAGTCAAGTGAATTTTGATTTTAATTTTTAAAAGCATGAAAGTTAGTTTAAAATGTAGGGTCTTGTAAAGCATGAAATATAAGACAATTTGCAAAAAGAATTAGTTAAAAAGGTTTAGAAACGAGGGAGAAAGAAACAATTGCAGGTTTTTATGATAATTCGGTTTTTAATGTTTTTGGTTGTTAAACTTGATTTAAATGATTGGATATTGATCATATGAGGTGCAGAAAGAATTTAGAAAAGAAAATAAACCAAAACAGTGAAGAAATCACCATGAAAATAGCTCATTAGAAAATTGCAAATCTCACTGGAACTATTGGTTTCTCCTTATTCGTGGAATTTGGATGCCCTAAAGGGAAAACTAAGGCTGGAAATAGAATCCTCATGAAGTTTAGGAGAGGGCCCCATTGATTTTAGGGTGGAAAACAGGTCGGGAAAACAGACCGATGCCGGAGAAGGTGACGGAGGTTCATCGGGGAAGACGATGAACAGTTCCCCGAACGGCATCATGTGGTGCTACCTTGCATCAAAACTGCGTTGTTTAGGTGTAGGGTTGTTTTAATTTAAATTTGAAATTGGAGTTTTTGGTTGTGGGTATAATAAATTGAAATTGGATTGGAATTAGGATAGGGATAGCCTATCCACGAAATTGGACTTAATCCATTGTTTGCCTATTCAGAATTGGAATAGTAATTCCTAAAATTCTGATTTGGCCCAAAGCTTAGTGAATTTGTAATTGGACCCTAGATTTATGGTTTATTATGAAATGACCCAAGGAATAATTAATTAAATAGTAATTTAATTAATTTTAAATAAGGAAAATTATTAAAAATGCCCCTAAGTTAAAAGTGAGTCAAACGAACTCCAATTAAAGTAAACGAATAGTGAATTTTTATTATTTCGAGCATTACAGACTCAAGGGTGGAGTCCGATTTATGAAAATAGGTCTCAAAAAGTAGAGGCACGTAAAAAGTGTAAAATGACCATTTTACCCTTTTTAGTACAGATGTTCGAATTGAATTCCGTGAAAGCCTAAACTAACTTTATTCAATGTTCTAGATTCAATAATAGAGTCTATTTTAGTAAAAAAGATACCAATAGTAAAGATACATAAAATTTAATGAATAGCATAGATTATGACTAAGGCGTATTTACTGAATCATAAGAGCATCAAAAGGAAAGGAGAAGGCGGTCTGACCTTCTAGAGAGATATAAAAAGAGGTTAGTAATATATGACCTCTGTATGTGATACTTTCAATCATGTCAACAGTTTTTCATGTACCATCTATTGTATTCCATACATGCTAGAAATTTTATTGAGTCCACATTTGATATTGTTCTATCTTGTGAAAAGTGTTTATTGATTGCCATTTATCTCGATCATAATTTTGTACACTTGTGTATAGATTCTTTTGTACACTTGTGCCTAGGGCCAAGAGGGGCCAGCCAGTTATGTTTGTGGCAGCCTCATAACTATAGCCTTCGAAAAGCTATGGTTATATTATGTAGCCAAGAACTAGTTATGATTCCACTATACTCTTCGTAGAAAGTAGCATGATCCTGATATATTATGAATGCCGAATTTGTGCTCAGTCACAAACTCCATCTGATGCTTAGTACGACCTTCGAGTCGGGGTTCTAAAAGGAGAACGTTATCTATATGTGGTCATGCGAGGCATGACGCACATCTACACGTGGTTATGCAAAGCATGGCGCACAACAGGTTGCAAAAAATAGTTTAGGGGGTATGTCGAGCCCCGAGTTAGAGTGCATCCACTTTTGTTAATATCACTATCATTATTGATTATCATAGCTTGATCATATTATTTCATTATGAATGATCATGAGGTTGCACAACTTTTTATTGAGTGCTTATGATTATGCTTGAGACAGCTCATGACTGTAGCAGTATGATTATTGTTATCAAACAGATTTTCATTGATTTATCATTTGAGCTTCCTACCATTTGATATTCATTAATGAGTTTTATATTTCTTGATTTGCTATTATGATTGCATTATCCTAGTTTTTTTTGGATTATGCTTTTCTATATTACCTGTACACATGACAAAACAAAGGAAAATTACTTATTGAGCTTCGTTAGCTCATTTCAAACTTACTAAAATATTTCAGGAAAAGAAGCTACAGAAGGGCAGTAGTCGTCTACTAGATAGCAGTGGACATTTTTGAGATAAATGTAATGTATAATATTCAGTACAGTCTTGTAGCTCTCCCATGTCATTCACGTCTTGGGGATGTAATGTATTAATGTAAAGACCCGAATTTTTTTTTTTTAAATGAATATTTTTTTTTTTGTTTGCATGTGTGTATGTATGAAATATGGATGAGTGGTGCATGGTATATGTATATGTGTACATGTATATGGAATTATATATTATATGTGTACATGTGTTTGAATATATATATATATATATATATATACAAAGTAGGAGACAACCTGGGTATGTGTGTGTGCGGCTGTGTGCTGTTGAGTATGCGTATGTGTATAGCCGAGTGTGTGTGTGTGTGTGTTTGTAATATAATATATATATATATATATGTGCATAAAAAAACAAAATGTCAACTAGCATTTAATGCAAAGCTGAGTTAGACATGAAAGAAAGCTGAAAGAGTTGTGGGAAGAGAGAGAAATAAGGGGCTGCAGCTGGCCTTGCGTGAGGTGATGTATGTGTATATCTATGTGTGTGTATTAGGAGTATCCGTTGGGTTAGAGAGGAAACAGAGGGAAAGAGATCAAGTGAGAAACTGAGAAAGGGAGCTCTGATATTCAGAAGTGAAGAAGTAAATGAGACGGAGAAAGAAAAACATTGTTAAAGAGGTAAACACAAACCAACCCAGTTTCTCTCTCTAAAAATTTGTGAACATATGTAAACTATTTTTGAGTTTCTTGGACATGCAAACGTTTATTTTGATGTTTCAAACGATCAAAAGTGAGCTAGGAGGTCAAAAAGGGGGTTGACATGCCCAAACCAGGAAGAACAGCCGTTGAAGGCCCTCAATGAGAGCAGGTCTGAACTGACCAAAGCCAAACCAAGTTTGGTTTGTAAAGACCACAAATAGACCCCCACAGTGTTTTAAAAACACAAAGCTTTGACCTGGAGACCCAAGGAAAACCCTAAAAATTTGAGTTGCAGATACGGTTTTAAAAACCCAACCTCCCAAACCTTGAGAAAAACCTAAATAGGAGAATGGGGACTTGAACCCCATGATAAATGGACCACAACAAAACAAACCTCAAGAGTTTTGGGCCAAAAATGGCCATGAATGGCCAAGTTGCAGGTTCGGCTATCAAGCCTTGAACCGAGCACTTGTGTGATATCCCGACCCAGGATACCGGGTCATATAGCACGCATTACGAGACAATAAAAAATTGTGTAAAAGTTTTTACACTTAAGAGAAAAATTAATTAATTAAATAATTAATTAATTTAAAATATGAGAATATATTTAATTATTAAAATTAAATAAACACACATTATGGTGTATTGTGTGTGTATGTTATCAAGTGTATATAAGTATGTATATGTATATCTATATATATATATACACATTGAAACAAGAGAAAATATATTTAATATATAAATATCTATATGTATGTGTATATGAGCCAAGTATGTGTATATGTATATACACATGTATATGTATAAGTATGTATATAAGATAATTAAAATATTATGTATGTATAGATATATAAAGGTATATTAAAACCCAAAATATCTAAGGTGTGTGTGTGTGTGTCCCTAAGTGTGTGTCGGCTGGTGTGTGTGTGAGTCTCAAATGTGTAAGTGTATGTGTATTATATGTATATATAATATACCAAATATCCTACAACAATAAATGTAAAGCAACAAAGAGAAAAAGAAAAATTTAAAATGTGTAAGAGGGATTTATGAGAAGTGAGGGCTAAGGTAGGGCTATGAAGTCAGATTGTAGAGAGAGAGAGAGAGAGAGAGAGAGAGAATGAGAGATAGGGAAGTCGGTGAATTGGCGTTAAAAGCCAATGCATGCCTTGCTTGCTTATCACCTAAGGAAGAAACTGAACGGAAAGAAACTGAGAAGTTGAGGCAGAGATTCAGAACAAGAAGGAAGGAAGAAACCGACTCAAAAAGGTGAACCCATGAAAACTCTTCAATTTCTCTCTCTAGAAATATGCATGGATAGAAACTGTTTGAAGCTTAGTTATGCATGTATAATGTTAAATAAGTGTTTAAGAGTTTATTTGGCATGAATCTAAGTCTTAAAAAACAGTTGAAAACATCAACCCATGAACAAACCACCATTAGAGGACCTTGCTTTTAGCAGGTCTGAACCAATGGCAACCAAACCAAGTTTGGTTTACCAAGACAAAAACTAGATCCTACAAGCATGTTAAAAACCTATGACCGCGATCAAAACTCAAAAGAATTGACCCTCAAATATCAACTTGCAGGTTACGGGTTTACACCCCAAACCTTTAAACTCATGATTTAATCCACTTTTATGAATGGGAACTGAATCCTCATGAAAAGAGGATCACGATAGAACAAACCGTAGGTGATTTGGCTCAGAAATGAGCATTTACGATCTATTTACAGGTTTGATTATCAAACCTTGAAACGAGCTAAAGAGATCAATTTGATCTTCCAAATGAATGTCAAACTCTTAAATGATGACCCAGAAATAATTTCTCACAAAAACAGTAAGGATCCATTAATCTAAACTGCATGAAATAAAAAAAAAAAAGGAAATCGGAGATTAGGGCAACATAGGGGTCGAAGTGGGGAAGAAGACAGTGAGTCAACTCGGTTTTTAAAACCAGGCTGAGTTGACTCGGACATGTGGCAGCCTCTGGGCTTGCCACCGAATTAATTGAACGACGGCGTTTCATACCTGTTTTAAAATTTTTAAACGCTAGGGCTGACGTCATCGTGACGTCAGCAACACGTGACAAACCGGCTAAACCGGTTGGTTTACAATCGGACCGAACCGGTTCACTTAATACCCAACCAAACCCAATGGTTTTCTGATTTAGTTAAAACTAAATAAACCAAAAATTCTTGTATTTGCGGATTGACCCCAAAACTATGAGAGATCCCACTGTGGCCCAACTAATGAAAATTCTATGCAATTAAGCCCCTGGAAAAATAATTAAATAATTAATTTAATTATTTAATAAATAAAGCAAAATTATCATTTTGCCCCTAGGTCATAAATAAGGCAAATGAAGTCCAAATTAAGCATATGAATAGTGTATTTTTACTATTTTGGACACTCTGAGACTAATGGTAGGGTCCGTTTTACGAGACGGAGCCCAAAAAATAAGGACACGAAAAGGGGTAAATGACCAAAATACCCCTTGTCCAAAATTAACAAGTTATTAATATATTCTTACTATCTCGGACCTTCTGAGTCCAATGGTGAGGTCCATGATACGAGATGAGGTCCCGAACATAAAGACATGTAAGGGGGTAAAATGACCAAATTACCCTTAGTACCTCAAAAGCCAAATTAAAACCAGGGAAGGTCTAAATTAACTTTCTTTGACATCCCGGACTCAATAATGGAGTCCAAATTACGAAACGAACTACAGAAAAATGAGACACGTAAAACGATAAATGACCATTTTGTCCTTTTACGTATAACAGTCCGAATTAAATGTTAGGAAAGCCTAAACTGACTTTCTTCGACACTCCGGACTCAATGGTAGAGTCTATTCGACCAAAAGAAATGTCTAAAATAAAAAGACATAAAATTTGATGAATAGCATCTGTCAGATAACTATAAATTAAAGTAATGCCAAAGAACAAAACTGAGGCAAGTACGAGAAATGAAATACGAAAAGACACGACACGTAAACATGTCAAATAAATAACTTTAATTCAAAGTTAATGGAGCTACCAGAAGAGTATAAATTGAAATAAATTAAATTTCTAACACATTAAATTGTGTCATAGGTTAAGAATATGAGTTAAGTACATATAAATTTATGAAATCGTTTTAGGATTTAATACGATTTAAGCATAAGTTAAGGAATATCGAGATGATATTACAATGAATGTGAAGTTGATGAGATGTTTATGAATTGTTCTTAGGAACTACAAGAAAAGTGGGAAAGCGCATTATTAGCACTAACCCTAAAGGACCAAGGTGAGTAACCCTGTATTTGAAGTGGAGATTTAACTCCATGAATTTGAAAAGGTTTTAAGTTCAAAAGATACGAAGTATTTGAATTCCAAATTCAGTATATTACATGATTTCAGTTTTAAATTATTTCTATTCTTATAAACCCTATTGTGACATGCTCAGCAAATGTTTTCTTTACAGTTTTCTTAAAAATGTGTTTTCAGCATGTCTAAGTTAAAATACAAATCTTGTTAAATATTCTGAGTTTGCCTATTTCAAGTATACGAATGTTTATTACGAAGCTATGAACGTTATGTTTTAAAGTACTCACGAGAAATATCTATTTGACATCCTCATGTGTTAAATGTATTTTAAACGCAAGATGAATGGTGCATAAGCACTTAGACAGGATTTAGAGTTTTCAGTTGCCCTGTAAAATAGGCAGGATTTTGGGTTCTCCGGAATTCAATTGCCCCGTAAAATGCCAGGTAGCAGGATCTAATCCCCCAAGCATAAGATATCTTCATTTATAAGTAAAATGGGAGTCTAGTTTGAAACGGATTCCACTAATGAAAGAGCTAAGATGACAAATGAGTTGAAAATGGATGCAGGTTTTACCCCCATTTTCACTATGCAAATGTTTCGAGTTTTATACTCTATTTAAGAAGTACAAGATTAACTTGAATACTTTAAATGTTTCAAGTTTATGTTTTAAAGGAATACGTATATATGATGTTATGTTTGAAAATGGAAGTAGGTTTTTACCCTCATTTTTAATATGCATATGTTTTGAGTTTTATATACTCTATTTAAGAAATGCATGTTATGTTATATGTTTTGAAGTTCATAAGTATAAGTATAGCTTGAATACTTTAAATGTTTCAAAGCTATCTATTTTAGGAAATGCATATGTTCTATGTTCAAGTATACGAGCAATTAGCAGTGAATGTTTTACAAACTCTTACGTACTAAAAACCACTGCTAATTGAAAACCCCATGACGAATACTGGAATTGCTCACAAGCTTAGATTACTCGGACTTTGTTCGGATCCCCCTTTCAGGTGATTAACAGCAGTCTTGACTTGAGGACGATGATGATGAATCTACTGTTTTTGGAATTTATGTTCAAGTAATTTTGTCTAGCATTACGAACATTAAGTATGAAATCTTGTATTAGTAAAGTGGTACTCTGTTATGTATAAGCCCCATGGGGCAACTAAACATGTATTGTTTATAAGTCTTTAAGTTTTTAGTTATACTCTGAATGTGTAACCATGTATGCTATGTATAGAGTGGCAGCATCGGACGGATGTGCGTAATTTAAAAATAAGAAAAGAAAAGAAAAAGTTTTTTATGCTTCCGCAAAACGTATGTCGCACATCTATTCGATACCGCTGCTTATGTGAGCCTTCGCCCAAGGGTCCTCGGGCCTGAGGGTAGCGGTCGCGATGCGAGATTCGCAGAGGGTGGGTTTTGGGTCGTGACAACATGGTATCAAAGCACTAGGTATTAGGTCTTTTGGGAAAAGACCAAGTCATGATTAAGATTAGGAAACGATTAAATTTACTGGTACCATACATGGTATCAGAGCACTTGGTATTAGGTCTTTTGGGAAAAGACCGAGTCATAATTGAAGATAAGAATGATTAAGATTTGGTCTAGGTTGACTAAGATCAACTTAGTGATGATAGAAGATTCGAAATAGAATTTTGAGTTAAGTAAGTCCTAGGCTACCTAAATATGTGAAGAACGTAATTTGAAGTAAAAGCGGGGTATGGGACCCACAATACATGAAATGATTATATGAAGTATATGACATATGTGAAGGCGAGGTATGGGACCCGCATTATATAAAATAGATAAATGAAGTACGTGATGAAATGTAAAGGCGAGGTATGGGACTCGCAGTTTATGAATAAGATATGTAAAAGTACGAAATACGTAATGTAATGTAAAGTCAGGGTATGGGACTTGCACTAGAGTAACTAAGTTATTAAAAATACGTGTACAATAAGAAGGCGGGGTATGGGACCTGTAGGTGATTAAGAATAGTGAAACAAAAATGAAAAGTAAGTATGGTCTATAAGACCACTATAAGCATCAAGGATAATAAAGTATTAAACCTTGAGAACACGAAGTAAGTAAATGTAAATCTTATGCGATAATTATGTGATGAAAAACTAATTATTTGGTGTTTTCAACTAAAATAGTTGAACACGAGGCGAAATGCAAGAAATCCTAAATATTTAAATTTTTTCAATATATGTTTATTGTTTAGATTTAAAACATGAGACATAGATGTGAAGAATGATGTAATGTTGATTGGGAAACTTTCTAACCCATAAGGATTAGGAACAATCGAGTTTTGAGGACAAAAATCTTATAAGATATCCCGACCCAAGATACCGGGTCATATGGCACACTTTACGAGGTAATGAAAAATTATGTAAAGGTTTTTACACTTAAGAAAAAAATTAATTAATTAATTTAAAATATGAGAATATATTTGATGCTGCACTTATCGACTCACAATAAATCTAGGCTCCGCGACCTGTAGAACACTCAAAAAGGGGATCAGAGGACCACCGGATTGGCTCCGGCGGTAGCCGCTCCGATGCTTAAGTAAGTAAACGGAATTGAAAAGACTATATTGAAAGCCAAAGAATGAGCATAAAAATAAAGCGTACCTTTAGGGTTTAATTTATAGACCGTGACCTTCCTAAGTTGATTAGGATTCGGAGCCATGAATATAAGGATTTGATCATCGGAGATTGCAGTTACCTTGTGGAGTATTGTGTCATTGATAGAGATGATCATAAATAGTAATTTCCTTGTTGAAGACTATTTTCTTATTCCCTGCTCGGCAATTGTTTAAGGAAACCATAAAGTCGGAATCATCCGATACACTGAGTGAATATTCCAGAAACGAAGGTCTGGAGGATATGTGCAAGGGGATGCCTTAGAGGCTCCGCCTGCTCTGTATGACCGAGTTTATCGGTTCTGTAAGATATGTATATGAGAATGCTCTGAAGGTTGTGACTGCTCTGTATGACCAAGTTTATTGGCTCTGTAAGTACACGTGTCTCAAAGTGATTGGTGTGTCTGTTTGTGGTATATCTGCTACTCCCCCCCCCCAAGCCCTAGTTAGGAGCTAGGGCATAACTAGGGTTATGGGTTTTATGAAGAGTCACACGTTTTGTTTCTCTCTTCTTCGAGACGTCGGTTTAATGGATCATTTATTGCGCTGCCAATACTTGAGAAACCATCATTTCCTTCAACCGTTGTGTCGAATCATCTTGGGGGCCTCATATTTCAAATGTGTATATAAAGAGGGAGAAAGGACTTTTATGCCTTTCTTCTGCACTTGCTTCTACAGTACCAGAGACTGCCACCGCCAGTTGATGTATCTTGAAGTTGAAGGATATCCGGTGTTTATAGCCTTTTTTGTTTTCAGGTTTGATTTTAGCCCTCTTTTACATTCCCTTTCATTTGCTTCGTTACTTTCTCTCATTCGCCATGTTCGGCTCTAGGTTACCCTCTGGTTCGGGCAGTTCTTCTAGGGCCATTCCTCAACTTCAACTTGTGAATCTTCCCTCCATTGATAAAGCTGAGAATAGACTGATAGAGCCCCCCTCTAGTCCGGGGGTTAGGATAGTTGATGCATTCGATGAGCCCCCGAATAGGACTGGTGAGACCTCTGGTCGATCAGGCCATAGAGAGGAGGGTGAGAGTGCAATTACTGAAAAGATGTTGTCAGAGTTGTGGGAGAAATTCAATCTCCCTACAAACGTTACTTTTAGGGTTCCGAACCCTCTGGATCACCCATGCGATGTTAGAGAGGGGGAAATCTGTGCCTACTTGGCTTGGTTTGAGATGGGACTAACGCTCCCCCTTCCTGATCTCGTAAAGCAATTCTTCTGCTGGTTTGACCTTTGCCCTGCAGACCTGAATCTTAATAGTTGGAGACATCTGTTAAGCTTCATAGTGTTGGGGCATATAAATAATGTCGATGTGTCTCTCGACCTGATCCGTAGTAATATGAATCTGAAATATATGAGGGTGGAAGGCCTTTATTATATGTCTTTTGATAGTGGGTTCAGACCCCTTACCTCCGTGCCCTCTTCTAACGAGACTTGGAAGAAGTGGTACTTTTTCATTAAAGGAGGTTGGGAATTCAAGGACTTCAAAGGCCAATTCTCCACATTCCCTCGAACCACTGGGCCAAAGGGTGAGACCCAATTTTTTCCATGGTTGCTTTGATTTTGTTTTGTGCGCCAATCGCTAAGCTGATTAATCTCTGTATCTTTTGTGCAGTTAGGAGTGTGTGGAAGAGACCGGGCTTTTCTCCTGTGCTTCAGGAGCAATACAAGAAGCTTTTACAGCCTAGCAACCGAGATCATTCCACCATTGTTAACCGTGATAAGCTGATGGCTGCCAGGGGAAGTGTTGAGGAGCTTGCGAAGAACATGATGGCACGGTGGGAAACCGAGCCATCTTCATCTGTGGCAGTGGGGGAGGCTTCTTCCCTAGTGGACCTTCCCCTCCCGACAAAAAGGCGGAGGTTGCTTTCGACCTCTCCTGAACCCACCGAGGGGGAGAGAGAAACACCTACCCCTCATTTCGGTGGTCCCCCCAGCCCTATCCAAACAAGCGGGCAAGGGGGCGTCATCCTTGATGGCCCCTGGAGCTGTCAATTTGGGGGCCAAAAAGATTCTAAGGGACTTTTGGGCCAAAGGCTCAATCAAGCTCAAGCCACAGAAGTCAGAGAAGCTTCTTGCTGATTTGGCTTCTCTTCAGGTTAAAGTAAGTTCTTCTGGCCTTCTATTTCTTTTCCTTTTTTCCAAGTGTTTTGGCTAGTACTAAGCTGTTTGCCTTGTACACTGCAAACCTTGCACACCCTTTCTGCTCTGACGGAGGTCTCTCCTCCTTCAGAGGAGGTTGAAAAACTTCAGGAGGAGCTGGACGAGGTTAGGCTCCAGCTCGGTACTGCTAAGTCCAAGGCTCACGACTCTGTAGAGAGGCTGAAGGAGTCCCAGAATTCTTTGGTCGTCATGGAGTCAGAGAAGAACCTTGCCGTTGAAAAGGAAAAGAGGCTGCAGAAGGAGATGGATGGCATGCGGTATCAATACCGTCAAAAGCTTGATGATGCAGTGGAATAGGCCAGGACTAAGAATGAGATGGAAATGAGGTCGGAATTTGAAGGGATGGCCAATCGCCTGATTATGTTTGGCTTCAACAACTTCTGATCCTGGTTCCTCGCCAAATTCCCTGACTTTGATGTCTCCTCAATCGTGCCACCTGGATCTGATCCTCCCGAGGCTGTTATCCAGAGTGAAGTGGCTGAGGTTCGTCCTGCCGAACCTTCATTGGCTGCCGAGCCTGCCCCTATCGATGAGTCTGCTTCTGCTGACAGAACTTAGAATATGTATTTTACTGTTTTGAATTTCTAATGTACCGAAATATATATTCTTTGATGGAATAATCTTTTACTCGATGCTTTTGTCTTCTTCTTTTGTGAATGACCTTAAGTTATACTGCTCTGTAGTGTCTTGACTTGTGGTTGATTCTGGAAATTTTTGCGAGTAACATTGTTCTGGTACTTACTGTATATCAGACCAGATCTTCTATTGTAGGTAGTTATATCCCGAGCTGCTTTCCTTGCAATAAGGCATTAAAATTGATGGACTTTTTCCGTATACGTGGCCTGTTAGGCGTTAACGTCATTGAGGAGACTGTCACGTCTACATAAACGTGGACAAGACTGAAAAGTCTATATATTGCATGCGTGGCCCTGCCTTTTGCTTTTCCCGAGAGGGCAGTTTAATGCATCATTTATTGTTCCACCGTCATTTGGGTTTTTGAGGCCAACCCTTCATTTAACCATTGCAACGATACGACTGGGCGACTTTTGGGCTTCGAGGGTCTATATATATGAAAGAGGAGCATACGGTTGCGCCCTATCTTTTCACTTTTGTTCTCAGACTGTTCCCTTGTTGGAGAGGATTTGAATGTCTTTTAGAGGCTTACCGTTTGCCCGGAGATGATTGACGATTTTCAGTCTGAGTTGGGAATGATTAGACTGTGGCCGAAAGTTAGCCTTTCCTTTGATCCAGTCTCTAAGGAGGGATTAGAGGAAGCGAAGATCTTCTTGTCCATCTTAGCATCCGGTCGAGATTTCTCTGATTGGCGGTGGTCCCTCCTTGATTCAACTGAGGCCTGGAGCATCGGTGATGAAGACAAAGGCGGGCTGTCTTCTCCTCTTTGTGACTTGGCGGAAACCCTTGCTTAAATCGGCTGGGGTGTCATGCCGATTTTGAGGAAGACAAAGGTGGAGAATGAAAAGTCTCTTGAGGCCCAGAGCCCCCATCATTCGTTAGTATTGAGATAAGTGATAGTGATGATGAAATGGCCTGGGTGCTTCTCGCTACAAATTGGGGTTCAGGGTTCCTTCCTTTCAAATGGAGCCGGTGACGGCAGTAATGGAAGTTTGGAACTTGAGTCCCTTTCACATTCAAGGAAGAAAGCCATGATGTTGCAAAAGCGTAGTGATATCTTTGTTGTAGCTTTTCTATATTTGTTTTATTTCTAGTCTTCTTGTACTAATGTAAACTTTCTGAACCAGCAATAAAATCGAGTTCCTACTTCTTAGATCTGATGTTCTTTGTATTCGAATGTGCTCTTTTGGAGTTAAAACACCTTTTTGTGCACTTCTGATGAATGACTCTTCTGTGTGTTATAAGAGTAGGCCAAAGAACTTGTATAAAACTTGAAGTCTTAAATCAAAGTGCTTTAAGCCTGCTCGGTACTGTAGTATTTGTTGCTTGCTGGTACATAAGCCAAATAATGAGTATCAGGTCTGAGGTACTCTGATCTAGGAAACTTTAGTTGAAGATGTCCGGAACTTCCGTCTTTGGATGGATTGGATCATAGAATCTGTATATTGAAGATGGACCAGGCACGGAAGGCTTGTGAATTGTTAGATAGACCAGGCTCTAGAGGCCTGTGCATTAAAAGATGGACCAAGCACTAAAGCTTGTACATTATAGATGGACCAGGCGCTGGAGGCCTGTGCATTAAAAGATGGACCAAGTACTAAGACTTGTACATTATAGATAGACCAGGTGCTGGAGGCCTGTGCATTAAAAGATAGACCAAGTACTAAGACTTGTACATTATAGATGGACCAAGCGCTGGAGGCTTGTGCATTAAAAGATGGACCAAGTACTAAGACTTGTACATTATAGATGGACCAGGCTCTGAAGGCCTGTGCATTAAAAGATGGACCAAGCACCGAGGCTTGTACATTATAAATGGACCAGGCTCTAGAGGCCTGTGCATTAATAGATGGACCAAGCACCGAGGCTTGTACATTATAAATGGACCAGGCTCTGGAGGCCTATGCATTAATAGATGGACCAAGCACTGAGGCTTGTACATTATAGATGGACCAGGCTCTAGAGGCCTGTGCATTAAAAGATGGACCAAGCACTCAGACTTGTACATTATAGATGGACCAGGCTCTGGAGGCCTGTGCATTAAAAGATGGACCACGCACTAAGACTTGTACATTATAAATGGACCAGGCTCTAGAGGCCTGTGTATTAAAAGATGGACCAAGCACCGAGGCTTGTACATTATAAATGGACCAGGCTCTAAAGGCTTGTGCATTAAAAGATGGACCAAGCACCGAGGCTTGTACATTATAGATGGACCAGGCTCTGGAGGCCTGTGCATTAAAAGATGACCACTCCATGGAGGTATTAAAAAGAAAGAAACGTCTTTATTGATAATACTTCCGTAAGTGTTCCACGTTCCATGGCCTAGGAATAGGCTTCCCAGTCATGTCTTCTAGCCAGTAGGTGGTAGGCCTAACTACCTTCGTTACTCTGTAGGGGCCTTCCCAGTTTGGTGATAACTTTCCTATAGTGGGATCCTTGGTGTTTTGAAAGACTCTTCTTAAGACAAAGTCTCCAACTTGAAAGCTGACCGTCTTGAGCCCCACCTTGGATTTGTTAACCATTCTCTGCTGATAGGCTTCCATCCTAATGCTGGCTTGATCCCTTGTTTCTTCAAGAAAATCCAAATTTCCCATCAGCTGCTGATCATTGGATTCTTGCTCGAAGGCTTCAGTCCTTAGAGTTGGCATACCGATCTCAACCGGGATTACTGCTTCTGTACCGTAGGCTAGTGAGAAGGGAGTTTTAGAGGTGGGAGTTCTTCTGGTTGTTCTGTAGGCCCAAAGAACTCCAGGGAGTTCCTCTGTCCACTTCCCTTTGGCTTGCTCCAACCGTTTCTTTAATCCGTCAAGGATCATTCGGTTGGTGACCTCCGCCTGCCCATTTGCTTGTGGATGGCCCGGTAAGGCAAAGTGTTGTCTAATGTTGAGATTTTCACAGAATTTCTTAAAGTTTTTGCCAGTGAACTGTGTCCCATTGTCAGAGATAATCACCCGTGGTATACCGAACCTACAGACAATGTTCTTCCAGGTGAAGTTCTCAACTTCCTTCTCTGTGATGTGTGTCAGAGGTTCAGCTTCGGCCCATTTAGAGAAGTAGTCAATGGCTACCAAGAGATACTTCCTGTTTGGTGGGGCTTTTGGTAATGGACCTACGATGTCCATTCCCCACTGAGCAAAGGGCCAAAGACTAGTAATCGGGACGAGCTAGTGATGAGGCTGGTGTTGATATGGGGCAAATCTTTGGCATTTGTCGTACTTCTGGACATACTCCTTAGCCTGCCTTAGCATGCTAGGCCAGTAATAGCCCTGAGTCAGAGCTCGATGAGCTATCATTCTACCCCTATTATGATTCCAGCAAATACCTTCGTGTATTTCAGCCAAGACATATTGTGATTCTTCTGGAGCTAAGCATTTTAACAGAGGTTGAGAATAAGACCTTCTGTAAAGCTTGTTGTTCAGGATCAGGTACCGAGCCGCTCTGACTCGGATTCTCCTGGCTTTGTTTTTATCTTCTGGGAGGAGCCCGGATTCTAGGTACTAGAGGATTGGAGTCATCCAGCTCTGAGGTTGTTCAGCAACTTGGGAAACTTAGGCTTCCTCTATGCTGGGTCCGGGTTGGTAGGAGATTTTTACTGTGGAGTTTGCTTCAGACTTAAGGCGAGACGCCATGTTTGCCAAAGCATCTGCTCTGCAGTTCTGGCTTCTTTTTATTTTCTGGATAGTGAACGTCTGGAAGGAGTGCCTCAGGTAGTTCACCAATTCGGAGTATCGAAGCATCCTATCATCTTTAACGAAGAACTCTCTCAGGACTTGGCTTACCACCAGTTGGGAGTCTAAGAAGACTTTAAGGTTCTGAATCTCGCATTCCAGAGCCAATTTCATGCCTAGGATTAGGGCTTCGTATTCTGCTTCATTGTTGGAAGCTTTGAATCCCAAGCTGACTGCCTTTTCTGGCGAGAGCCCGTCAGGGGACTGTAGTACCAGGCCTACTCCTGAGCCCTGATTCGTTGGCCATCCATCGATGTAGAGTAACCAGGTTCCCGAAGTCTCAATGAGCTGTGCCTTGTCTCGGAGTGCCGGGGTGAACTCTACAACGAAATCAGCCAAGGCCTGTCCTTTGATGGAGTTTCGTGGCACATATGATATGTCAAATTCCCCCAACTCCACAGACCATTTTACTAATCTTCCCGATACCTCTAGCTTCCTCAATATTGACTTCAGAGGATAGGCAGTTGGGATTTTAATCGGATGAGCTTGGAAATAAGGTCGGAGCTTCCGAGCTGATATTACCAAAGCAAAGGCTAGCTTTTCCACTTCTGGATATCTCTTTTTTGTGTCGAGTAGTGCCCTACTAACGAAGAATATGGGCCTCTGTACTCCTCTGTCTTGTCTGACTAATGCGGAGCTAACCGCATTTTCAGAGACTACAAGGTACAAGAGTAGCTTTTCTCCCTGTACTGGTTTTGACAGAAGTTCTGGAAAGGCTAGATACTCCTTCAACTCTTGAAAAGCTTTCTCACACTCTTTCGTCCACTGTAAAGCTTTGTTTCCCTTTAGAGCTTTGAAGAAAGGTAGGCAACGATCAGTGGATTTGGAGATAAATCTGCTCAGTGCCGCAATCCTGCTGATGTACCAAAAATACATTCCCAATCATGACCTGACACGTGTCTAGCCTGGTTTATACAAAATTATCAAATAAATAAGTATACTGAGACTATATCATCTCGGTACACTTAGTAATGATCTAAGTTATTTCTTAAAATACTGAAGTTGTTTCCAAATTACGTCGGTATGCTGACATCATAATGATGGGACAACCATTTACAAAATTACTATGACATGGGTAGTCATGATGAAATTACTGCCGCCTGACAGGCGACAAAGTCTAGCTCTGCCTAAAGGCGAAATTAAGTCCTAGCCTTACATAACTGTAAACTCAGTGACAACAGTGACGTAAGATATCATGATGAAATTGCTTCTACCGCCTGGCACTGAAATCAAAGCTCCATCAACCTATAAATACACTGAAGAAGGCATGTACATAGGATGAGATTTGGCTTGACAAAAGAAAAAGATTGTTAGATCAAGTTAGAGATTTTTACTCTATCTCATTTAACCATCGGAGCGGCTACCCACCGGAGCCCTTCCTGATGGTATTCTGATCTTATTTCTTCGCAAGTTTCGTAGCAGCTTGATTGGGCCTTGACGAGCTAAAAATTGCAGCATCAGCTTGGTGCCATCTGTGGGAGCGACAATCGTTCTTATTACTTTCACAACTTTACTTCTTCGTCATGGCTACAAATCATCCTATGGAACCATTGTTAAATCAATCTGTGGCTGAAGATCAGGAAGGACAAACGTCCGATCCTGTCCAACAACAGCTCGACCAAATCCGAGACCAGATGCAAAGGCAGTCTGATCAGACGCAGGCTCAACTTTTAGCTATATCCCAGGTGTTGGCTTCTCTCACTCAGAATCAGCCCACGCCTCCTACGTATCCTTTCCTTCCTACCTTCGGTAGGAGGCCCTTGGAAGAGGGAGGCCCTAGTGCCTTTCCCTCCTATCCTCAAGATACGGCCCATGTTAGGCATGATCTGTACCCCTCGAATGTCGTCGGAGGAGGGGTGTCAAACGTTCATCCTGTTCACGTCAACCAAAGCAGAAGCAAGATCCTGAGCCCTGCTAATTTGGGAGCCAATCCTGTGCAGTTGGGTCCACAACAACACCAGGTACCCGTCTAGAGACAATCAGGACATATTATACCCAGTTAGGAGCATCCCCCGTACACGGGAATACCATCTATCCCATCCAGAGTACCTCTGAGATTCGAGGAAGTGGAAGATTCTATGGGACAGGTAGCCCTTGCCAAGGAAGGTGATCTTCCTCTCAGACGAGATGAAATCGCAAAGCTACTCGGCAGGCTCACCACCCCGTTCACCGCCGCCATACTCTCCGAAGAAAGACCTTGGAAGTTCATTGTACCAAAGTTCACCCCGTACGATGGAACGGAAGATCCTGGGGACCACCTCTCCAATTATCAACATACCATGGCATTGCATGGGGCGACTGATGCCTTCTTATGCCGCACGTTTGTCACAAGTCTGAAAGGGGCGGCCTTACGATGGTTCCATAACCTTCCCCAGGAGTTTGTTCCGAGTTTTTATGAGCTCAGTCAGCATTTCCTTGATCGTTTTCTAACTAGCAGAAGACTCAGGAAGGGACTAGAGTTTCTCCTATCAATCAAACAACAGAAGGGAGAATCACTCAAGGAATATATTGCTTGGTTTAATTCTGAGCTTACAGAAATTACAGAATGTGGTCCGGACTTCTTAGTGGCTGCTCTCCATGCAGGGCTATGGCCCGGACGATTCCATGACTCTCTAACAAAGAATCCTCCCGCTCACATGGCGTCACTCATGGAACGAGCGAGAAAATATATCAATCTGGAGGACACTCGGACTTCTTTGCGAAAAGCCAATGAGCAATCTCAAAGGGACGACAACTCCCAAAAGCAAAATCTTGGAGGCGCAAATAAAAGGCAAAGGAGCCCGGACAAAAGAACCTCATCTCAAACTCAAAATCAGCCTGCCTCCGGACGATCCGGGGCATATGCACCTCTGAATGCGCCGTTGACGCCCTTGACTACCTCCCTCACGGAAGTATACCATCAAATCCGGGCGCATGAGAACCTGAAGCGTTCGGATCCTATGTGGGGTCCCCTAGATACTCGGGATCGCACTAGGTATTGTGAATTTCATAAAGACCATGGGCACACCACAGATGAATGTCGGAACCTCCAGCAAGCGATTGAACAATTAATCCGTAGGGGACGTCTGAAGGAGTTTGTTCAACGTGAGGGAGGGCAAAATAATCCAAATCAAAGGCCTCAGCATCCTAGGCCAGGCCAAAAGCCTCAGCAACAATGGCAGGGTCAGGGGTCCGGACAAGGAGAAATCTAACATGAGCAGCCCTGCTCCAATAATGAAGTCATCCTTGTCCTCCACGTAGACAACTCTTTGTCCGGAATGTCCAATAGAGCAAAGAAACGATACGCTCAAGAGGCAAAGAGGAAACCCAATACTCTTCAAATCTCGACAATTGAGAAGAGAGTAAAACCGCTACCCCATATCCAGTTTTTCGAGTTAGACTTGGCAGGCGTACACTATCCTCACAGTGACGCATTAGTCATTTCTCTTAAAGTGGCCAACTTCGACGTAAGAAGAGTGTTGGTGGATACGGGAAGCTCGGGCAATATACTATTCTTTGCCCCCTTCAAAAATATGAAGCTCAGCATTACCGACCTCAAAGCCACCATGGCCGTAATGGCTAGTTTCGACGGAAGTCTCAGCTCTCCCATGGGCACCATAGATCTGCCAACCACCTTGGGCAAAGGGAACAATCAAAAGACCATGCTGGCAGAGTTTATAGTCGTAGACCTCCGATCTCCATACAACATTATTATCGGAAGGCCATGGCTCCATCAGATAGGAGCAGTCACCTCCACTCTTCATCAATGCCTCAAGTATATTCAAAACGAGAACGTTTGCATTGTCAGAGGTTCACAGTTGTCATCTCGGTAATGCCATGTCTTGGCCTTGAAAGGGAAGAATCCCTAATAGCAGTTACAGACTCCTCGGAGGATTTCCGAGCCCTTTACAAAAGACCAAACTTTGGACAAAATGGACTGCTCTACCGAAGTAGATGAACCATTAAGTCCCAGTGAACGAGAAAGTTTGGCGATTCCAGCCCACGAGCCGATCAAAATATCAGTGGGCTCCAACGAATAGGAGCGTTACTTACAACTTGGTGCGAGCTTATCCTTTCAAGAACAGGAAGAACTGACTGCCTTCTTAAAAAATAATTTATCAATCTTTGCTTGGGAAACCAAAGATATAGAAGGGACAGATCCCTCTTTTATTTGCCATAAATTGATGACAGACCCGGGTAATTCCCCGGTAAGACAGAAGCGTAGAACCTTTGCCCCAGAAAGGCATAAGATCATCAATGATGAAGTTCAAAGGCTATTGGATGCAAAAATGATCAAAGAGGTCTTTTATCCAGACTGGCTCGCCAATACCGTCCTTGTCAAAAAGAAAAATGGTAAATAGCGAGTCTGCGTTGATTACACTGATCTTAACAAAGCCTGCCCGAAGGATAGCTTCCCAATCCCAAGAATCAATCAATTGGTGGACGTCACGGCAGGCCATGAGCTGATGAGCTTTATGGATGCATATTCCGGGTACAATTAAATTCAGATGTATCCTCCAGACCAAAAAAAAACATCTTTCATTTCTGAGTAAGGTTTGTACTGCTACAAAGTTATGCCTTTCGGACTAAAGAATGCTGGTGCCACATATCAATGATTGGTCAATAAAATGTTTGAACCTCTGATCGGTATCTCGATGGAGGTTTATATCGACGATTTGGTCAAGAGTCGGCAAAAAAGCGATCATATCAAGCATTTGAGGGAAACTTTCAACATATTGAAGTAATACAAGATGAAGTTGAATCCTTCCAAATGTACTTTCGGGGTCAGTGAAGGAAAATTCTTGGTTTTCTGATCTCACAAAGGGGAATAGAAGCTGATCCTGATCAGATCAAAGCATTGACCGAAATGAAGCTACCAAGGTCCAAAAAGGAAATACAAGCATTAAACGATAGGATCGCAGCTCTGAATAGATTCATCTCCAGATCCACCGACCGATGCCTCCCTTTCTTCAAAGCTTTAAGGGGGAATAAGGCCCTTAAATGGACTCCCGAGTGTGACAAAGCTTTCCATGCACTCAAGGAATATATGGCATCCCCTGAAGTATTGAGCACACCAATACAAGGAGAAAAACTCTTCCTTTATCTTGCAGTATCAGAAAATGCTGTAAGCTCTGTACTTATCCGAAAAGATAAAGGCATTCAAAAACCTGTCTTTTATTGCAGCAAAGCACTTCTAGATGCTGAAAAAAGGTATCCCGAGGTGGAAAAATTAGCATTTGCCCTGATAATATCTGCGCGTAAGCTCCGGCCTTATTTTCAAGCACATTCTATTATAATTCCAACATCCTACCCTCTAAAAGTAGTATTATACAAGCCAGATACCTCAGGACATCTAGTAAAGTGGTCGGTAGAGTTAGGAGAATTTGATATCTCCTACATCCCCAGGACCGCTATTAAGGCTCAAGCTCTGGCAGACTTCCTTGCAGAATTCACTCCAACTTTGGAAGGGAACCTCGGATCAGGGACAAGTAAAAAACCTTGGCAGCTCCACGTCGATGGTTCGTCTACTGACAAAAGTTCTGGGGTCGGTATTGTTCTCCGATCTCTTGAAGGAGTAACAATAGAAAAAGCAATTACTCTAGGTTTCAGGGCTTCTAACAACGAAGCAGAATACGAAGCATTGATCCTCGGGATAAAGCTGGCCTTAGAATGTGAAGTTCGCAATCTCGAAGCCTTTTCTGACTCACAGTTAGTGGTGGGACAAATCCTGGGCGAATTTATGGTAAAAAATGACAGGATAATCAAATATGTGGAATTAGTAAATTCTTTAAAAACATCGTTTTTTCATTTTTCTATTCACAAAGTGGAAAGAAGTCAGAATTTCCGAGCTGATGCTTTAGCAAACATGGCATCCCACCTTAAACCAGAAGGAGATTCTGAAGTTATCATTTCTTACCGAGCCAAACCAATAATCGAAGAAATCCTATCTGTGCACTTCTCGGAGCATCAACAAGATTGGAGGACTCCTATCTTCAGATATTTGAAGGAAGGGCAACTCCCTAAAGACAAAGATCAGGCTCGGAGAATACGAATAAGAGCAGTACGGTATGTTATTATGAACGATAAACTCTACCATAAATCATACACCCAACCACTTCTGAGGTGTTTATCTCCCGAGGAGTCTGAGTACATCCTGGCTGAAATTCATGAAGGAATATGTGGTAATCACAACGGTGGTAGGACCATCTCCCACCGAGCTCTAACTCATGGATATTATTGGCCTGACATGCTCCGCCACGCCAGAGAATATGTGAAGAAGTGTGATAAGTGTCAACGCTTCGCTTCATACCAGTATCTGCCACGCCAAGAGCTCATTCCTATCACGAGCCCATGGCCTTTTGCCCAATGGGGGATGGACATTGTAGGACATTTGCCAAAAGCCCCTCAAAACCGAAGATATCTACTCATCGCTATTGATTACTTCTCAAAATGGGTAGAAGCAGAACCTCTGACCCATATTACAGAGACTGAGGTCAAGAATTTTACGTGGAAAAATATCATATGCAGATTTGGAATACCCCGTGTTATCATTTCAGACAACGGTACCCAATTTGCTGGCAAAATGTTTGATAAATTCTGTGCCGACTTAAACATCAGCCACCACTTCTCCTCACCAGGGCATCCGCAGGCAAATGGGCAAGCAGAAGTCACTAACCGGACAATCCTCAAAGCTATTAAAATGAGGTTGGAAAAAGCGAAAGGAAAATGGGTTGAAGAGCTTCCTAGAGTGCTCTGGGAGTACCAAACAAAGAAATGGACGGCCACTGCCGAGACTCTGTTTTCATTAGCTTATGGCTCTGAGGCAGTTATTCCTGTTGAGATCGGCATGCCCACAATGAGGACTGAAGCCTTCAACCAGGAGGTTAATGATCTCCAGTTAGTAGAAAATCTTGATTTACTAGAAGAAAAAAGAGAGCAGGTTGGGATCAGAGCAGAGGAATACCGTCGACGAATAGCCAAGGGTTTTAATCAGAATATAAAGCCAGTAGTGTTCCAGGTCGGTGACTTGGTTTTGAAAAGAATCTTTCCTAATACAAAAGATCCCGCTATGGGGAAATTATCTCCAAATTGGGAAGGGCCTTATACAATTTGTTAGAACTGTTAGGCCGACGACTAATTGGTTGAAAGATCTGACGGGAAAGCCGATTCCCAGGCCTTGGAATATTGAGCACTTCAGAAAATACTATCAATAAAAACTCCTACCTTTCAGATAAAGCATTTTGTCACTACAAAGATCTACCGACCTGATCCATCTCAAATGGCCCCTACGAGCAAGAGTGCTATAGGAATGGTCCCAATTCGATGCTCAGGTCTACTAACCTGATCCATCTCAAAATGGCCCCTGCGAGCAAGAGTGCTGTAGGAATGGTCCCAATTCGATGCTTAGGTCTACTGACCTGATCCATCTCAAAATGGCCCTTGTGAGCAAGAGTGCTGTAGGAATGGTCCCAATTCAATGCTTAAGTCTACTGACCTGATCCATCTCAAAATGGCCCCTGCGAGCAAGAGTGCTGTAGGAATGGTCCCAATTCGATGCTCAAGTCTACTAACCTGATCCATCCCAAATGGCCCCTACGAGCAAGAGTGCTGTAGGAATGGTCCCAATTCGATGCACAGGTCTACTAACCTGATCCATCTCGAATGGCCCCAACAGGCGAGGGCGCCATGAATCTAGTCCCAGTTCATTGAAAATAAATCTCCAGATCTTCAGACGTATGAAGGCTATACTATAAAACTCAAAAACTTATTATGCCGTCTTGTTTTATTGCAAGTTGATCACCTCGGTATCCAGGGGTCATGTTCTCAACATCTGGCTAAAGAGCATTGATTTCAACTTTTACACATTGTTGATTACCGGGATAATCTTGGTAAGTTCTTTACCTCTTAGAAGTTTTTTCAAATCCTTACAAAAGCATGAAAAGTTATATATATAAAGTTACCAAAAATTATAAAAAATTCCGGATCTGTACGAATAAAACAAATGAAGAGCAAGATTTTATATATTAAAATCCAAATGGACCAAGGTCTACAAAAAAGATCAGAAACTTAAAATATACAATCTACTTTGGATTGGGAGGAATAGAAAAAATGGGAGGAACAACTTCGACAAAACCCTCCCCATCTGGTGGGTTGGGAGAGCTCGGCAACGACTCATCTACTTCTACGTCGTCCAGACTGGAAATATCCAGGTCTGGATACAACTTCTGAATTCTTTTCCTACAGAGGAGGTAGCCAGAATCTACGAGCTCTCTCCTCATTGAGTTTACTAACTCCATCATCCCAACTTTAGTGGCCTCCTTGGTAGCTTCTTTGACTTCTTCAAGTCTTTTAGCTGCAGCTACCTCGGCTTCTTGGGCCTTCTTCCTTTGCTCATCCAGGTTTCGGCGAAACTTATCCCGTTGATTAATCATGACCCCCAACTTCTGACTCAAACCTAACTTCTCCCATGTTGGGACCAGACATGGTCGATTTACTACGTTGAGAAATTAAGAAAACTGAGAAAAAGATGAAGAGAGAACAGAACTAGAAAATAGAAAATTACCGGACACAAAATTCAAAAAGCAGTACGCGGTTGCCGAAAATTGCCCTGAATTCACCGAAGATTACGCTCGAAAATACTTTGAGGATATTTGAAAGATGTAAACAGATTTCGAATTGACAATCCTCACTATTTATAAAACACGTCGTTTAAAATACTTGGAAAACCGGGAAAAGCAATATTTAAATATCTCGAGAAGATCAAATAAACGGCTAAAATAATAAATAACCTCGATCATCAAAACGACAATTCATATGTTAATTATATCACGGCGGCTCATGTTTTCTCGAAATACAAAAACAGATTATTAATGAGTGTACACGTGGCCTTTAATGGCTGTACATTTAACCTTATAGAAACCCTAGCCTCAATTCTGTACACATTTTTTAGAACTAAGGCTTGGGGGGGGGGAGTAGCTGATGTACCAAAAATACATTCCCAATCATAACCTGACACGTGTCTAGCCTGGTTTATACAAAATTATCAAATAAATAAGTATACCGAGATTATATCATCTCGGTACACTTAGTAATGATCTAAGTTATTTCTTAGAATACCGAAGTTGTTTCCAAATTACGTCGGTATGCCGACATCATAATGATGGGACAACCATTTACAAAATTACTATGTTGTGGGTAGTCATGATGAAATTACTGTCGCCTGACAGGCGGCAAAGTCTAGCTCTGCCTAAAGGCGAAATTAAGTCCTAGCCTTACATAGCTGTAAACTCAGTGACAACAGTGATGTAAGATATCATGATGAAATTGCCTCCACCGCCTAGCACTGAAATCAAAGCTCCATCAACCTATAAATACACTGAAGAAGGTATGTACATAGGATGAGATTTGGCTTGACAAAAGAAAAAGATTGTTAGATCAAGTTAGAGATTTTTACTCTATCTCATTTAACCATCGGAGCGGCTACCCACCGGAGCCCTTCCCGGTGGCATTCTGATCTTATTTCTTCGCAGGTTTCGTAGCAGCTTGATTGGGCCTTGACGAGCTAAAAATTGCAGCATCACCTGCCATTCAGCGCCTGAATGTCTTTTTTGGTTTTTGGTGACTTCAATCCAATCAGAGCTTAGATTTGAGTGGGGTCTGCTTCGATACCCCTCTGAGAGATAATGTATCCCATGAATTTTCCCTTCGTCATCCCGAAGGTACATTTCGAGGGGTTGAGCTTCATCTTATGCTGTCTTAGGATATCGAAGGTCTGGGTTAAGTGCTGGAGGTGACTACCTTTCTGTAGACTTTTGACTAGCATATCATCAATGTATACCTCTATGGTATTGCCGAGCAACGGGCTGAACATTTTGTTCACCAGCTGCTGGTATGTGGCTCCAGCATTCTTCAAACCGAAAGGCATTACTCTGTAGCAGTAGAGACCTCGTTCGGTTATGAAGGTTGTCTTCTCCTGGTTTAGAGGGTACATCTGAATTTGGTTATACCCAGAATAGGCATCCATAAAGCTCATGAGCTCGTGCCCCGCGGTAGCGTCAACCAACTGATCTATCCTTAGTAGTGGAAAGCTGTCTTTGGGGCATGCCTTATTGAGGTCTGTATAATCAACGCAGACCCTCCACTTGCCATTTTTCTTCTTGACCAGGACGGTGTTAGCCAGCCATTCAGGGTAGAACACTTCTCGTATCATCCTGGCTTCAAGTAGCCTCTGGACTTCTTCATTTTTTATCCGATGCCGCTCTGGAGCAATCGGCCTTCTCTTCTGTCTGACTGATGAGTGATCTGGATCCACCATCAACTTGTGAGTCATGAGGTTAGGATCTATACCTTCCATATCTTTGGTCTCCCACGCAAAAATAGAGAGGTTGTTTTTTAGAAACCTGACTATCTTCTCCTGCTCGGTATGTGTCAGATCTGGGCCGATGTACAAATAACGCCCCTCCGATTCTGAACTTACCAACACTTTGATGGGCTCGCTAATGGGCTTGGCTCGGCTGTCCCGTCCTCTTGGGCTCAGGGGTTCTTTGATGCTGGATGGGCAACCTTCCTCCTCGAGAGTGTGGGGGAGAACCGGATCAGCACAGTCCCGAGTATACTATAATTGCTATTTGGCAGTCCTCTCCTTGAGTGCAATGGCATGGCACTCCCTGGAAGTCGGCTGACACCCTCTGACAGAGTGAACGTTCTGATTGTGGACATACTTCAGACATTGATGGAGGGTCGAGGTGACTGCCCCTATTTGGTGCAACCATGGTCTCCCAATTATGACGTTGTAGGCAGACTTCATATTCAACACCATGTATTCTGAAATGGTAGTCTTCTGCCCTTCTCCCTCTTCTATAGTAGTAGGGAGGTTGATTCTTCCCAATGGGGTACTGAGGTTGCCATCAAAGGCTGCCATTACGGCCGTAATAGGCTTGATGTTGCGGTGGTCAATCTTCATATGTTCGAGTGGCTCATAGAACAGTATATTCACGGAGCTGCCGGTGTCAACCAGGACTCTTCTGATCTCGAAATTGGCAATCTTGAAGGTGATGACTAGGGCATCGCTGTGAGGACAGTGTACCCCAGCCAGGTCCTGCTCTGTGAATTGAATCTCCGACTCTAGCTTGAGCCTTTTTTCAACGTTAGAGATCTGCAATACGTCTGGGGCAGCCCTGGCCTCCCGAGCGTATCTCTTTCTCGCCCTGTTTGACATTCCTGTAATTGGGGAGTCAGCATGGAGGACGTATATGACATGGTTGTTCTGCCTCTGAGGCTCATTTCGTCCTTCCTTCTGCTCCTGTCTCTGTTCGGGCCTCTGCTCTGGCCGTTGTTTAGGCTTGTCTTTTTGGGGGTTCTGCCTTCCGTCCTGCTTGACGAACTCCCGAAGACATCCTTTCTTTATGAGTTGCTCAATCTCATATCGAAGGGTCCTGCATGAGTTAGTCGTATGTCCATGATCTTTATGAAAATTACAATACTTACTTTGGTCCCGAAGGCTGGGATCTCCTTTGATTGGTTCTGGCCATCTCAGATTTTCTCGATCTCGGATCTGCCGGAGTACCTGGTTTGGTGTAGTGTTCAAAGAAGTAAAGTTAGTGAACTCCCTTGGTCCGGAGTTATAAACAGCCCTGGGTGTTGTTCTCTTTTCTGGACTCCTGGCCCTTTTCTTGCTAGAGTCTCTTCTATGGTCCTCCTTCTTGTGGTCCTCCCTCTTCGGGTTATCCTTCTGGTTCTGCTCTTTGCTCTTCTGGGATGTGCGGTTGGCTTCTTCCAAGTTGATGTACTTCCTGGCCCAGTCCATTAATGCTGCCATGTCGGCAAGAGGGCTTTTGGTCAATGAATCTCTGAAGCCACCGTGAGCAAGTCCAGCAATTAGGGCAGTTACAAGGAATCTTGGGCTGCAGTCGGTGATCTCCGTGAGTTCTGCATTAAAACGCGTAACATAGGCTCTGAGGGACTCTTCCTTAGTCTGCTTGACATTTAACAGGAATTCTGGTCCCCTTCTGAGCCTTCTGCTGGTCATAAATCTGTCCAAAAATTGCCTACCGAGCTCATAGAAGCCGATAATTGAGTTCGGAGGGAGGTGGTGGAACCATTTCAGAGAATTCCTTTTAAGCTGGTAATGAACATTCGGCACATAAAAGCATCAGAGGCCCCATGGAGGGCCATCGTATGCTGGTAGTGCGAGAGATGGTCTCCTGGATCTCCAGTCCCATCGTACAGGGTGAACTTTGGCACTATGAACTTCCTCGGCCTTTCTTCTGACATGATGGCATGAGTGAATGGAGTGGCAAGTCTTCCGAGCAGCTTGGCCAACTCATCCAGCTCTGAAAGGCTCTGGGCACCTCTCAAAGTAATTGTTCGGTCCATAGATTCGGCAATTTCTTCTACCCTCCGTGGGTCTCTGAATCGGACCTCTTGTGAACCTTGTCTCACAACCTCGGCTTCAAGGTAGTCGGGCTGAGTACGCCCTTCAGACGGAAGTGGGTTCCGAACTGGAGGGACTGGTGCTGCTTGGAGATGAGGCTCTTGTGGAACTGGAGGTGCTCCCAAAGCCCTTGGAGTTGGAGCTCTAGTAATGCTCTGATAATGGATGTTAGGGACGAAGGCTGATGTTCCCCAGCCTGGGGCTGCTGACGGCTGGGGATCTCTACCAATGCGAGCAACACCCTAGGGGTGCCCGAGCTGGTTATTTGGAGCCTACTCATGGGGCTCTTCATTCTCAGTGATAATAGGGGGTTGTGCTCTCGCGGCAATGTTGATCGGCGGATTAGGAGGGTTCGTCCCTTGATTCTGTGTGAGCGTTGCCAGTGTTCTAGTTATGGCAAGCAACTGTTCCTGCACCAGTTCGTTGTGTCGTTTGATTGATTTGATCTCTTGTCCCATGGGATCAACCGTTGGCCCCCTTGCTCGTGGAGCAGGTGGCCGACGTTGAGAGCTTTGCGAATTCTGAGCATTCTGTCGCGATCGGAGATTTGGGGCCATGATTTCCGATGAGGAAAAAGATAAGTTTGTAAATAGAGCACTTGGAGATTAGTCGTTCCCACAGATGGCGCCAAACTGATGCTACACTTTTCGACTCGCAATAAATCTGGGCTCCGCGACCTGTAGAACACTCAAAAAGGGGATCAGAGGACCACCGGATTAGCTCCGGCGGTAACAGCTCCGATGCTTAAGTAAGTAAACGGAATTGAAAAAACTATATTGAAAGCCAAAGAATGAGCATAAAAATAAAGCGTACCTTTAGGGTTTAATTTATAGACCGTGACCTTCCTAAGTTGATTAGGATTCGAAGCCATGAATATAGGGATTTGATCATCGGAGATTGCAGTTACCTTATGGAATATTGTGTCCTTGATAGAGATGATCATAAATAGTAGTTTCCTTGTTGAATACTGTTTCCTTATTCCCTGCTCGGCAGTTGTTTAAGGAAACCATAAAGTCGGAATCATCCGATACACTGAGTGAATATTCCAGAGACGAAGGTCTGGAGGATATGTGCAAGGGGATGCCTTAGAGGCTCCGCCTGCTCTGTATGACCGAGTTTATCGGTTCTATAAGATATGTATATGAGAATGCTCTAAAGGCTGTGACTGCTCTGTATGACCGAGTTTATCGGCTCTGTAAGTACACGTGTCTCAAAGTGATTGGTGTGTCTGTTTGTGCTATATCAATATTTAATTATTAAAATTAAATAAACACACATATACACACATTATGGTGTATTGTGTGTGTGTATGTTATCAAATGTATATAAGTATGTATATGTATATCTATATATATATATATATATATGTACACATTGACACAAGAGAAAATATATTTAATATATAAATATCTATATGTATGTGTATATGAGCCAAGTATGTGTATATGTATATACACATATATATGTATAAGTATGTATATAAGATAATTAAAATATTATGTATGTATAGATATATAAAGGTATATTAAAACCCAAAATATTTAAGGCGTGTGTGTGTGTGCGTCTTTAAGTGTGTGTCGGCTGGTGTATGTGTGAGTCTCAAATGTGTAAGTGTATGTGTATTATATGTATATATAATATACCAAATATCCTACAACAATAAATGTAAAGCAACAAAGAGAAAAAGCAAAATTTAAAATGTGTAAGAGGGATTTATGAGAAGTGAGGGCTAAGGTAAGGCTATGGAGTCAGATTGTAGAGAGAGAGAAAGAGAGAGAGAGAGAGAGAGAGAGAGAGAGAATGAGAGATAGGGAAGTCGGTGAATTGGATTTAAAAGCCAATGCATGCTTATCACTTAAGGAAGAAACTGAACGAAAAGAAACTGAGAAGTTGAGGAAGAGATTTAGAGCAAGAAGGAAGGAAGAAACCGACTCAAAATGGTGAACCCATGAAAACTCTTCAATTTCTCTCTCTAGAAATATGCATGAATAGAAACTGTTTGAAACTTAGTTATGCATGTATAATGTTAAATAAGTGTTTAAGAGTTTATTTGGCATGAATCTAAGCCTTAAAAAACAGTTGAAAACATCAACCCATGAACAAACCACCATTGGAGGACCTTGCTTTTGGCAGGTCTCAACCAATGGCAACCAAACCAAGTTTGGTTTACCAAGACAAAAACTAGATCCTACAAGCATGTTAAAAACCTATGACCGCGATCAAAACTCAAAAGAATTGACCCTCAAATATCAATTTGCAGGTTACGGGTTTACACCCCAAACCTTTAAACTCATGATTTAATCCACTTTTATGAATGGGAACTAAATCCTCATTAAAAGAGAATCACCATAGTACAAACCGTAGGTGATTTGGCTCAGAAATGAGCATTTACAACCCATTTATTGGTTTGATTATCAAACCTTGAAACGAGCTAAAGAGATCAATTTGATCTTCCAAATGAATGTCAAACTCTTAAATAATGACCCAAAAATAATTTCTCACAAAAACAGTAAGGATCCATTGATCCAAACTACACGAAATCAAAGAAAATGGAAATCGGAGATTAGGGCAACATAGGGGTCAAAGTGGGGAAGAAGACAGTGAGTCAACTCGGTTTTTAAAACCAGGCTGAGTCGACTTGGACATGTGGCAGCCTCTGGGCTTACCACCAAATTAATTGAATGACGGCGTTTCATACCTGTTTTAAAATTTTTAAAATTTAGGGCTGACATCATCGTGACGTCAGCAACACGTGACAAACCGGCTAAACCGGTTGGTTTACAATCGGACCGGACTGGTTCATTTAATACCCAACCGAACCCAATGATTTTCTGATTTAGTTAAAACTAAATAAACCAAAACTTCTTGTATTTGCGGATTGACCCCAAAACTATGAGAGATCCCACTATGGCCCAACTGATGAAAATTCTATGCAATTAAGCCCCTGGAAAAATAATTAAATAATTAATTTAATTATTTAATAAATAAAGTAAAATTACCGTTTTGCCCCTAGGTCATAAATAAGGCAAATGAAGTCCAAATTAAGCATATGAATAGTGTATTTTTACTATTTTGGACATTCTGAGACTAATGGTAGGGTTCGTTTTATGAGATGAGGCCCGAAAAATAAGGACACGAAAAGGGGTAAATGACCAAAATACCCCTTGTCCAAAATTAACAAGTTATTAGTGTATTCTTACTATCTCGGACCTTCTGAGTCCAATGGTGAGGTCCACGACACGAGATGAGGTCCCGAACATAAAGACACGTAAGGGGGTAAAATGACCAAATTACCCCTAGTACCTCAAAAGCCAAATTAAAACCAGGGAAGGTTTAAATTGACTTTCTTTGACATCCCGAACTCAATAATGGAGTCCAAATTATGAAATGAAGTACAGAAAAATGAGACACGTAAAACGATAAATGACCATTTTGTCCTTTTACATATAATAGTCCAAATTAAATGTTAGGAAAGCCTAAACCGACTTTCTTTGACACTCCGGACTCAATGGGAGAGTCTATTCGACCAAAAGAAATGTCTAAAATAAAAAGACATAAAATTTGATGAATAGCATCTGTCAGATGACTATAAATTAAAGTAATGCCAAAGAACTAAACTGAGGCAAGTACGAGAAATGAAATACGAAAAGACACGACACGTAAACATGTCAAATAAATAACTTTAATTCAAAGTTAATGGAGCTACCAGAAGAGTATAAATTGAAATAAATTAAATTTCTAACACATTAAATTGTGTCATAGGTTAAGAATACGAGTTAAGTTAAGAACATATGAATTTATGAAATCGTTTCGGGATCTAATACGATTTAAGCATAAGTTAAGGAATATCGAGATGATATTACAATGAATGTGAAGTTGATGAGATGTTTATGAATTGTTCTTAGGAACTACAAGAAAAGTGGGAAAGCGCATTATTAGTAGTAACCCTAAAGGACCAAGGTGAGTAACCCTGTATTTGAAGTGGAGATTTAACTCCATGGATTTGAAAAGGTTTTAAGTTCAAAAGATACGAAGTATTTGAATTCCAAATTCAGTATATTACATGATTTCAGTTTTAAATTATTTATGTTCTTATAAACCCTATTGTGACATGCTCAGTAAATGTTTTCTTTACAGTTTTCTTAAAAATGTGTTTTCAGCATGTCTAAGTTAAAATACAAATCTTGTTAAATATTCTGAGTTTGCCTATTTCAAGTATACGAATGTTTATCACGAAGCTATGAACATTATGTTTTAAAGTACTCACGAGAATATCTATTTGACATCCTCATGTGTTAAATGTATTTTAAACGCAAGATGACTGGTGCATAAGCACTTAGACAGGATTCTGAGTTTTCAGTTGCCCTGTAAAATAGGCAGGATTTTGGGTTCTCCGAAATTCAATTGCCCTGTAAAATGCCAGTTAGCAGGATCTAATCCCCCAGGCATAAGATATCTTCATTTATAAGTAAAATGGGAGTCTGGTTCGAAACGGACTCTACTAATGAAAAAGATAAGATGACAAATGAGTTAAAAATGGAAGCAGGTTTTACCCCCGTTTTCACTATGCATATGTTTCAAGTTTTATACTCTATTTAAGAAGTACAAGATTAACTTGAATACTTTAAATGTTTCAAGTTTATGTTTTAAAGGAATACGTATATATATTGTTATGTTTGAAAATGGAAGTAGGTTTTTACCCTCATTTTCAATATGCATATGTTTTGAGTTTTATATACTCTATTTAAAAAATGCATGTTATGTTATATGTTTTGAAGTTCATAAGTATAAGTATAGCTTGAATACTTTAAATGTTTCAAAACTATCTGTTTTAAGAAATACATATGTTCTATGTTCAAGTATACGAGCAATTGGAAGTGAATGTTTTACAAACTCTTACATACTAAAACCACTGCTAATTGAAAACCCCATGACGAATACTGAAATTGCTCACAAGCTTAGATTAGCTTACCCGGACTTTGTTCGGATCCCCCTTTCAGGTGATTAGCAGCAATCTTGACTTGAAGACGATGATGATGAATCTGCTGTTTTTGGAATTTATGTTCAAGTAATTTTGTCTAGCATTATGAAATTAAGTATGAAATCTTGTATTAGTAAAGTGGTACTCTGTTATGTATAAGCCCCACGGGGCAACTAAACATGTATTGTTTATAAGTCTTTAAGTTTTTAGTTACACTCTAAATGTGTAACCATGTATGCTATGTATAGAGTGGCAGTATCGGACGGATGTGCATAATTTAAAAATAAGAAAAGAAAAGAAAAAGTTTTTCACGCTTCTGCAAAACGCATGTTGCACATCGATTCGATACCGCTGCTTATGTGAGCCTTCGCCCAAGGATCCTCGGGCCTAAGGGTGGCGGTCGCGATGCGAGATCTGCAGAGGGTGGGTTTTGGTTCGTGACAACTTGAGCTAGACCTAGGGTTCCAAATGAATGCCAAAGTGTTGCTAAGGCCCACAGGAACTGATGACACTCAAAAACAAAGAGATTTGATCTCTCAAAACCCACGAAATTAAAAAGTTTAGATTTGCAGGATTAGGGCAACAGTGGCTCAAGCGTGGGGAGAAGACGACTCTACTGAGTCAACTCGTGGGTTGGCTCAGTCGAGCCTAACCGAGTGAAACTGAGGCTGTGTCGACTCAGGACGCGTGTCACGTGGTGGGGTTGGCCACCACATTAATAGAACGCTGCCGTTTTGGGGTGTTAAATTGGAATTTGGGGCTGTTTGGCTTTGAGGTTAATAAATTGAAATGGGAATTGAATTCGGAGAAGGGGGATATCCTGTCTTGGTTTAAGGGGGCTTGTCCACCGTTTGGTTTTGAAAAGATTTGAAAAATAAAAAGGGGCGCGCACAGAGGTTGTGCCCCCTAAGATTCAAACATGGGATCAGTAGGTTAGAGAGCCACATGAGGACTAATTGGGATGGGACAATCCCGTGCCCTTTTTAGGTAATAAAATATATATATATATATATATATATATTTTAACCTTATTTAATTAATTAAATTAAATTAAATATCATGAAATGGCCCGGAGTCCAAATGGGACAAATCATTAGTGTATTTTAACTATCTCGACCCTTTTGAATCCAACGGTGAGGTCCGTGACACGAGATGAGGTCCCAAAAAATAAAAGACCCGTAGAAACATTTAAAATTACCAAAATGCCCTTGAGTTAAAAAGTAGTTGAACGAACCCCGATTAAAGTAAACCAATAGTGAATTTTTATTATTTCGAGCATTCCGGACTCAACCGTGGAGTTTGATTTGTGAAAAGCGGTCTTGAGAAGTAAGAACCCGTAAAAGTGTAAAATGACCATTTTACCCTTTTTAGGCCGAATGTCCAAATTGAATTCCGTGAAAGCCTAAACCAACTTTCTTCGACGTTCCGGACTCAATAGTAGAGTCTATTTTAGCAAAATAGAAACTCATGAAATAAAGACATAAAATTTGATGAATAGCATAATTCAAGTAGCAATAGACTGAGTTACATTTCATGATTTTAGGGACACTGAAAGGCAAGGAGAAGGCAGTCTGACCTTCTACATTATCACTGTTAGTTCAGCTACACAGCGAGCATGTCTTCTTAGGGTTGAGACAAACCCATCAGGTATAATATTTTGCTAAGTAAGGAATAAGATTAAGTTTAGGAATGATTTGTATGTTAATTGAATGAATCATATGTTTATTTGATATTAGAAAATCACATAAGAAATGGTTGCTTTGAAACAAAACCTGGAGTTGATTGTTATATGTTTATATGTTCTTTGTTATCCTTTGGGAGTTATGATTTATTTCATGTGTTAGTGCCGTGTGTGATTAGGTTTTTGGAGAATGGTTAAGATTGTGAATGTGTGAATCGAGCATGTGTTTAAATTGATTGTGTATAGCATGCATACATGTGGAATGAGTTTCATGATTTAAATGTTATTATTGCTTAAGCATAATACATTATTTAAATCATGCTTCCTGTGTGGATAAGATGTTTCATTGATATTGTATTGTTGCATGGTGGGATCAAAGCGTATCGGCATAGTGTGATTCCTTGGAAGCATGGTGTGGGTTGAGCAATTGGTACCCAGTATCCAACGGATGTGTTCCGTGAACAGGTGTTGGTGCCCAGAATCCAACGGATGTGTTCCGTGAACGGGTGTTGGTACTCAGGATCCATCGGATGTGTTCCAAAAATGAGACATAGGTGTGGCATGGAGTAGCGTGGGTGTGTCATGCATAATTCTCATGATCATCGCATTAAGGAATTCATGGATGTAATGTAGAGTTTGTATGAATGCGTTATGAATCTTGTCAGTGCATAATATGGATGAATTGTATGACATATAGATATGATTGTACACTTGCACATGCCATGCCTTAATTTTGTTCCTTGCATTAGCATTGTATTATACCAGCAGTTGAGCTGACCCATTCGTGGGACAACATATTACAAATGACGCTCCCGGCACTTGAGACTTGAGGAAGTCTTGCAGAGTGGAGGAGACATGAACTTAGAAGGATGATTGGCCTTTGGGGGCATATTTTGTGATGTAAAGGCTTAAGCCCAAATGACATGTGAACAATTTATTTGTGGGATGTACTTTATGTGTTATGTATTGAAAGAAAGGATTGCATGTTTAGTTGAATCCTATTAGATTACCTTTTATTTACTTTTCTTATTTTATTTCGCTCACCCTCAGGTTCGTGAAAATTCGGGGCGTAACAATTAAGACTTTTTACAGTCTATATTTTGAGAACCAGATATATATAGACATGCAACTTTTATTTTAAATTCTTCCGCTATTTATGTATGATATGATAGTTATTGCATGTTAGTGGCTGTGATTGTGTAGTAAGTTTCAGAAGAGATCCGGTTCGGTAAAAAGGTCTGGTCGGGGTCGCGATTCGAGATCCGCAGAGGGTGGGTGTTGGGTCGTGATAGCTCGGGTTTACAGTGGTTGCTCGGTTACATTTTGGGTCGGGGTATCACATGGCCTGTTATTACTCTCTTGTCATGGGGTTTCATGCCCCGTTCTAAAATCTAGGCTCTGGTGTGAATTCATGAGGTTGGGTTTGTTGGCCGCGACTTGCAACTCACAATTCCAAGCTCATCTTTGAGCTTCATGGTCTCGGACCATCATTTTCATGACCCTCACAAGACTTAGTTTAGGTCCTAATAAGTCAAATTCAACTTAATCTTAGTTGGATCAGGTTTGAAATTTTCAAGGTCATTAATGGTGTTCTTTCAATTTCCCTCATCTCAAATGGTCCAAATTTACTCCTATTCTATTGTAACACACACCACAAGTACATATGCAAATTTGAGTCTTCAATGATCAAAAAAATGTTATATTAGCCATGTTTTCCTAAGAGAGAAAAATCAGATTTTTAGAGCTTTTTATACCTTTAACAGTAGCCTTCTTATCCTTAGGTTTTGTTGAGTTCTGAAGAAGACCTAGGGTTGAGCATGCTCAGCTCTTCTTCTTCTTCTTCTTCTCATTTCGTCACTTTCTCTCTCTCTCTCTTGATACGCACACAATGCACACACACACACACACACTCGAGGTATGTTCTTCACACACACTACATGCACAACACACACACACACTCACTATACATATATATACACACGTCTCCTATATATATATATATATATATGCATATGCTGAGGTGTTACATGTCTTGCAAGTGGGTGAGGGTGTGGCCCAATGGGGTGCTGGCACCTCAATTTTGAGCATGCAGACTTGGAGCTAATTAGGGTGTGTATATATATATATATATATATTGTAAAGATCTGAAATTTTGGAATAAATTTTTTTATTTTGTGATAAGGTAATATTTGAATTTCTTTAAATCTTAATTACTTTTAATTTAATTAAATCACGTTATGTGAATGTGTGTTATTAGTATTGTATATACATGTGTACCTAAAAATAAAATAAAATGAAATAAAATAAAATGAAATAAAACAAGAAAAGAAAAAGAAGAAAGGAAATCAAAAAGGGAAAAGGAGAATCAGTGTGTGTGCGCTGGCAAGAGGGTGTCGGCAGGATTAGTGGTGTGTGTGTGTGTGTGTGATATTATATAATATACATTTAATATATATATTTCCTAAAGTGAAGCAAGATAAAAAATAAAAATAAAATAAAAAAAAGAAAGAAAAAGCAGGCGGCTGTGGCTGGAGAAGAAAGGGAGAAAGGAAAGGAAGAAAAAGAGAAAAAGGGGGAGTTTGCGAAGAGAGGGAAAGGGACCAGCGGTGGAGGCGGCGAAGCAGGGGTGTGAGCCGCAGAGCCAGAGGGGCGGCGACGGAGGTGGGGATGGCGTTGAACAGGGTCGTTTCTGCCGTGGTCGTGTTTCGAATCACGACTTGTCGAGTTTACCGAACGGCTAGTCGAGTTTCGTACGCCACCGGGTTGTTGTTGACGAGCAGCAGTGGGTTTGGGATTAGCAACGACAGATGGGACGATCGTCCACGGCGTGGTGTCGGGGGCCCGTTGATCCAACGGTGGCTGAGACTTTTGGGAAGGAGGATTTCGATCTGGAAATGTTAGGGTGTTGGGTCTCTGTTGGGACGGATCTGTTGGGGATGGTCAACCGCTGTTCTTGCTTACCCGTGGTGGTCGACCCATCGTGTTCGGTCGTTGCTGTGCAACACCTGGGATCACCTAGGTAGATACGGCAATGTCATCTCATTCTCTGGTGTAGTCCTTATCTCATCCCCTCCATGTTTCTTTCACTACTGCCATCGCTAGAATAGGGGAAACGTCCGTGACTTGTTTAGGAACGGATTGGGTATTGTTGGGCGTTGGAGCGTCTTAGGGACAGAGTGCACGATCAGAAGCATTTGATCGTTTGGGGATGACAGGTGGGACACGAATGGTGGATAGGTCCCTATTATGGCTGTTCAGAGGTTGTTGCGGCCCTGCTTCAGATGATGAGGTTCTGCGTGGGGGGGGTGGATTAAACTTCTTGATAATCCAAGGGATGACGGTAATGCAAGTCGGTACAGGGAAAAATGGGTGGCATGATGTTGGGTTGAAACAAGAGATTGCAGAAGTGGAAGTTGACAAAAAATTAGAGAACCCAGTTCGGGCAAAGGTATGCTGTTGGGTGCCGTAGAAGTGGAATTTTGGAGGCTTGGGAGTTTGATTAATTACACTAAGCAGCAGTTATGGATTGACCGTGATGAGATCGCTAGTTGTCTCTGAGCCGGTGATATTAATCCTTTCCTTCTTTGTTCTGTTTTCCCATCAATTCATTTCTGTCTTGGTAGATTTGTTTTTGAGAAACTGGGAGGAAGATGTTTTAATTCAAATTTCAGATTTGATTTTGGTATAGCTTTGGTCTGGTATGGATTTTAGATTAAGATTTGGAAGACCCACTTCCAGAATCTGTTGGTTTTTTTTTTTTTTTTTTTTTTTTTTTTTTTTAATATGGAGATTGATGAAATTTAGTTAATCTGATGTTTAGTTGGGTGTCACTATTTGTTTCTGGTTTCATTGGGCTGTGGCGTTGGTTTGATTTACAAGGGATGTGGATTGTTCAAATGGGGTTTTTGTTTTATTCTAATTTGATGGCAGTGAAGGCTTTAATGCTTGTATACCGATTGTTAATTGATGGTGACCCTGTTTGGGGCAAGAGATTCTGTATGCGAGTTAGAGAGAGAGACTCGAGTGTTGAATATGTTAGAGTTTAGGGATGAGCCCAGTTATCGGACGAATGGGAGGTCGAGGTCTTATGGAGATTTTGGTGAATCTATGAAATAAGAAAAGAGAGGAGAGACAACCCCTGTTAGGAAAATGAAGCTTGAAAGGGGTTTGGAGACATTAAATCAGTTGCTTCGGCTTCTTAATGGCTTCGACTTCTAGGTGGTAGTTTGGTTGGAATAACTGCTGCTGGATTGTTTATGTGATTTCTATGAATTGATTCATCAATGGTAGAGTCAAGGACACCAATATTTATATGGGTGAGGTGGGTTGTAGAAGCTGATGTTTGTACTGGAATAAAAGACATGACTGGAGACTTGTGACACTCGGCTATAGCCAGTCAAAAGTTAGATTTAATTGTTGTTTAGCCAATTTAAATTTTGAATAGAACCTTGTGAAATTATAATTATGCTTAGGAATTTTGGCAAATTGCGAATTGGCCCAAGTGAATAAAATATTATTTAATTAAGTAATTATTTAAGGGGAAATTACTAGAATGCCCCTGAGTTAAAGGCTGGTCAAACGAATCTCGATTAAAATGAAAGAATAGTGAATTTTTATTATTTCGAGCATTCCAAACTCAACCGTGGAGTTCGATTTGTGAGGAGATGCCTCGAGAACTAGGAACCTGTGAAAGTGCAAAATGACCGTTTTGCCTATTTTAGCTCAGATGTCCAAATTGAATTCTGTGAAAGCCCAAACCAACTTTTTTCAACGTCTCGGACTCAACAGTAGAGTTTAATTTGGCAAAATAGAAACTCATAAAATAAAGACATAAAATTTGATGAATAGCATGATTTATGTAGCAATTGAACTGAGTGGTATTTCATGATTTTAGGAATACTGAAAGGCAAAGAGAAGGTGCTCTGACCTTCTGCATTCTGACTGTTAGTTCCGCTACATCACGAGTACGACTACTTGGGTTGAAACTAACCCATCAGGTATGATATTTTGCTAAATAAAAAATAGGATTAAGTTTAGGAAAGATTACCCTGTTGACTTAGTGATTCGCATATTTGTTTGACTGTTTATATGCTTATGTGGTTCTTGTTATCTTTCTGAAGTTGGTTGAGTGATAAATGTGGATCATGACTATATGTATATTCCATGTGTTGGCACAATGTATGATTTATGTTTTAGAGAATTATCAAGATGGTGAATGTATAAATCAAGCATGTGATCAAGTTCATTGTTCATGATGTGTAGACTTGTGGATTGAACTATGTGATTTAATGCCATTATTGCTTTAAGTAGAATACGCATAACTTAAAGCATGCTTCATACGTTGATAAATTGTTTCGTTGAGATTACATCATTGCATGGTGGAATCAGGGCATATTAGCATAGTGTGATTCCTTGACAGCATAGTGTGAGTTGAGCACTTGGTGCTATGCATTATGAGGGTGCAGATCCTGTGGTGAAAAACTCAAAATTTGGCCATGGCTCTCACGCCAGCGGGGATGGACCGTAAAGTGAAACATAGTACTCGGGCTATCCGGGAAGGACCGTAAGACGGGACATGTGTGGCATAGAGTTTGCATGCATGCGTCATGCTTATTGATCATGTATTGCATTGATGACATCGGATGACATGTAGAGATAAATGTACACTTGCACATGCCACGCCTTAATTTTGTTTCTTGCATTAGCATTATATTATACCAGCAGTTGAGCTGACTCATTCGTGGGATAACATTTCAGATGACGCTCCAGCTACATGAGATTCAGTGGTGTCTTAGTGAATGAAAGAACTTGAAGTGTTTTGGCCCTTGGGGCGTATTTTGAGATGTAAGGGTTTAATCCCAAATGACATGTGAACGATGTACTCATGGGATGTATTTTACGTTCTTATATGTATTGATGAAAGCAGATGCATGTTTAGTTAAATTCGATTAGATTGCCCTTTTATTTTATTTTCTTTCGGCTTCGTTATTCGTGCCTCGGGTTCACTGGAATTCGGGGTGTGACATATATATATATATATATATATATATATTCTCCATTTTGTCTTCTTATGCCTTGTTTGGCATTTTGGGTGTTGTTTGTCAAATTTTGAAAGTTGTTTTTCAATTATTTTAAAACCTCTTGACATTCTCGCCTCGCTTTTAATTTTTTGTGTATTTCCTTTCTATGTCAAAATTTTATTTTTGACCTATCACATCGGGTTATATTCGTACCAAAAAGTATATTATATTTATCAAAAAAATTTAATTAAACTTTTTTTATTCGCATATTGCGCTAATTTGTCCAATTTCACTTCGTGTTTTAATTTTATTATTTACGGACTACTGATTTCCAAATCAAGATTTCTAATCGACTCATATATAAATAAATCCCATGAAATTGGTATTAATATAAATTATTTTGCCTAATCAGGTCAGGATATTACAGTGTCGGTCATTACTCCTAATCTGCAAAGGGTGGGTTTCAAGTCGTGACAAAACAGGTATTGAGATACTCTAAACCTAGGATTAATGCAATGATTACAATTAAAATACATTTTGTTAAACTGGATTATCCAATTACAATACCAAATCCTTTGGTCTTAACAAAAAAAGTTCATAAAATTGAAAATAAAGTTACGGGGATAGTGGGCTTATTGGATAAACTATGTGGGAACGGGGATATTCTATCCCTGTTTTGCTCCCTTAAACATCATTTGGCTTAGGAAAATTTAGGAAAACAAAATGGGGAGCAACTACTACCCTAATTCAAACCCAACACATCACACACATAACACAAGCACTTATCCACTGAGCCACATCACACCTTCTATATATACTTCACATAATAAATATATATTTTATATTTTATAATTAAATTAAATTAAATTAATTAAATTAAATGTTATGTATGTCCGAATAAAATAAAAGGGGTGTCTACCCTGACAATTTTTTACGTTCCAAATCCAATGGCAGGATCCATTTTATAAAATGAGATCCCGAAAATTTAGACACGAAAAAAATGCTATAATTATCATTATGCCCTTAGTGACGTTGAAGCTAGTTAAATGCCAGAATATGCCTATTCTGACTTTCTTCGATGTTCCACACTCAATGGTGAAGTCCATATTGTCAAATTAAGTATAGAAAAATAAGACACGCAAAAGTGTAAAATTACAAAAATGCCCCTAAACTTAATATAAGCCACAAAGATTCAAAAAAATCCTAAATATAATATTTTTGACATTCTGAACTTAACGGTGATATCATTTTGAGAAAAGTAAGACCCAGTAACAAAAAAAAAGGACGAATACATCCTTAAAACTTCTACCAAAATAGTATAAATGGAATAAAAAGACCAATATCAATGTTTTAAGGACCGTTCGGATTCAAAAATAAAGTTTGTTTAGGCAAATGACGAGCCGAACAATATAAGATACAAAAGGAGCAAATGACCAAAATTCCCTAAAGGCTAAAGTAAACCACACAATGAACTACGAAGTGTTAGGAATCCTAATTAAAGATCGTGAGGGAATCCTAAACAATAAGATTAAGTCCAGAAGAAATTAAGAACAATAAGTAAGCAAAGAATTAAGTTGAGATGTGTACTGATATAGTATTAATGAATTCTGATTCATGATTTAGGATCACCAACAAGGAAATGGGGATAAGACGAGTGCCAATGCAAGTCAAGTAAGAAAGTAGGGAAGGACTCTGGACTCTGGACCACAGGTGAATAATCCTGTACTTTGAAGTGGAGAATTTAACTCCATGATTAATGAAATGTTTTAATTCAAAGTCTTGTTATTTACATGACTCCTATTTTAAGCATGCTTCCTGTTCTATTTTGAAAATGCTATCATTAATTGCAAAATGCTCTTATTTAAATGCTAAGCTATTTATACGACTCTTATTTCAAGCATTCCTATCTCTGTTTGCAAAGTTATGATAAATATATTTTTTTGAAAATGAATGTTTTTCATTCAAGCTATGTTTAACTACTCTTGAAAATCATCTACTTGAAAAGCAATGTTTTAAATCATTCAAGCTATGTTTAACTACTCTTGAAAAACAATGTTTTAAATGCTTCCTGTTTGGGAATCAGTAACGCAAGATAATAGTGCATAAGCACTCCTGTTTAGTGTTTCATTTCGGACTCAGTCTTGTAATGTCTGTAAGAAGGCTGGAGATCTCTCTTGCTGAGTTCATGTATTTATATTATGCTAACCTCCAGTTAAGCTTTGAGTTTGGATCGATACAGATTCTCGTGTAAAGTGAAAAGACATAAAGTTATGAAATGGAAGAAGATTTTTGAAACCCCATTTTTTTAAAAATGATAATTTTATATGATAAAGGGGTTTTCCCCCGTGTTTAATGAAAATGATTTCTAATCCTCGTGCTTTATAAGTAAAGTGTTTTAGACTCCTAATTCGATAAATGATTTATTCATTTTGTTATCTATGAAGAACTATATGTCTATGTTTTGCGTCACTAATGGCAATTCTGCTATGTGTTTAAGAAATGATGTGTTTTACTTAAATCATCCTGAAATGCTTCTGTTTTAAGTTATTGTTTCAAGTTTGTGTGCTTAAATGCTTTATGATTCAAGTATTCATGATCTGTATTGAAAATGTGATCAATCGATAGCATATTTTTATCATGAAATACTTTTTGCTTAAAATGCTATCAGTTGAAAAACCCATGACAAGGTATTGAAATTATTCATGAGCTTTTCACAAAGCACACATGGATATTACACATGATATTTTAGGTAAAGAAGTGAAAGTATGAAGTTTTAATAAGAAAGTGGGGTGACCCACAACTATAGTGAAATGCAATAAATTGAAGTGAACATAAGGTATGAGACTCTCAATTAACATAAGTATGAAGTTCATATCTGTACGAGATGTGAACGTGAGATATAGGACTCATAGTTAGCGTAAGTATGAAGTTTATATATGTACAAGATGTGAATGTGAGGTATGAGACTCATAGTTAAAGTAAAGTATGAAGTTCATATATGTACGAGATGTGAATATGGGGTATGGGATCCACAGTTGATGTGATCAATAACTAGCAAGGACAAATGTTATGATAAGTATTTGATGTAAGTAATATAATGTAAACGAATGTAATGTTTCAAAAAAAAAAAATAGCCTATCTAAATACTTGATGAAGGAATGTAACATGTGTGATTGCTTCTGCTGCAATATTTAAACTTGATGTGATGTGTAATTGTATAAATTTTGATTAAGTGTATTCGCATTCCCTAATTCGCATAAAGTAAGTTCCGGGATGTGACACATTCGAACGAAAGAAGCTTTGATCAGATGAGCACCAATGTTACAAAGTGCTCATGTAATGTGAAGTATAAAAGCCCATTTAAAGTAAAGATGCATATTGTAAAAAATCATGGGCTAATATTATTCATATAACATTGTAGTTATACACACACCAGTGATGTATAAATATGATAATGCATGTTGTGAGTGTCTGATCAAAACCATGTACCAAGTCCTATATACCTTATGAGAATCGAGAAGGAAACAGAAGTAGAGTATTACCCTAAAACTTGAATCTTCTTGAGAGGATCACAAGGCTTGAGAGACACTCAATTCTAGGACGAAGATACATTATTAAGATGCATACATGCATACATATATGTATGTATGCATGTATGTAAGAAAATATGTACATACACATACATATATATATATGTGTGTGTGTGTGTGTAGGAAAATAACTTTGATCGACAGCCAAACAGAGCTTATTGATGACAATTAACTAATAATTGCATGGACAAAGGCGTCTTCTACTTTGATCCATGGTTTGATGCGAGCTCTATTCCTAAATCCTATGTACCATGCACATGTTCACACAACAATAAAATGTCACGCCCCAAATTTTCATAAACCTGGAGAGTGAGTGAAATGAATTAAGAAAAATTAATAAAAGATAATTAAATAGATTTAGTTGATTACACATTACTTGCCCCATGTTTCCCCAAAATTAAGATTGAAAATTTACTAACTAAACTCACCCAAGATAGGTTTTAAATACCAATCAAATATCTCCCCAACCAATAGTCAAAATAATCTAAGTCATATTCGGCATAAACCCCAAGATAGCCCCCAAAAATGTCTTTAATGTGTCTTGGAACAATGGCCCAAATGGGTCCCAAATGCCCTAAGGCATAATCCAAGAATAGGTCAAAAATCTCATCTAAGGTGGTTTAAGGAAGTGGCCAAACATGGCCTTGAATAATAACTAAAATGTGTCCCAAAAAGGTACCTAACATGGCTTGGTATAATGGCCAAAAGTGGCCAAAAAGAAGCTCTAAAAGGTGGTGTCAAACATAGGAAAGAATGGTCTCAAAATGGCCTTAGAAGGCAAGTCATGGCATGCCCATAACATGCCTAAGCAGCAGGCGCGCGGCAAGGCGGGCGTGCGCGTGGCTAGGCTACTACTGCTGGCTGCTAGGCTACTGGTTTACTACTACAGTGTATTTGCTGTAACCCAACTTCTTCATTTTTTGAATTTTTTTCCAAAGGGCTGCAGCTGGTTTTCCAATTTTTAACCTACGTCCTCAAGGTTTTTAACCCCCACTTTTTGACACTCTTCCCACTTATATATGTGACATTTTACACACCTAATAACTCTTTTAAATTCACAAAATTTTAACATGATCTTTTTTGTTTTCTAAGCCTTTTCCACTTAATATTTCACAACACAATTCACCACTATTAAACTAGTACCCAAACTATATCCTTTTATTCAACTAAGCATTCATATATCATTTAAAACATACAATCCATCATATATATATATATATATATATATATATACATATATATACATATACTTGAAATTCAAAATGTCACCAACTTCATGCTCATTACAAATTTAGGGCCTTACCCATTGTTTCCATATTATACAAGATTTTTCAAGTTATTACACATGTCCTAGGGCTTATGCCCTCGTACAACTAAAAATATGCCCCAAGAGTCAAATCTTCTTGAAAGTCCACTTCTCCCTCTATGCTTTAAGACCTCGTTAAGTCTCAAGTACCGGGAGTCTTATCTGTAATATGTAATCCCATATAGGGTGAGCAAAATGGCCCAATATGACATAATGCTAACATAAAGAATAAAGATAATGCATGGCATGTGCAAAGTGAACATTTATAAACTATAACCTTTCCAACTCATAAATGCAATACAATGGCAAGATGCATGACACACACATGCAACTCTATGCCCAACCCATGCCTCGCTTCACGGTCCACCCCCGTTATTGGCCAGATTTTGGGTTTTCACCACAGGATCTACACCCTCATAATGCATAGGATTAAAGTGTTCAACCTACGCCATGTTTCCAAAGATTTTAGTATGCTAAGATGCCTTGATTTTTCTATGCAAATTCAATGAGGCATTTTATCAAATATATGGAATATGCCTTAAATCGTACATCATACATAAAGTAAACTATAACTTTCAAACCACAAAACTTTGTCTACATGTACATAGGTTATAATCCAATCAATTATACATGTAGTCATGTTACATGTTCATAACCTTACCAAATTCTCAAAGATCACACAATCACACAAAGTACCAATACATTGAGTAAACCATAAATTTCAAACTATAAGACTTTGTCTACATGAACATAAGCTATAATGCAATGAATTATACATATGTTCATGTTACATGTTCATCACTTTACCAAATTCTCAAAGAATACATAAGTACATAAAGTACCAACCCTAGATTTTCAAAGCAACTATATGCTAGGTAGTTTTCTAACATCAAGTAAGCATGTAAGTCATACAATCAACTTATAAAAACACTACTAAACTTAACTTTATTCTTTACTTAGCAAAATATCATACCTAGAAGGGTTTTTCTCAACCCTAGGGAGTTGTACTTGTTGTGCAGCCTCACCAATCAGTGAGAATGTAGCCCTTGACATAGGAACAACTTCCTAGAAGGAAGCCTTGTGAAATTTCGAGGCTAGAGATGAGTTTTGGAAGCTTGAAAGTTGAAAAACCTAGGTTTTTCTCACCTTTTCTCTCCAAACACGACCTGCTGTGTTTTCTCAGACCAAAATTCTATAATTTTAACACTAAAGGGTCCTATTTATAGTAAAGGGGCCAATGGATGAAAAGACCCTTTTGCCCTTAATGAGTTCGGGCCCCATTACACTACCACCTATCTCGAAACGCCTAAATTCGATATTTTGTTTTAGCCAAAGTTCTTAACATTATTTTAAATGATATTTTTTTGAAAAATTTATTTTCGCCTGTGGGTGGATATGGCCGAGTCCACCTAGGCCACCCGGGATGCCCTTTATGGTCAATTTTTCAAATTGTCTCCAATTAGATTCCAATTCTTACAAGAGATGTATTTTAACATTCTAAGAAAATTTCTTTTCTATGACATACTCAAAATATGCTTCTAAACATGACTTATATCTAAATGATGCATGTGTAGTGCCCTACTAGCAAACAGTGCATGAATAGTGCCCTACCGACAAAAATAAAAAATTTATCCTGATTTTTCAGATCTCTACATAAAATCACTAGTAAATAAATCTCTAAGCCATATTTGCTGGGTAGGCAACTAAAACGTGTTTCCCCACACTTAACGGAACGCCAAAAAAAAAGTAGATTGACGAGTTATATATTGTATATACATACACACCTTCTTTATATGTAATTAATTTGAATATTAGTATGAGTTTAGTGTAAGCAAGCAAGCAATTAATGTCGCATTTCTGTGTGTATACATATTATTGAATTCATTATCATCTCAATCATGATGATCATTAGTGTTAGTATTAGTATTAAGGTGATGGTGTGGTGACCCACAACTGCTAAGCAATTGAGTGGGAGGAGGGTGCATCAACAAATAATTCAAATCTTGTCCACCATTACAAGTCACCATCCTTAATTTCCAACTCATCATTTCATGTTTCATACGTTCACTTACTGTACTTAATTTCTAAATTACAGGCCTTTTTTATTGCAACTTTCAAAAGTATATAAATATATATATGTGTGTGTGTGCTTTACAAAATAAAATATACAAATAAATATATGACAATCAATATAGCTTATAAAGAGAAAAAATGCTATCTCTATTCCAAATATTTTTATTCTCTTTGACAAAGCAAGTGGTCCTACATGCATTTATTTCGATGAATCATACAATATTACGTATAGCATCACTCTATAAATAAATTATAAATCAAAGGTTTATTTTAAGTAATATCTATGTCTTTACATATATATATATATATATATATATATATATTTGTTGCTCCCCTCGTAGTTTCTCTAAAATCACCACCACCACCACCATTGACATCTCCAAGAATGACGCTTCCCACCACACACCATTATTATCATAATAAAATCCCCGCAACCTATTTATTTGGAAATTTTTACATCACCAATGTAATTTTATTTTTAAATTTTCCAAATCCATGCAATTTTTTGAAAAGATGTATTTGTTCTAAATTTTTTATTCAAAGTCGTCTTTTGAGAAGATATATCTAGAAGCGTATTTTCAAAATACTCTTTTTGACTTGAAATATGAAAACTTAAATAATAACGAATTTTTTAACACTTAAAATTCTTTTTGAAAAGATGTCTTTAAAGGCGCTTCTGTTTTTTAAAAGCGCATGAATTTAGATAATAACGAAAATTTTGCAGGAATTTGAAAAACTTTTAAAAAAAAAATTGCATTGGTGATGTAAAAAATTCAATTTAATTGCCTGTACCATGCCTCACCCACTGAACTCAGTGAAAGAAAAAGGTACTGCAAAGGAAAAACCTTTTTTTTCATCTTTAATTATTATAAAAGAGTAGGAGGAAAGAAAAAATATAAGAGATAATAAGCAAATTTTTTAAATTTTACATGTCAATTTTTTTTATCCCCCAAATTTTGGACTATTTTTTAAAATTTAATATCTAATTTTATTTAGAAAAGAAATCATTTTTCCTTTTCCTATTTCTTTCCTTACCGAAAGCCTAAGACGGAAATACTTGAGACATTTGGCCAATAGACCCAATAATATTGGATTCATGCCCAAGTTCTCTAGCCTGAAAAGCCCTTCAACATTTTCTTGACCAAAATACCACTGTCATCTAAGAGGCACGCTCACGACCCTTTCACTTCAATAGCACATTCCTATGAAAATAGCAACAAATCACAAATATATCGATAAAACTAAAACTTAAAAATCAAGTTCTATAATCAATATCCAAAATCTATATGGAATTCAAACTTGAAAATCAAATCAATTAGAACAACACAAACAATCATTCAGGAAGCTAAATTGACATTAAGATTCAAATTAAGACAACATTAACTCTTTAGACAATCACAACTCTTCAGAAACACACTCTCTCTCTCTCTCTTAAATATCGAAAACCATCTCAATCAAGAGAAAGAACTTTTTGAAAACTTTCAAATATCATCCGCTATTCAAAAATACCACGACGACAACAAAGGGAATAAAGAGAAAGTTATTCTACTTGTATATAACAAGTAGAATAAGGTTTTCAAACTTTGAAACATATACATTTATCTGTCTAATAATCCAAGAGATTTCAATGTTCTTCTACCTCAGTATAACAACAATTTCATATAGCATTAAACACACAACTTTTCTATTTTGTAACCAGTGAAATTTTGTTGTAACAAACCCTAGGTTCGTACAAGCGAAAAAAATACCATCTCAACAGCAAAATTTCACTCTTTTATAGACAATAAACTTTTATTTTTGCAAAATTATTATTTGTTAGTGATAAAATTTCTAAACAACGACATTTGACATGAAAATTTGTTTGAGAAGTGAAATTTCATTATGTTCATCGATTAATAAAACGGTAAAGACAGTGAAATTCCATTGTTTATAGATCACTACAAATACAAACGTAAAAGTTAACTAACTATAAATAAACAATGAAAATCCATCGTTTAACAGTTTGAGCATTAAAAAAATCAAATTTCTTTAGAGAAATACAAACAGTGAAACAACTGAACATTATCTCTTAAACAATTAAATACAAACAGTGAAATTTCATTGTCTATCATTAAAATCAATGAAATACAAAATCTGACCTCCAAAAAAACTGTAAGGTCAATATGTTACTTAAATCATAAAAATTTAAATGAAATTTGCCCACAAAAATCAATGCAAAATGTTGCACTTACATAAAATTCATTGTTTTAATACATAAAGTGAGAAAATTATCATAAGAAAATATAAACTTTACATATGATTTATAAAGCAACTTCAAAGATGTCTTATCTGCAAAAATGACAAAGTCCAAAGAAGCAAAGTCAAAAGCATAGGGGTGAAAAAAAAAAAAAAAAAAAAGCAACTAAAAATAGTCTCCGGCCAAAGGAGAAAATGTCGCAGCTACCTCCCGCAATATAGGTCAAACTTGGGATCAATTGTCAAGTTAATCAACACAATAACATTGGAGAAACAACATAAAGAAGCTTCGAAGAAGACACCATTTTGGTATCTATTCCATGCAATCATATCAAACAAAGATCAAAAAATCAAATGACAATGCCTTAGAGATATTACAATCATACAGACCAAAAGACAAGGCAATTTCAACTCAAGCAAAAGGTTGTGTAACTAAAAGAATCAGATGCTCAATTAATATATGGGATCAAGTATGGTAAAAGAACAATGGACCTCCCTTATACAAACAAGCCCAACACTCTATTCGTAACAAGGAAGTTCTAAAAAACACAGAGATTAACAACAATAATAAACTTGTTGAGGCAATAAGAAGGAAGAAGAAGAAAAACAAAGAGGATGTAGCAAGACCGCTTTGCTTATATCTTTGCCTAAACGCTACTGTTTTTGACAACTAAACAATCAATTGAATAGATATTTGTATAGTACATTGAAATCTGAACAAGATAAACAAGTGCAATAAGGAACAAATTTGATGTCATCAATAGAGAAATCATACAGACTCTAGAAAATGTTGCTGGATGTGTTACTACTTTGTTGGTAAAACTCCTAATTAAACAAATAATGCAACATTATTTTTTTACAAAATATAACAAAATCTATTATTTATGTTTCATTGCTTTGCAGTAATAGTTGTGCCAGAACTCAACAATAATTGAACCTTCACGCAAAAAGATATTCCCAAGGTTCCTCAAGTGGGATCTTCCATCACTACGAAAAGTAATGAAAATAAAGAAAATTAGAAGCCTAATACGGGAAGAGGTAATAAAATAAAATAAAAAAATTTACTATTTATACACAAAACACTAAAATTATTCCAAACACATTGAAATTTCATTATCTTCTTGATATCAACTGAAATTTAATGTATTCCTCTATATTACTAAAGTTTCACTCTCTAACGTTAAATCAGTGAAATTTAACTACTTATAGTATTAAATAAAATTTCACTCTATGTACAAATAAATGAGAATAAAATTTCAACTGCAAAAGTATATACCATGAAATTTCACTATTTATGTATAACAATGATTTTCTTAAACACAATAACTAAACATTTAGTTTTTACTATTTGTATAAAAAAAAAAAGAGGATAAATAACACTGACCTCCCCTGAAATTTATGATAATTACACCGACATTCCTGAAGTTTCTAAAATTACATTAACCTCTCTTACTTTATAAAATAATATACAAATACCTCCCTTCAGTCATTTTTTTTAAAAAGACGAAATTTTCCCTTTTATTTATTTATTTTTAAATTTTTTTTAATTTTGACCAATTTATTCTAACTTTTTTAAAATATTTTTTTAATTTAAAAACAAATTTAAAGTAAATAACTTATTTTTCAAGTTTTTATCAATATTTATTTAAAAAATGAAAAAAAAAATTGGTCAAGATTTAAAAAATTAAAAAAATATATAAAATTAGTAGTTTTGTCATTTTTAAAAAAAAATTAATTAAAGAAAAATATCTATATATTATTGGGATGTCAGTATAATTTCAGAAATCTTAAGAGATGTCAGTATAATTGTCACAAATCTTAAGGGAGGTCAATGTAATTTACCCAAAAAATTATAAATTTTACTAAACACTTGCAATGTGTTATACAGAAATTTTGAAATCTCACTAAATGCTACACTCATTGCTATAAAAATGTCAAATAAAAATGTTTTAACACTATGTTGTGCATCTAGGTAAATGCAGTAGAATTGAAAATAACAAGAAAGAAATCGGAAGAATATATCAGCAAAAAGAGGAAGAACAAGAACAAGAAAAATGGGAACAAAAAGATGCAGAAGAAGAAATAGAAGAAGGAGAAGATGAGGACAAGGAGGGGTAAGAAGGTGAAGAACAAGAAGAAGAAGGCCAAGAAAGACTCTGCATTGAACAATTAGGACAAGAAGAAGAAGAAGAAGAAGAAGAAGAAGAGACGATTAATGAAATGAAAGCAAAGAACCATATGACAAACAAGTTGAATCTGTAGGACATGAACATGAAGAGACTCGGCAAGAAAATGAAACTGAAGAAGAATGAAGAATGAATAATGAAAAAGTTGAACAAGCTTTGGATAAAATCATAAGTTCGTGTGAAGCAGAGTGATTGAAAAGGAAAAAACTGAGACTGAGATACTGAATCAGGTAAAAAGCCAATACAGAAATTCTGCTACTAGAAGAAACAGCAGAAAAGGGGAAAACAGAAATTTCAGCAGCACACCACAACATAAATTGAAGAACTTCGTGGAAAAAAATACACAAAAAGGCAGAGGAAAAAAATCAAGCAGCTGCAACAAGAAATGATGAATTGAAAAGGTAAAATGAAGAAACAGAGAGAGAATATTAGCAACCGAAGATTGAAAACATTGATTTGACAAAAGATTACAACAAGAAGCATGAACAAGTGAAGCAGTTGGCAGTAGTGTTATGTTGATTTGAGTTCTCTGATGAAATTAATGATTTGAACCATAGTTGGTCTGGCACTAGGGGAAATTAGACCCAATGTTGATTTCACATGCAACATCAAAACCATAATGATCAAACCCTATTCGATAGAAGGCCTGCCACCTTTGAATTAATTTAGGTTGAAACAATGTAGCTTTAATACGTCAAACATTGCAAAAATAATCAATTCACCATGACAAAGTGGCTAAATCTGGTGATGCATGCTGATAGTTTAAACACTCTTTGCATTGTAGTCCAATCCTTAAAAAATATACTTTTACACACGAGTGCACATGCGATATATATATATATATATATATATATATATAACTAACAGGCATATCACAAGTTAATTTAGGAATAAAGGTTCGTCCTAGAAGTTGGAATATATCAAAATCATACTAAGTAATGACTTCCATTTTTTCTTCAGCTTCATCAACTCCATGCTCATAAACTAACACCTCTTCAGATCCAGGATAAATGGAAAGCATTGGAATGACATACCAATTCTTAAAGAGCTAGTAACACATCACCTAGTCTTCATGACAGTCCACTCCCTCTCTCTCTCAATGACATGGGATAGAGTTAAGCACGATACATTAGAAAACATCAAGCTCATGTGACAAGCAAGACATGAGTGCCACTAGGAGCAGCTGGAGGCCAATAGAGCTAGAGATGTTGGATGCTGTTGGTGCTGTGTCTTGGGGTTTCAAAAATAGGAAAAAATAAAAACTAACCCTAATGCTTACCCTATACTATACTTTCTTGAGCACGGTAATCTTTAGTTTTATAATGGTTAATTTTTATAAATATAGTTATAACATTTTTTTTTGTAAAAATTTCTACTCTAGTAAATTATGCATTTTATAATGTTACTTTAACAATCAAATTGGGTTATCAGAGGAACGGACTGACTTCTAATTAAATTTCCATCAGATTTCAATCAAAATCAGATGCATCGACATGTCTACTACTAGGAAACTCACAGAAGTACTAAAATACATAGATTAACAGACTCTACAATTCTTCAAAGCAATAAAAGGTAACTTCCCTGTTTTCTGACGTAAGCCATTCAATAATGCCCCAAATGCAGTAGAAATGGTAAAAATGATTCATTTAAGCGCAACTCCAACTAATTGGGACAAAAGCTTTGTTGAGCTGGGCTTCTGGAAAATAGGCTAGTTGTCCACTCATTATTCCTCTCATATCCTGCCAATAGTACTATAACATTTCACTTGAGATAAGAAAGCTGAAATGTGACCAAAGAAAGCAACACCAAAAAGAAAAAGAAAATACAAGGAAGTCGAAGCAGTAAATTGGCCAAGATATGGATCTAGAGTACAACTGAATATAAGACCCAAGAAGCACGAATACTATTTTGACTCATGTATCAGTCGGACACGTCTAGCACATGAACATTCTTGGACATGTCCCGGACACGTGAAAAAGAGTGTCCTATTTTTTTTATTTTGTTGAATTTCAGACACGTCCTGGACACTTTAGGATACGTTTGGACACATGGGTCATTTTGTTTTTTTTTTTAAAACACAGTATTATTTTTTATATTTTAAAAAACTAATGGGGCTGATTTTTAATTTTTCTTTTCTCATTACTTATTCTCAGTTGAAGCCCGAAGGTACCTTTGTGATTGATGCTCCTGTTTGTCCTCCGACGTTGCCCAACCATCTCCTCCGATCATCGCAACCCAAGTATGGTTTCTTCTTCTCTTTCTTTTTTTTTCTTTTTTTTCACGTTTAAGGTTCCTTTATGATTGAAGCTCCTGTTCGTCCCTTTGCGATTTCGTCCTACAATGTTGCCCAACTATCTTCTCCGATGGTCTCTCTCTCTCTCTCTCCCCGATCAGCTTATTGTTACTCCTATGCTTTAGCCTCCTAAACTATCCAATACCTGCATGTCATGGGCCAAAAATGGTGTTCTTACAACTGTAGCTGATGACTTCTTTGACATTGGAGATTCTATAGAGGAGTTAGAGAACCTAATTCACTTGGTTGAAAGTATGTTTCCTCCTTCCCCATCCTTAACTCCTTTTTGGTTGGATAATTTGGTCAATGGTTTCTGCAGATTTTCTTTGTTAGGCCTTCAATTACAAAAGTGATGATGTGATGCGTTAGCAATCAGATACCAAGGAAATAGTGTGACAAACCACATAATTGAGATTGAGAGATGAAGTCTCATCTTTATCCATATTTTTTTATTATTATTATTAAATATAGCAAGAGATTTGTGCAACATCAATGATTTTCTCTGTTTCAAATTATCAAAATTTCATTTCTTTTCGATTGTTAGAAGGCCCAAAACTAGGAGGAATTTGAGGCTGTCCCTGAACTCCCCACTTAGTGTCACTGTGACTATGAGTCTTCTTCCCCACTTTGTCCTTTTGCTGATTTATTTGTCTTAAAAAAGAAAACAAAATTATTATGATATATTAATATGAAATGTTGAAATTGTGGAATATTGAAATATTCGAGTGATTATTAATTAGAATTGATGATTTGATTGTTGATCAATTATGATTTGTGGATTTTTTACTCTTAATTTGATTGAAATAATGTTGACATTGGATTATATGATCATATATATATATATATATATATATATATATAATATTATTCGACGTGTCCCCAGCGTAGTCATGTCTTACTGTTTTGAAAAAATCTAGTGTCGGTGTGTACATGTCATGTTCTATCTGTGTCCCGTGTTTGTGCTTGTTAGTTTAAGACCATTAGACAGTGTCTACTTACCATCTATGCATGGATTAGGCTGCATACATTTAACTCTCCCTAGACCCCAACGTGGCGGGAGCCTCATGCTATCACACATTAGGCTAGTCTTCTTTTACACAAATCATATGAATATAGTTTTACATATCAAACGAAGACCACACATCAGATTCATGAAAATCTCAACATTGCAATTTTATCACTAGAACCTTTTTTTTTTATAAGTAAATGTGTATACAGATGGTGCCCAAGGGGAGCAAACCCAGAGAAACAACCTAAACTAAAATTTACACAGGCCTTAGCGACCCCAAAAAATCAGTTAAAGCGAGAGAATTTACAAGAAAATCCTCTTCGTCCCAAAAGAATAATAACCGTAAAAAATTATCCCTAAAAGAAGTAATGACTTGTTCCCCTCCATCAAAGATACTTCTGTTCATTTACTTCCATAAGTTGCACATAAGATATATTGGCACTAGACTCCATATCTTCCTTGTCTCTTGCTGCATTTTGCACCCCAACCACGCAAAAAGCAGGCCTTTCACTTAAGCAAGCATAATCCAAGAAAACCCAAAAAATTGCCAAAACCAAGCCCCAATAACTATAAGCCAATGAGCAATGAATAAGAACATTATCAACACTTCCTCTTTCCTACACAAAACATGCTTTCCATTTGGAACCCTCTCTTCTTTAAATTTTCCGTGGTAAAAATAGCCCTCCAAGACACCTCCTTGACCAAAAAAAAAGCTCTGGGAGGGGCCCCGGAACGCCAAATAATGTTCTAAGGAAACTGTTCAGCATCTGACTTAATCATACTCCTGTAGAAAAAATGAACTGTGAAAGTACCTCTGTTTGGCTTCCAAATTAACTTGTCCTCCTCCCTATCCTCCCTAATTCAGAATCTCTGAAGATGAGACAAAAGCAGGCTCACCTCCTCCAGTTCCCAATCAAAAAACCTCTCCTAAAACCCGAACTCCACACCACCTCTCCCCCTATGATCTCCCAACACTCCCTCAACCAAGCCCCTTTATTGTTTGCTAGAGCAAACAAGGCAGGGAACTTTTTCTTCAGAGGCACATCCCCACACCAACCATCATCCCAAAACTTAACCCTTAACCCCATCCCCATTTCAAAACTTACACGAGTCCCTAATCACTCCCCACCCCAAGAATGCCTCCCCATAACCCATAGCCCAAGCTCCCTTCCACTCTCCTTGAACCCCAATTTCCCTCATTGCTCCCATATTTCATAGAAATAACCTCTTCCACAATGCCTTGTCTTCCAAACCAAAATGCCACAACCATTTCTCAAGGAGGGCCTTATTGAAAAACCTTAGATCATGAACCCCTACCCTCCCATTTCCATAGATCTCTTTACTCTATCCCACCTAACCAAGTGTAATTCCCTAACATCCTCATTGTGCCCCCACAAGAAGTCCCATTGAATTCTCTCCAAACGGTTGTTGATTGACATAGGAATGGGAAACAATGACATGAAGTACGTAAGTAGATTTCCCAAAGTGCTCAGCACAAGGGTTAGCCTTCCTCCTTTGGACAACAACTACCCTTTCCACCCAGCCAATCTTCTTTGGAATCTCTCCACAATATGATCCCACGCACTGCACGACCTAGTCGAAACTCCCAATGGAAGTCCCAAATAGGTTAGGGAAGGAACCTATACTGCATCCTAGAGTACTAGCCCGAACATCCATCCCCTGCACATCACCAATCAGAGTGAGACTGCTTTTGGCTAGGTTGATACGGAGGCCCGAGACTGCCTCAAAATAGACCAAAATACAACGAATAAAGCACAGTGGTCAGATCGTCGAATCACAGAAAATGATGGTGTCATCCGCAAACAAGAGATGAGAGATGTTTACCCTTCTATCCGAGACTGTAAAGCCCTTCAACAAACCTCCTTCCTCGGCGCTGACCATGATGCGACTAAAAACTTCCATAATGATCACAAAAAGGAAAGGATACATTGGGTCACCCTGTCTCAAGCCTCTCTAGGACTTAAAAAAGCCCGCAAGGCAACCATTAACAAGAACCAAAAAAGGAACAGAAGAAATGCAAGATACCATCCACTTCCTCTACTTAACTCCAAACCCCATCGTCCTTAAGATTTCCAAAAGACAAGTCCAATTCACATGATCATATGCTTTCTTGATGTCCAACTTACATATCAACCCATTCTTCTTTTGTTTCCTTTGAGCATCCACACACTCATTAGCAACAAGGGTCACATCAAGAATTTGCCTCCCCCCCTACAAAGGCATTCTGACTGGTGGAGATAATGCTTCTCATAATCTTCTTTATTCTCAGCGATAAGACTTTGGCCATTAGCTTGTAAATGCTTCCAACAGCTAATTGGTTGGAAGTCTTTGATGTGCTCTGCACCCTCCTTCTTTGGAATAAGAGCAATGAACGTTTCATTTAAACTATGCTCAAAGTCCCTATATCTATAGAGGAAGTCAAAAACTTGCATCACATCAGTTCTCACCACACTCCAGCATTTCTTAAAGAAGACCATATTGAACCCATCCAAACCAGGAGCTTTGTCCCCATTGCACATCTCCAAGGCTTTCACTACCTCTTCTTCAAAAAAAGGAAGTTCCAAAGAATGAACCTCATCCTTATTTAGCCTTCCCAAAATAAGATTATCCACCCCGGGCCTCTAATGACAAGGCTCCTCATACAAGTCCTTATAATACCCCACAATCCCTTCTCTTATCGCCTCCTCCTCCCTTACTATTTCCCCATTAATCCTCAAAGAAGAGATTCTATTCCTCCTGTAATAAGCCGAGGCAGTCCAGTGGAAGAATTTTGTATTCTAGTCACCCTCCTTCAACCAAACCACTCAAGAATTTTTGCCTCCAAGAAATCTCCTCTGCTTTCAAAATCATCCCAACTACCCCTTTTAGACCCTCCTTCCTATCCCTCTTATCAAGAGGAAGAGGACCCAACTGTTCTTCCCCGTCCAGATCCATAAGATGGGACAAAAACTCTTGCTTCTTAGCTTGGATGTTCCCAAAGACATCCCGGTTCCATTTTCTCAGCTCTCCCTTCAACAACTTTAATTTTCACATCACTGTTCCAAGTTTACTGAAGGATGTAAGGATGGGTGATTCATCCAAAAGGAAAAGAACTAGAAAGGTTTTTTGGACTTTCTAAAATCAGTGGTAATGGTGATTATTCTAGGGTTACGATCAAGGAGGCCAGAGGGAAGGTAGTTAACTTCAGAATTTGGAATGTAGGTAGACCAGGCATCAGCCTGCTTTGAATTTTGGCTGCATCATGCCTTTTATTGTCCCAAGTATACCACATTTTTCAAAAAATGCATTTGTTAAAATCCCCTGCAGCTGCAAAGTGAATACCAGAACCGCCCTTCCTTTCATTGGCCTTCTTGACAATGTTAAAATCACAGGCAAGAATCCATGAATTTTTATTTACAAGGGTAGACCATTGCCTTAGGTGAGACCAGAGGTCTTTTCTTTTATCATGGTCATTGTGACCTTAGATGAAAATAGCAAGAAACCCAGCTGTAAGGCTCTAATCTCAACAGAGCATAGAATACCTAGATCAAAAAGGGAAATAGTGGAAACATTTAGAAGGTGGGGATCCAACAAACCCAGATTCTACAAACCCCCCATCAGAAGCGGAGTTGTGGCTGCAAGACCAATTGTAAAACAATTTTTGAAGGTAAAGTTGAAATTGAAAAGTCTGACTTTTGTTTCAACTAAGCAAACAATGGACAGATGATGACTTTTGACAAGATGTCTTATTTCATTTTGCTTAAAAGGGTCATTTAACCCTCTTATGCTCCAGCGTGCAACAAAAATCATTTGTTAGAGTGAGGGTTAGGACAGACCTCTCTGCTATTGGGAGCTTGCTTACTAGAAGTCGTTTTTTTGTTCTTCTTTCCACCAGAGCTGCCACCTAAAATTTGCTTGAAAGAGGATCTAGTAGGTTGAGCATTAGGAAGAGTTTCAGGCTGATCAGGGTTCACTAGCACCTTGCCTCTAGATACTTGAGTGGTCGCTCGCAACCATTTAGGCTTGGAGGTTTTTAGGGGTTTAATTTATGGGTTAATTTTGCTGCCCCCCAAACTAGTCAACAGATTGAAACTATTTTGGGTGGGAGCATGATTGCATGGAGGAGAAGAAAGATTGGTTTCAACAACAATGGTTTCTGCAGTTCCAATTAGGATGCCCCTCTGTGAGGTGGATTGGAGATGGAGATTAGGCTCAGAAGTAGCAGGATCGACAGCTTTTAGAGTCTGATGAGCAGGGAATTCTGAAGGTTGAGTTTTATCTGTTGGAGCTTTGGGGACCCATTTCTTGGTAGTTTTAGGACTCTGGTGTTTTTTTTTGTTAAGCAAGCAGTTTATTCAAAGACCACAAAAACAAATACAACACAAGAACACGACAAGACAGCAAGGAACACGACTACAAGAGGACACCAGACCCAAACAACAGCCAAACACCAACATCAGATTTCTAAGCTCTAAGGAAAATCCTATCTGGAATACCAAAACTCATGCATAGCTCCCAGTTCCCATAAGACCTCTTGACTCCTTTCCAAGAGCTAACAAAACAGCCTAACAGAGAAATAATTGAGTTACTGACAGATTCTACTACTACTGATTTCCCCTGCATAACCTTCTTGTTCCGAGCCTGCCAGATGAGATAGACTGTAATGGAGAGACATAGCTTCGAAAGGGAGCAATGAAAGGAGGTCCCTTCTGCATTCTGAGAGAACCATTCCACCTCCTGTTGCCAACACAAAACAGGTCTGTCTATTGATAGAAGGTTCAGGATATGGGCCCAAATTTTCCTAGAGAAGGGGTACACAAAAAACAAATGATCTATATCTTCCTCTTCCTGATTGCATAAAGCACAGTTAGCATCCGCATTCATGCCCCAATCTTTGAGCCTAACTCTGGTAGGTAAGCATCTTTTGTGAGCCATCCACAAGACAAAAGCACATCTAGGACAGTGGTGTTATTATGGCCAAAGATTTGGCAGGAGCATAAATGAGGTTTCCATTCATAGATAACATTCTGCCAGTATTGGGAGCCATCGGGATTCATGATGGGGATTTTATTAGACAGAGCTTTGGAAGCATGAACCTCTGCACAAACGCGAGCATAAGAAAGCCTTTGCTTAGTAGCAGTGAGTTTGTCCGAGTACTGGGGCGGGCCAACATAACTAACAATTTTGCTTAAGTTCCCCATGGACCAGTAATGAAATTTGAGACCAGGCATTCATTTGAGACCAGGCAATCGTATGCAGAGAGGGACGGATTGAACACCCTCCTTTTCCAGGCTGAGCTCAGGGGTCCAAGATTTAAGAATGAGGGGTTTATTGTCCAAGTAACGTGGACCCATCTCTAGGATTTGCTGTTTGAAATCTGCATTTTCTAATTTGAAGATGTAGATCCCAGAATCAAGGAGATTCGGAGAAATATGTCAATATAACCCAGGTTCTTCCACTTTCGATTAACAAAGCGTTCCATAACTTTAAAGGGTGGCTTCGGGCCAACCACATAGCCTACAAGGGTGTTTTCCCAGAGTTTATCCTCCTCAACATTAAGTTCAACAATCTGTTCACCCTTGATTTCTGTAGGAGGAACAAATTCCAATTGAAGCCCATTCCTCTTGACTCTGTTTTCTAAGAAGAGGTTTGTCCATTTTTGTTCATTCCTTGAAGCAGTAGGAGCAGAGAGAGTGGTATGGGATAAGGATAGTTGCTTGGTTGGATTTGGCAGATTCGAAATACCTGCCTGTTGTTGCTGAGTTGGAGCATTCCCAAGCGTTAGATCCAAGAGCAATGAAAATTTGAAACGTGGTTCTGAAAAGTAGCCTTATCCCTTAGGAGTGGGTAGGATTAATCTCATATGGAGGTGAGTGGGACATACCGAAAGGTTCGGATTTGAAGGGCCAGAAGAACTTGCAGCACCCTTAATCGGAAGAAGACTAGTGTTGAGATGAGCCAGCGAGGCACTTCCTGTTGGGGTGGTTTGTTTCACGACAAGGTTCATGTGATCAGCAGAGTGTTCAACTTCACCTTCTTCAAGGCTTAGCTCGGTTTCTGTCAAAAGGCTAGGAACTCGGTAAGTAGGAGTTCTTGATCTTTAAGAGTTTTCTGCAAATGAACATTGTCACTGTGAAGCTCCTTCATTCGTCTAGTGGCAGCTCCCATAGCTGTTGCTTCAGCTAAATGAGGGTCCATGGAGGGTCGAGGTTGAGAGCAGTTAGTGTTCACATCAGCTGAGAGTTATTCAAAGCTTTCTTCCAGGTTCATTGTAAAGGAGTAGAAGATGTGTTAATGAGATGGTAAGAGCTGAAATCAACCCATAAAAGGGGGGTTGATAGCGGATGATGGAAAGACGGGGAGGTCTGGTCTGGGGAAGGAGGGAGGTGAGTTGGGTAAGGGCTAGGAGGAGCCATAGTAGGAGGGTGGCGGTGGATTGGTAGGTAAATTGGACAGCGAGTCTTGGCCAGCTTCTCTCGCTTCCCAAATCTTTGTTCTAGCAACTTTTTTGTCCTATCATGGCTAATAAATTGGACACCAAAGGCAACAAAGATTCTTTTTTATTGGATCACTAACCAAATTGAAGGGTTCCAACGAACGGACCTAGCATATTGAAGTTGATTGTCATTTCATTCGATCTAAAGTAGGGTCCAAGGAAATCACCACTCTGTTTATTCCTTCTGGTAGTTAACTTGTCGATAACTTTACCAAAGACTGCTACCGACTCTATTTATAGCAAGTTAGGAGTTATAAATATATACTCGCCAGCTTAAGGGAAAGTATTGTAAATATTGATCAAATTTGTAGCTTAATTTAGACATTAGATTGAGCTTAACTTAAGCATTAGATTGATTGACTAATTAATTGATTGATTGATTAATTGATTGATTGTATTGATTGTAGGAACTAATTTAGTATAGTTTTCTTATTTACTTGTAAAGTTGTGACTATAAATATTGACCTCCTAGTAAGAAGAATATATATTTTTCATTCTCTAAAATATCTCCGACAAAGGCATTGTTAAAAAGTGCTTACCTCTAGTAAAGCTTTGAGAGGCCACATGAGAGTTGACTTTCAACCCAAAGAAATCTCTCTCAAAAAGCTCAAATTTCAAAGCCACTCTTGGAGAGTGGATGTCAATGGATACAGCATAAAAACCATCAAGAATATGTTTTTTTGCAGGCGAAGGAGAGCCTTGATTTGGGGTCAAGTAATTCAAGTAAATTTGATTCTGAAATCATTATTTGGGCACATGATATGCCATCCCGACATAGAGTTGGGCCGGGGGGGGGGGGGGGATTCAACCACCTCCAGCAGCTAGAAACTAGCGATCTGATAAAAAAAAATTAATGATCAGATTGATTCAGAAGCTACTACTATGATGATGGCTCACCAATGAAGCTCTTGCCTGCTGCTGTTCATGGGAGACAGATCTAGGGTTGAGAGAGAAAAGGGAAAGTGAAGAGTTGGGGGGCGTGGGCGTGAGGAGATTTCTTAGATTCGATGAATTGGGATTTTTTTGTTTTGGAGGTGTTAGAGAATATAATAATAGAGTTACATCATCTCGAATAGCTTAAGTTTTTAGATGAGTTGATGATTTAACATGGTATCAGAGTAGGCAAAGGTCTTGAGTTCAAATCTCACTGACACCCTGAAAATATGAATTGATACGTATAGGCTCAGACCCTCACACGTGAAGGGCGTGTTAGAGAATATAATAATAAAGTTACACCCTCTCTAATAGCTTAAGCTTTTAGATGAGTTGGTGATTTAACAGGAGGTATGTGTCATTGGGTATTATTGTCATTTATAAAAAAGTTACAAGTGCCATGTCATCATAATAGACCTAAGCTCAAAAGAAAAAATAACTAAGTCCTTCATCTCGAATTGAAAATATGTGTGGATCTTATAATAATATAATATCTTCTTGAGGGACTTAAAGCTAATTAACTCTATAATATATATTGGAAGTCTTTAACTAGTTATTTCTTCGTCTTAGAAGTTAATAAGACTGGTCATTGGCTACCTACTTAGAAAGCACAAAAAAACTAATTAGGTAACTAAGAAATGATCTGGCAAATGCATCGAGTCCCATGGCCACCGAAATTTTATGTTCAAAACTTCATTAACAATATGGAAATATAACACAGTAATCAAGGATCAAAATTTCATTTCTTTTCCATCGAAACAGCAAAAACGTTTCCGTTTCTCAGGGAACCAAAACGAAACACTAGTGGAATATCGAAATTCACATGTTTCCATGGAAATAAAATTGTTTCCGTGTAAACATACTGAAACTAGTGGAAACATACCGAATCAGAGAAAACATTTCTTTTGCATCAACAATAATTCTAGAAATTAGTAAAAAATAATATCCATTTATTTTTCAAGGATTAAGACTTAAAATTACAAGAAGATATTTCTATTATTTTGTCAAAAAATAATAGAAAAGTTGTAGAAAAAATAAAGTGTAAAGAAACAACTATTTTAATACTAAGATGCTAATTATAACAGCTTTAAATCGCTATTTGTTTTACTTTTTATTTTATATGTAACTTGTGTCAAATTATCTAATTCGTGGATATTACATAGTATATATCTATTATGTCATTTATCATGATTAGTGTCATTTATCATGAATATGATATATATGCCTTAAACATGCACAAATATTCAATAAATAGACTTATTTGTATAAATAAATAAATTTTAAGTTATGTTTCAACATGTTTTCAATTTTTTCTCTGTTTCTGAAATGTTTTCGAAACGTTTCCGAAACGTTTCTGTTTCCGGACAGACCGAAACTATACATCGAAACGATATTTTGATCCTTGACAGTAATAAATCCAAAATAGAGGAATCCCTCTTTACCTTTCAATATGTCAATTACAACTGTCATTGCCATATTTCCAAAATGGCAATCTAGGGAATTGAGAAAGCATAGATTCCACAATTCTTGTTGGAGCTGCTCTGTTAGTTGTCACCATTTCATTTGCCTCCACTTGACTATCAAAATCCCGCCAAAACTTAATAATATGGAGACTCTCTTCCTCAGTTGACCTCTGCACAACAATTCTAGCAGCATAACCCTTCTCTCTCATTTGAAGGCATATTTCTGAGGGATTGTTAGCTGTAAGGGTAACCATATACATCCAGCCCCTATCTGACAAAAGATTGTCAGCAACAGGCAATATTTTATCAATTATACTCCGGCCATTCTCCCCTCCAGCCCAAGCAGAGGTGATCCCATCACAACCCACTTCCTCTTCAGGTGTTGGCACATAAGGAGGGTTCACAACAATCACATCCACCAAGCCTGCCAATCGCCTCTCTAGTCCTGATGCAATGTCAGTGGTTATCACCTCTGCATGAACCCCATGCGCTTCCAGTGTTTCACGAGTCACTCTCACTGCATGAGGGTTGATATCGGTAGCAAGATAGTAGGCACCATGAGCCTCCTGTCCAAGCATAAGAGCTAGAGAAGTGATAACATAACCACTACCACAACCAATTTCCATGCATACTGTCGGCCGATGCTCTAACAAGTTAATTCGGTCAGCTAGCAGCGCATCAACCAAAGCAAACGAATCATCACATGGTTCATAAACTTCAAAATGTGAACTCACGAAGCGGATTTGGGCTGTTCTGGCAGACATCTTGCATGAATCCTGCCAAAGCATATAGGGACTGTGAGGGTTTAATAGACCAAGTATACAGGAAGAATCATCTTTTGAAATATTAATAAATATAAAAACCTGTTTATTCAATAGTAATCCATTCCAGGAAAATATAAATAAAAGAAATTAACAAAATTCTACGTTTAGTAGCCTAACAGTACATAATTTCCTTGATTATCTTTATTGGTTGTTAGATAGAGTGCGAAAAGTTCTTATGATACTAAAGTTCGTTATTGGAATCCATGTTGTAACTCACATATTAGCTTTACCCAAACCATCAAGTTTCATAAATAAGAAAGAAACCACTAATAATATTACATGACACAACAGCAGGGAGTGAGAGTGTGAGACTAATTTTAGCATCCTATATTTTCAGGGAATGGTAATTCCAAATTGAAAAGGACTCCCAATGCTGAAATAAAACCGTCCCATGCAAAGAAATATTGTTTGCTCACTTCAGTTTGATAAACAGAATTACCCCTACAACTACTAGCATATTTCATCTTCCTTTTGCAATAATAAGAATGTGTTTTTTAGAATATGATAGGCTCAAGTCCATATAAAAGGAATGGCAAAAGTCGTAAGACTTTAAGGTTGACGAAAAGGGAAGTGAAAAACAATGAGCACAACTTCATATAACCTCCATGGTATCATGTATATTTTCATTCTTTACTTTTACATGGTAAACAAAATAGCTTTATTCTGTTACAGTGACCTCCATCCTACTTAATGAAATGAATTTTTTTTTAATAAGTTTAATGACAAGAAAACTTCTCCACTTAATTAAAAGAGAAAACGGGTAATCGATAATCATAGTAGGCAGAAAATGCAAAACATATACTTTAAGGATTGTTTTTTTTTTTTTGGTCATAGTAGTAACCTAATTTGGCCAACTTCATTTCATTTTTTAAAAAGTTTGACAAAAGAAAAAAAAATCCAATTTTATGAGTCTTTCTTCTTCAACATCTATTGGACTTCCAAATATTTTGTTTATTTTACTTAATTAAACAGGGGTTTTGTTTGATGAATAAGACAAGACAACGCTCTTATTAGGTGTAGAATTGAGTGAGAGACAAAACTTAATGAACCCAACATTGGGTAATATTACAACTAGGATTGATGCATCTTCCTTCGCAAAATTTTCTACTAAACAAAAACTGATTTTTAAGAAATTTCGGCTGAAAGCCTGCATGACATGTTGGGGAGCCACATCTGAACTCTTAAGATTGATTCTCGGCCTTCTCAAAATCAATGAGCATTTTAAGATGATGACATCTAATGAGTGGAAGGTGTAGTTGCTGCTGAAGATTGAATAAACATTTTCATTCAAGTGTTCAGATTTCATAATGTAATATGCTGTTTGCCGAAATAATGGGTATTGAGAAAAACATCTATTGTATACAATATTGATGGGAAGGGAGTTCATTAGAAATTCAAACACTGAGGTACCTTAATAAATTTTAGTGTGAAGGGGTGACAGCAGAAGTGTTCTGATTAACAGGATAAGTACGTGTTTTAAAGTTTGACAAAGATTAACTAAAACCTGGAAGCATGAAAATAGGAGTACCATAAACTTCAAAGCACCAAAAGCATAAGGAACAGGGCATGAAGGTTAAGTTATACCCCCATTCTAAGTTTCCGTATATCTCATTTTTACTTGATTTAGATTGCCTGTTTTAGATACCCTCAAAATCAGTCACCTTGAACTGCAAACAAATACATGGACTGAAGAAAAAATTCTGCTTTAGATACCCTCAGAACACATGGCTTTTTCATTTTACTTGATATGCGGTTTAACTAAGCATACAATTACCACAGATTTACTTCCTCGTTAATCACATAGAGAAAGAGGGGGGAATGTGCTGACCTAGAAATTAATTAAGAGTAATTCTGTAATTTGCCAATTAATTTGTGATTAACTGAATTTGGTGCATAGTATAATTTCGATAACTAATTATACAGTAAATTATGTGACAATGTATATTTGAAATGAGTAGACACAATTTATTCGAGCTGACGTGGGCCACAGTGCCAGTGTGCCACATAAACTAGAACAGTCCCAGTTACCCTGAAATCAATTAATCAGAACTGTTTGGTAACACGTGTAATAAGAATTGAGTTTAGGGCCATTTGATTACACAGCTGGAACTGTCCCAATTGCAGAATTAAGCGGGATACAGTTATCCTATCCTGATTTCATTTTATTCAAGCTGACGTGGGCCACACTGCCACATAAGCTAGAACAGTCCCAGTTACCCTGAAATCAATTAATCAGAACTGTTTGGTAACACGTGTAATAAGAATTGAGTTTAGGGCCATTTGATTACACAGCTGGAACTGTCCCAATTGCAGAATTAAGCGGGATACAGTTATCCTATCCTGATTTCATTTTATTCAAGCTGACGTGGGCCACACTGCCACATAAGCTAGAACAGTCCCGGTAACCCTGATATCAATTAATCAGAACTGTTTGGTAACAGGTTTAATAGGAATTGAGTTTAAGGCCATTTGATTACACGGCTGGAACTGTCCCGATTACAGAATTAAGCGGGATACAGTTATCCTACCATGATTTCACTGGAATAGGATATCCTTTCCCCATTTCCTGAATTTCAATTATAACTGTTTAGCCACAGATTTTAGGGTAAATTACAGTGACCTCCCCTGAAGTTTCTAACAATTACGGGTACCAGCTCTCTAGTTTCTGAAATTATACTGCATACCCTATCAGACTTGTCAGTTTAACAGAGGTAACGGAATGTGTAAATTGACCAAATTGCCCATTAATTAAATACTAATATTTTAAGTCAAAAATCAACTTTTTTTAGTAAAAGATTACACATGTCTATATGTATACACAGCCATATATATATATAGATGGCTGCCATGAATCCGCCAACTTTGGTGGTTTTGGCCATTTCCCTGAATCCACAAGAAAACTCCAATCTCATATCAAGCTTATTATGTTGTAGCTTTGTTTTCAATAGAATTGCATGATTTTCGAGCTATGGTGAAACCCATTTTCTTGACGCCACTCCCACTCTGAGTTTGCAAACAGGGCACAAGAATTAGACACAATAGAAGACTCCAACATGCTTCCATTCATCTTGTGGCTTTATTGTCTAGAAATCTCCATTTCCCACAACATCATCTCTATTTCCTCTCTCTCTCTCTCTCTATCACATTGATTTCAAGCTCAACCAGACCCAATTTTCTCTTTCTTATTTCTCTCTCTTTTAATACTCTCTCTCTCTCTCTCTCTCTCTCTCTCTCTCTCTCTCTCTCTCTCCAGGCAACCATGACCTTCACCCCCCACCCCCAAGCACTACAATCATCCACTACACCATCTCTCTCCTCTATATCCATTTGTTCACCAATATCCCCATCTCCACGTAATCAACCACTAATTTATTCACCAATTTCTCCCTCTAAACATATATTTCAACTACACTATCCCATCATCATTCACACCAATCACCATTAGACAACCACAATAGGTGCCATTATAGACATAACATAAATTACACATCAACCCAATTATAGAGAGAGAGAGAGACAACCATACAATCTATTTCAATATTCTCTCTTTAAAAATTTGTCTCGTATAGATAATATATACTTTATATATAAAAAATAATTATACACACATATAAATATGTGACAAAGAGGTAAGAATGGGAGAGGGAGTTAGAGAGAGAACGAGAGTTACAAAGAGGAGCTAGCGAGTTTTGAAATGATGTCTCCATCAAATGCATCAACGCCTCCTACTCACTTTCCAAAATTTTCACTCTCATAAAATTAGCTTATTGATGAAACCCACAGTGACTTCCCCATAGACAGACTCCTAGTGATGTAGACGACAATTAGGTTTTCATTGTATAGAACGTTGGCCTTGTAGCCCATAGTCCTCTGGGTTTGGTTTTAGAGAATAACATGTATACATGGAGAACTATATGATTAGACAGAATCAAGAAGATGAATAACATGTGGGTTTGGTTAGAGAGAGCAGAAGAAAAAAAATTCAAGCCACTTGTTATACATATGTACACATGTATAAGTAAATGTATACGCAATACGTATTGTACGACACGTTTCAATACGGCAATGAAACGATACGTAACATATTTTTGTATCATTTTGCACCGTATCGTACGATACAATAAGCGTATCGCACAATACGTATCGAATCGTGTGTATCGCACAATACGTGCATTCCGTGAAAGTGTGTTGTTTTGGATTTTTTTTTCTTTTGTTTCTCTTGAGAAAACGACGTCGTGTGGTTAACCCTTTAAAAGGGGGATCGAAGCCCTCACTCTTCTCCTGTATTCGACCAGCGTAGCCCTCCCAATTGCCGACCGAGACCTCGCAATTGACTGAACCCTTGCAGCCCAGACCTCTTCGATCGACTAAAGCCATCACCCATTCTCTGCATCTCACCGCCTTCAATTGACAACCACAACTAGGTAAATTTCTCCTCTTTTGATTTCGGCAAACTCTCATCTTTTTTCAATTTTTGAGCCCTAATTTTCATCTTTTCTTCATTCAAAATTTCTTTAATTTTTTCAGCCTTAGTGGAAGGCCTTCAAATCTGCAGCTCTGTGTTGCCCTTGTTGAAGTCTTGTATTCTTGTTGAAGCCCAGAAGCTTTTTCGAATCACTCATCTTAAACCCTTAGGTACTTCTCAAGCCTTATTTCTTTGTATAATTGATGTAGTTATTTAATATAATTTATAAATATGCTTATTTGCTGCAATAAGCCAATAATTGATAACTCCTTGAGTGAATTATGTGTACTTCTAATTCTCCACAGTTGACACAACTTGACAGTACTGTAATTTTTTTTCTTGCTTGTTTTTTGTTTTGTCTTTCTTTGCTTGTTCATGTATTTATTTTTCTGGTTATTTCTCAGTGCTACTTTGAATAAACGACGAAGAAGTCTACTAAAAAGGCCACCCATGATCCCACATGGGATCATTGTGAAAAAGTGTCTGAACGGAAAAATAATAGGCTAAAACTAAAATGTGTTTATTGTAGAAATGCATAGTGGTGAGGCATTTCAAGACTAAAAAATCACCTAGCAACCATTTATAAAGATGTAGCACCTTCTAAAAAAGGTCCGAATGAAGCGGTGGACTTATTTAAGAAATTGTTGGAAGATAAAACCAAAGATGCTAATGTTTGGGACGATGAAGATGAAGATGTAAAAGTAGTTGGAAGTGGTAGTGCTAGAAAACAAACAGCAGCACCTCCCCTCACTTTGAATTCAATGTTGAAGAAAAATGATAGAAATGAAATGTGTTCGGATATTTGTAGATGTTTGTATGCAAATGTCATTCCCTTTAGTTTGGTGAAGGATGTCAATTTCAAGAGGATGTTGGAGTCTGTTGCTTCCTATGGGAAGGGGTTGAAGCCTCCTTCATATCATGAGGTACAATGCACTTTTTTGAAGAACGAAACAGACACAATTAACAATGGCCTATTGGAAAATTATAAAGTGGAGTGGAGTAAGACAGGTTGTAGTCTTATGTCCAATGGATGGACCAATGGAAAACATCGATCTATCACCAATTTTTTAGTAAACAGTCCAACGGGGACTGTGTTTCTTAAAAGCATTGATACTTCAGGCATTTGCAAGAATGCAGATAATTTGTTTGAGCTTCTTGGCTCAATGGTTGAGGAGATTGGTGAGGACAATGTTGTCCAAGTTGTGATTGATATTGCATCGGCTTATGTAAAAGCTAGAGAGTTGTTGATGGCAAAGAGAAAAATTCGTTTTGGTCTCTTGTGTTGCACATTGCCTTGACCGAATTTTGACAAACATTGGGGACCTTCCCATCCACATTGACACAATGTAAAAGGCAAGAAAGATTACTGTCTACATCAACAAGCATTCTTGGGTATTAAATCTCATGAGGAAGCATACAAAGAAAAAGGAATTAGTGAGGGCTGGTGTGACAAGATTTGTGACCTCATATTTGACTTTAAGGCACTTACATGAGACCAAAATGACAGAAAACCTAAGTATTCTTTTATTTAATTTCCAATCATTGTCAATAAAGTGAGCTGTGAGACACATATAACTAATGTTTTGCAAAAAAAACCATATATCTGTGGTGAGGCAAATTCTATGAGTGGAACTTGCCAATGCATTTTTCAATTTTGCATTTTCAGTAGCATACAATTCCAAACAATCTCTTGCAACATTAACACTTTCTTCCTATTGTCCATCACTAGTAGAAGACATGGTTTTTTGTCTTTTTTCCTTATTATAAGAATACTCGGGACATCTTCCTATGTGTTTCCATAAATTACTGGTCCCATTAACACTCCCACATGCATAATTTCTACCACAATAATTACACCATGCCCTTTCTAGCTTACTTCCGCCGTCTTTCTTGATCTTAGTATAATGATCCCAAATACTAGATTTTTCTTTACGAGAATTTTTTTGGCTTTCGTGCACTCCAGATGTAGCAGTACCAACAGGTTGAGAACTTGACATCTAAAAAACATATATACACACACACACACACACACACACACACACACACACACACATATAATTAGAAAGCTAAATGATTAAGCAATATAAAATGCAAGCAGCTGTAGTAAAATGAAAAATCAGTAAATTTCTTATAGACTATTCACTGGTAAACAATTGCAGGCTAATGTTATATGAAGTAAATTTCTGAATCTTACTGTAAACAATTGCAGCTGCAGCTGAATGAAAAATCAAAAAAATTCTGAAAATTACCCTTATTTTTTTTCACCTTTAGCAACCAACTGAAACTAATTCATCCTTACTAAATTGATCTCAGCATGTTCAAAACACTTGAAAGGTACCAAAAGTGCAGTTATAGTACATTGGAAGTCAACAATTCAACCAATGAAATTGAGGTAACTTAAATCTTTTAATAAACTTCTAGGACTGCAAGAAATAGTCACTGGCATCATTATAAAGCAAGCCTAGAGCAGTTCAATTATCTTTATTATTATTATAATATTCCCAACATTTCAACCTCTGTGGACACATAACATATAATCACATCTAATCATCTAAATCCCACATGTATTTTGGCCAACAACAACCAGGAAAAGAAAAGAGGGGATTATAAGATGAACAATAGTCTCAAAATTACACTAGATGACCCATAACTAAACCAGAAACTAAGAATAAAGCAAACAATTGTAGCATCAATACTCAAAATCAAAATCAAACTCTAAATCTCTGTTTGAAACAGAACTAACAACACATGCCAACAAAAACACTAAAACTATTCCAATTCATTATAGTATCCTTCTAAAACTACTTATAAAAAAATACCCTTCCAAAAGTAACCCCGAGTTATTTCTTTATTAAATGTTTATTGTGTTTTTTGAGCATGTATAAATTTCTGATCAAATTTTTGTTTTTTGTTTTGTTTTGGAAGCAAACAGAAATGATAGAAGACAGAGAAGAAGTCTCCGCCCACAATGAATATACAGAAGTAGTTACAGTTGTTAATTATTGGGGCTTCCAAATTTTTGAAATATCGATTGATAATCCATGAAAATATAAGGTCAAATAGCTACTCTCTTGTTTGTACTTGAGTAGGGATCCAATTTTCCTGTTCAGTTTCTTTTTTGCCATCTCTATATGTATGCCTTTGTGATTCCAATGATGGAGTTTTGGATTGTATATTTTCACCAGCAAACTCATGTACGACTTTTATTTTAATGGAAAAAGAAGACTATTCAAATTCTTGTGTTGGAGGCCATCTTTTCTTCTTCTTTTTTATTATATTTTCATGGGAAGGTGTCCTCATAGCCAGCTTTCTCCTCTTGGTCACCACGCCAAGATCATTACCCCTAGTCATGATTTAATTTCATAAACATAAAATGAATAGAATGCATTATATTAGCCAAGAAATTTGTATATTAAGTTTGATGAAAACCCAAACAAATGCAATCAAGTTTGATCTATATAGACCACTTGGAGAGACACCCAAATGGTTAAATTGATCATTGATGAAAACCCACTAATCTTAGCCAAGAAAAAGCACACATATATGATACACACACTGAAACTGAACTTTCAGTTCATACTATCACAGCCACACAAAAAAAACCATCAGATTTCAGTTCATAAATTCACACTTCATGCTAAAGACTAATAAAGGGAAAACAGAAGTAGAAGATGATTTGTCAAGCATGATGAATAGATAAGTATTACTATAGAAATAAAAGAAGTACCTTGGATCAAGTGATTTGTGAAGCGGGATGAATAAATAATGAGCTTGTAAGATGTTGCAGTGTCTCGGAACAAACACTATTGTGAACAAACTTCAATGAAAACCAAATTCAAAAGAGACCCACTAAGTAAAATTGCAATTAATAGTGAAGATCAACATAAATAATATATACTGAAAAAACAAACCCTAACCTAGATGTTGCAGTGATTCAGATCGATCCTCTGTTAATCGAGAGAGAACCCTAACTTGAAGAGATCGAGAGAGACTAACGAGTGGAGATCGAGATAGGATGACTAGAGATTAAGAGATGCAACTGGAGATCTGGAGATTGAGAGAGGCGTGAGAGAGTGACGGAGGCGTGATAAGTTTAGAATCATTCTCGAGTTGAGCATCCAATCCAAACCAACCAAAATAATTAGTTATGTTTGTTTAGATTTTTAAAAATAAATTTTTAATTTTAAAATATGAAATATGAAATATACATTTAATAAATTATTAATTTTAATTTTTTATAATTTAAATTATTATATTTAAATATATTTCATAATTTTTAAAAAATTAATTATAATTTTTTAAAAAAATTATTTCTAAATCACTATTTAAATACAAACTTATTCTTAAAATACCCAACCCCGTACAAACCCGATTTCTTCTAAACTCAAACCATTAGAGTTCGGTTCGAGTCGAGTTGGGTCGAGTCCTCGATTCCTCATTTTTTTGTGCACCCCTAATTGCGTCAGTGTGACATCACCACCACTTAATAAAATGATGTCGTTTAGTTCATGAATCCTTTTTAATATGTCAGGCTTCAAACGACGATGTTTCAATTAGTACCCAACCCGTTGAATATATGGTCAAGAATCAAACCTGATCCGACCCGAGACCCGACCAACTACATTATTCATCATTTTTTCCTACACGAGGTTATTGTTCCTGCGCAACCCTAGTTTTCTCTCTCTTATTTTCGTGCACTTTTAGCTATCGATTGGGCTTGTTTTCAATCTTAAATTGTTTCTAGGATCTTAGGGAATAATTTGGTATTGGTTTCATGCATTGAAACCCTCTTAAAAGCTCAGTTTGAGCTTGAGAATGACGATTGTAAATCGCCTTATTCATTCTTATTTCTCAAATAAATTAAGTGGGGTTTGTTGCATTATGATCCCCTCATCTTAGTATTCCTCATTCAGTAAATTAGGTTTAAGGCTTGATTTGTGGGATTTGGTTTTGGAGCTCAACTCTACAATTCGTGTTATAGAGCTTGTCTTTGAGCTTTTCGGTCGTGGACCAATAGTTTTGTGATCCTCGTGAGTCCTAGTTTCATTTCTAAGAGTTGGAAATAAATTTCATTTCTATTGTTTTAGACCCAATCCTTGAAGGTCTGTCTTTGGTAATTCGATCTCATTTTTCTACTGCTCCTGGTATATTTGACCTTTTTTCTTCCCTACATCTTCTCGCAGTTAATCAAAATGACGGTAAGAATCAAAAGGGACAGCCTCATACCTTGCTTATGCCTCATAAGGATTTTTCTAATTTTCTCTCTCTAAGTCCCCTTCTTCTACCCGCAACTTTCTTTAGTTCATTCTTCCTGATCCATGTCCATTCATTTGCGCAAGGATTCAAAAAATCAAAAAAGGTAATTTGGTAAATTGGCAGCATTGACTGAGGTCAGGTGAGTAATTCATCGATGATATGTCAAAATAATTATGAAATCGGCTAGTAAACCACTCGTACGACATTTTAAGACTAAATTTAATTTTTGGAGATTTTTTCGGGACTGATGTGACTCATGAAACTACACAGTCATTTAATGGACACAAATAATTATGGAAATTCAAATGATGAAATTTGGGAAAACAGATAACGTATTTGTAACCAGGGTATCGAGATTAGCTAGGGTGACAACTTTGGTACAATTCTGAGACAGTTTAAACTCGAGCTGTCATGCCCCAAATTTCCACAAACCTAGAGAGTGAGTGAAATGAAATAAGAAAAGTAAATAAACGGCCATTAAAGTGAATTTTATTGATTACTCATCTATTTTTCCATATTCTCAAAAATAAAAAATGAAAATGAAAACAAGTTAAGTAGACTTACCCAAGAAAAGTCTCAAATGGTAATCAACATCTCCCCCGACCAATGTCCAAAATTTGTCTAAGTTACGTTCAAGATTGGCCTCCAAGATTTGCCCCAAAAGATCTCTAAATATGTCTTGGAATAATGACCCCAAATGAGCCTCCAATTGTCCTAAGACATAGGCCAAGAATGGGTCAAAAAATCCATTAATGATTGTCTAAGGAAGGGGGGCCAAACATGGCCCATGTTAGTGGCCAAACATAGCCCATAAAGGTTGCCAAAAATGCCCAAAATGGTGGCCAAACATGGCCCAATATGGTGCCCAAATATTGTCCAAAAAGGTGCCCAAATATGGCTTAAAAAGGGATGTCAAAGGTTGGTGTCAGGGGGGCTATCAAGACAAGGCAGCAGGGTAGCAAGTTGGGCGCGCAAGGGGACGCCGTGGGCGCATAGGGGGGCATGGCACGGCAGGGCTGGTCCAGAACCTGATTTTCTACAAAAACACTGTAGCAACAGTGTATTTACAGAGGCTAAATTTCTCTGTCCAGCAACCAAATTTCTCTATTTTCCAAATTTTTTTCCTAAGTTTTGAAGACTACTTTTCCTCCATTTTTAGCCCACTACTTCAAGGTTTTCAACCCCTCCTTTTTGACACATTTCCTACCCATTTAAAGGGTGTTTTACACCCCTAACAAATCCTTTAATTTTTCCAAAATTTCAACAAAACCCCCTTTGCTTTCTATTTCTAAACATTTTCCCACCTAATATTTTGCAACAATCATACATATAAACATGTGTACATCCCATCCTCACTCAATGGCCACGATCTCAAAGGAATTAAACACACATCATTTAAATATACAACTCTCCATATATACACATGTACTTTGAAGTTTAAAACATCAAATTCTCACTTTCATTACAACTATGGGGCCTTACCCATTTTGTTCACCCTACACAAGACTATTACAAATTCATTACATAAGTCTTAGTGTAATTCCCCGACCCGAGTTAGGCGGGACCAAACCGAGTTAGCCGGTACCCGACCCGGTGAACCCGGGCCATGACATGTAAACCCGAACCATAAGCTAAAAAAAAAGAAAAAGAAAAAAGTATATAGATAATAATAATAATAATAATAATAATAATACTAATAATAAATAATAATCTTAAATAAATAAATAAATAAAAAATAAAAACAAAATATATAATAATAATAATAAAATTTTTTAAATATATAAATATAAATATATATATATATATATCAGATTGTGGTGTGTATGTGTGTGTGTTAGGTGTGTGTGGGTATGTGTGATGGAGTATGCCACACTCAAGGTGGCATGGTGGGAGATGGAGTGTGTAAGTGGATTGTGTGTGGTAGTGAATTTCAGGGCATGGAGGGGGTAGGCAGATCTGACTTAGAGAGAGATATGGAGAGAGAAAGAGAACTGAAGAGAGAAAAAAAAATTGGGTTGTGGAGAAATTTGGAAAAAAACGAGAACCGGCTCAAAAACAGGTAAACATCTATGCTTTGATTTCATTAAATTTCCTCTACATTATGTTAGATTCAATTTTGAATGAGTAGATATCGAAGCTTGAAGAAAAATCCAGAAACTGAAATTAGTTACACGGTAAAAAATGGTAGGCTTTGATATGTTAAACAAACCTTGATTTTGGAATTGAAAATAAGTAGGAAAATTTAGCAGGACCCAATGCAACTTGAATGATAGAAAATGGTCCAAAAATGGCTATGGAATAGCCTGTTATTCCTCACCGGTGCATCACCGGAAAATCGGTGATGGGTGTTGGAAACCGGCAACGTTTGGGGCCAAAACCGGATCTAAAATATTTCTTGTAGTCCAAGAATTCATTTGGTACAAAAATAGTGAAATTTGGACGTGAAAAACCATGAGAAAATGGGAGAAACAGTGAGTAGTTCACTGTTCCGGTGACTGTGGCCGGAATCCCCACCAGAGAAGACGACCGGAATGTCGAAGGCACTATCGTGTCGAGATAGAACCGGTTCAGGTTTGGATCCTGGTTCGGGTCCCGACTCGCTTAAAACGGATCCTTGAATAAGTTGAACGGTGCCGTTTTGATAAGTGGCTGATGACGTCATCATGACGTCATGCTGACGCAGTAACCAAACCAAACCCTTTTGGTTTCTAACTGAACCGGACCGGCCCAATTGAATTGGGACTGAACCGGACGGTTCACTTAACTGTTTCCGAAAATCCTATTTTGACCCCCCAAACTTTCGGTTAATTACGAAATTGCCCAGAAAATTAAATAAAAATTAATTTAAAACCCTTTTTAAATTTAAAAAATTACCAAAACACCCCTAAGCCAAAAATTAGTCAAACGAAGTCCAAATAAAATAAAAGAATAGTGTAACCCAATGTTTTCGGGCATTCCGGACTCAACGGTGGAATCCAATTTGTGAAATTAAGTCTCAAAAATTAAGACACGTGAAATGTAAAATTACCATTTTACCCTTAATGATACCCGGGGCCAATTGAATATAAAAGGTAGTCCATTTTGACTATTTTGGGTAATCTGGACTCAATGGTAGAGTCTATTTTGGCAAACGAAGTACCAAAAAATATGACACGTAAAAAAATATAAAATCACAAAAATGCCCTAGGCTTAAAATAAACTATAGATACGCAAATTTAAATCTAGAAAAGTCTAAACCAATTATATTTGACACTTTGAACCAAACGATGACATCTTTTTGGAGAAAATAAGACCCGTACGAAATACGATGAAAAGACACGAAACAAAAACATGTGAAATAATTGAATTTAAACCAAAATTAATGGAGCTACCAGAAGAGTATAGTTAAATAGAAAAGAGATTAAGTGACAATCTAATCAAGTGATATTATGGAATGTAACCGGAATTTGAAATGTGATTTTAGGGAACTTCAAAGGAAGGATTTTTGGAGTTAAGCTTTGGAATTCAGGTGAGTATTTCATACCATATTGAGGTAGACATTTTCAGTATAGATATAAATATTGAACTCTTTTATGATATATCGACCTATGAAATCGTTTTCCTCTCATAGCATTTGTTTAACAGTTATACTGTATACATTTTGAATGACCTATTAACAACTATATTGTCTTCTTTGACTTAAGAAAATGTGTTTGTAAGATACTCAAATGTTATATGATTTTCTCACAAATGTGGAACTGTTTTAACTAAATATCAAATAAAGAACTTTGATTTGAGTAATCGAACTGCTATTGATGATTATTGATTTTGGATACGATTTGGATATGATTTTGATGCTTTGAATAGAACACCCTTCTATGATTGGTCACTATCGAATAGGTTGTGATTTATCGAACCCACCCACAGGGTATATTGTGGTGAGCCGGTGTTGATACGGCATATCGAACTAGCTAACCCATCGATCTTAGTCAGCGAGATTCTAATTTGCTGGCCATAGAAGTGGAATATATCATTTTGAATATGAATATTGAAAATCGAACCATGAATCTGAATTATTGAACTATGAATTTGGGTTATTGAACCATGAACCTGAATTATCGAACTATGATTTATTGAACTATGAATTTGGGTTATTGAACCATGAACTTGAATTATCAAACTATGATTTATTGAACTATGAATTTGGGTTATTGAACCATGAATCTGAATTATCGAACTATGATTTATTGAACTATGAATTTGGGTTATTGAACCATGAATCTGAATTATTGAACTATGATTTATCGAACCATGATATTGAACGGTGATTTTGATTTATTGAACTATGTTATTGATTATCGATTTACGATTATCGTTGAATTGAGATTTATTGGAAGTGAATTTGATACCGTTATCTTGTACTATAAATTAAGATAACATATGATATCTGATCATTGAAATTTCAGTATTGAATTATATATTGTTTTGAAACCCTTGGTATATTATGGAATGCTCACGAGCTGGGATACTCACGAGCTGTTGAGCTCATAGGATTTTTATTCTATTTTAGGTGATGATATGGGAAAAGAAATAGCAGGTTCAGTCAGACTAGATGGAAGCTTGTAAAGCTATGAACCCTTTTTGTAATAGCATTTTGCTAGTCATAATGTAGTTGCTTTTGGGAACTTTTGGACTGTATATCGAATATGACATCAGCAGGCTTTGAAAAATTACATCATGTACTTTTTGTAATTACTATAGAATGTATAAATGGATGACTGACGTTGACTTGTACAATGACGCTTCCGCAATAGAAAAAGAATTTTATTCTGCTGCATTTGATTAATGGAAATGAAGAAAGCATCGTGATCATTGAAAAAGGCCTCGGTGGCCGATCACGAACCCCTGATCCGCGTGGGCCGGGTTTCGGGTCGTGACACTTAGGGCTTATGCCCTTACATACAAAAATATGCCCCATGGGCCAAATGTTCATCTAAGTCCTTTTCCCCTCCTTCCTTCAAGACTTCATCAAGTCTCAAGTACCGGGAGCCTCATCTATAATATGATATCCCACGAGGGGTCAGCTCAACTGCTGGTATGACACAATGCTAATGCAAGGAACAAGATTAAAGCGTGGCATGTGCAAGTGTACAGTTATAATCTACATGTCTTCCAATTCATCAATACAATGCATTAACAATATGTATGACACACCCATGCAAACTCTATGCCACACCCATATCTCATTCACGGATTGCTCTCGTTGGGTCAGAGTACTAATGTCTCATTCATGGATCGCTCCCATTGGGTCAGAGTACCAATGCAATGGCCAATTTTGGATTTTTCACCACAGGATCTACACCTTTATAATACATAGTACTAAGTGCTCAACCCACACTATGTTTTCAAAGGATTCACCATATGCTAATATGCTTTGATTTCACCATGCAATAATGTAATCTCAATGAAGCATTTTTATCAACACATGGAACATGCTTTAAATAATGCATTATACTTAAAGCAACAATAACATTTGAATCACAAAATTTTGTCTACATGAACCTAACATGTAATTTAATCAATTTCACATATAAACACATTACACATTCATAACCTTAACAATTTCTCAAAAATCATAAAATACATAAAGTACCAACACATGGAATAAATCATAACTCTTAAACTACAAGAGTTTCTCTACATGAACAATAGCTAGAATGCAATGAATCAAACATATAAACAAGTTACATGTTCATCACTTTGACAAATTCTCAAAGATTACAAAATACATAAAGCACCAACACCTTAAATAAATCATAACTTTCCAACTATAAAATTTTGTCTACATGAACCTAAGCTAGAATACAATGAATTTCACTTATAATCATGGCTCATATTTATCACTTGTCCAAATTCCCAAAGAAAACACAAACACACAAACTACCAACTCTAGGTTTTCAAAGCAACTATATACTAAGGTACTTTCAAACATCAAGTAAGCATATACATCATATAATTAACTCATACAAATTCAAATAAACTCAATCATATTCCTTACTTAGCAAAATATCATACCTATAAAGATCCAAAATTTTGGAGTAAATTTTTCATTTAAATAAGTAAGTGTGTAAATATGAAATGTGTATTATGTATGTGTAGATATATATGTATGGTGGAATATACATATATATATATATATACTATGCATGTATGGTATGTATGTTGTCCATGTGTATGTGTGTGTGTATATATATATATATATATTTAATGAATTGTATGTATGTATGTGTAGTGAATTATATGTATATATGTATATATATATATATACACATTAAAGGGGAGTGGGAGACAGCCGAGAGGTGTGTGTGTGTGCTGCTGTGTGCTTGTGAGGTCGGCTGGGTGTATGTGTACGGTTGTGTGTGTAGTGTGTGTTTTATATATAATATACATATAACACAAAAATGTCAACCCACACATTAAATGCAAAGTTGCATTCCGATGGGAAGGAAAAGAAGAAGAAGTCAGGGGTAGTAGGGCTGCTGTAGGTGGTTGCGTGAGGGTATGTATATACCTTTATGTATATGAAAATTGTGTGTTTTGGTTAAAGAGAAAATCAGAGAGAAAGAAGTGGGGGAGAGGCTGTGAGGCATTGTGGAGGAGCTGAGAGGACCGTAGAGAGATCCAGAGGTAGGAACAGAAGAGAAAAACCTAGGGGTTGCTTCAAACAGGTAAGAAATTTACGTTATGTTTTATAAATTTTTTAGCACGAATGATAGATTGAAATAGAAGAACTTGTAGCATGAAAAATGGAATTTAATGCAAGAAGAATCAACTAAAATGGTTAAGAAATAAGTTAGAAAATAACAGTTGCAGGTCTGTGTAGATAATCGGGTGTGTGAGTTTAATGCTTTAAAAACTTGTTTAAATGGTGAGGAAATGTTCCACTTGAGTGCAGAAAATCAATAGGGATGATTTGAGTTTAAAACAGTGAAAGATAAGCCTCAAAATCACAAGATTACAGTTGGCTGGAGCCACTGTTTCCTCTTAATTCATGAGGTTTTGGTGAACCAAATAAAAAACGAACTTTGGAAATGGAATCTACGTGAAAAACTGAAGAAAACTGTGTTTCAAAAGAAGTGAAAATGTAACACCTCGATCCTGTATAATTAATAATTAAATATTAATTATTAATTAATACCGGCTCAGAGAATAATCAAGGGAATTAACCCTAATCTCCCGACGGTCAAGATGGACCGATAAAATAATTAAAATATGTTCGAGAATAGGGTACAATACCCAAACCTAATTACCAATTAATTAGGTGAAATAATGTCGATTTAACACTGACAGAATTCGAATTAATTAACCACGGAAATCCCGAATGAGTAATAAATGACACGGAACCTCTGACACTGTAGATAACTGAAATATGAAACTCTCGGAACAAACCGCATCGAAAAAGGAGTTACGGAATGAAAGTTATGAGGCAAACATCAGAAACTGAATTAATGCGCAGCCAAACAGGGCCTTAGCCCAAAATGTGGAAAAATGGCCAAATTGGTGGTCAAGGGGAATTGAACCCTTGACCTATGGAGGGGAAGAATTTTATCCAAAAACTTAACCAGGTGGCCATCCAGCACCTTTGTGCCTATATATACAACTTAATTGTATATATCTCTGAATTGCCCCAACTTGCCACCCAATTGGACCAATGAGATTACATGCGAACCCCATATGATTGGTTTACATCAGCCCACCTCAGCCCTAGGGTCCCACTGATTCTCTGATGTATACATCTAGAGATGTATATGTATAGGTATGTGTGATATTATATATATAGATATATATGTATATATTACATACAAAAGAGTGATATTTGCTAGAAAAAAAAGGGGAGAAAACAGACCTGCCTTTGGGGGTGAGGGCCATGGACTGCATGAGTGTGTCCATGACTTGTGGGTATGCAAGCTTGTGTGCATGTGTGTGTGTGTGTACCCACGGCTGTGTGCAACATTGTGTGCATGTGATGCACAAAGAGGAGGATTGAGGGCACGACTGCACAAGAGCAGCATGCATAAAACCATGAGGAGACCTGAATCGAGCCAAGAGGGGAACAACCACTGTTTGAAAGGTGAGACACCTCAAACTGCTAATTTTTCTGTTTTGATTGTTGGTACTGTATCTGATAGTTTTGGCCTATATAAACTATGCATATAAGCTCTTGTGAGTCTTAGAACTGTTCTAGGACAACTTAGAATGGTCGGAATAGCCTAGAACCCCAAACCGTGAGTGAAACCACCATTGATGGACCTTGAGTTGCAGGTCTGATTCGACCTCAACCAAACGACTTCCTACATGTACAGAACTGAACTAGACCCCATTAGGTGTTTAAAAATCACCATCCGCGACCCAAAATCGCATGGGAAGGCCCTCAAAATCGAAGCTATTGCTTTCGGCCAACAAACCCAAACTCTGAAACAAGCTTCTAAACCATGATTTTGGAATGGAGATTGAACCCTCATGGATATACGGTCACAAAGAAACAAAAACCATCAAATTTGATGGAGAAATGAGGGCATACAGTGGAGTTGCAGGTTCCACGGTAATGGTGAGGAACCGAGCTCCATGTATTGTTTCGAGCCACCAAATGAATGCCAAATTGTTGGCATGATACCCAGAAATAAATTGGGACTGAAGGCAGGAATAATCCGTGCTTGAAACATCACGAAATAGAAGAAGAAAATCTGCGAGAATTAGGGCAAACTGAGGGGAAAGAGATGAAGAAGACAGAGTTGACTCGGTTGAGTGACCGAGTCATACCGAGTTGGCCCAGTCGACACAACACGTGTCTGTCCACGAGCATGCCACCGCATTAGTGAAGCTACGCCGTTTTGGTTAAAGGTTTTAAATTAAAACCTGAATTCGGCCTGTTTGGTAACATGGTTAACAAATTGAAATTGATTTGGGGCTAAACCTGTATACGGATAAGGACCAATTTGGGATATGAGGGATATGTTATCCCGGTTCTCTGGGGGACCTGAACCAGCTGATTCAGTTGATAAAGGGACCGGTTTAGGGTTTTGAATTGAAAACCCAATGGTCCACTGTTTGAAATTAAAAAAAAACTGAACCAGAACTTTTGTAAATTGGTTTTTGACCCCAACAGTTTTGGGGAATTACACAGTGGCCCAGATTTTGGAAAACTCTTTCATTTAAGCCCTGAATAAATTAATTAAATAATAAAATTATTATTTTATTACTTTATTAAATAGATAAAATTATAATTTTACCCCTAGACATTAAATATGTCAAACGGAGTCCAAATTAAGTAAATAAATAGTGTATTTTCACTATTTCAAGCATTCTGGACTCAATGGTACAGTCCAAATTGGGAAATATAGTACCGAAAAATACAGACCTGTAAGTGATAAATTACTGTACTGCCCCTGATGGCACCAGACCCAAATAAAAATATCAGATAGCCTATTTTGACTATCTCGGGCATTCTGGACTCAACGGTGAGGTCCGTTTAATGAACTGAGGTCCCGAAAAATACAGACACGTAGGTATAAATGACTGAATTGCCCTTAATGATACTCAGGGCCGATTAAACGTAACAGACAGTCCAATTTCACTATGTTGGACGCTCTGGACCCAATGGTGAGGTCCATTTTATGAACTGACGTGCCGAAAAATACTACACATGAAATTACCAAATTACCCCTGACACCGTACGAGACCTAAACAAAGTCCGATTGGGACGAAACTGATACCGGTAGGAGCCCAGACACTGGTGAGACTGTATACTTGATTAGATGACGAATCGGGGTCAGAATTACACAAAACGTAAAATGACCAAAATACCCCTGAGCACTGTAAGTGCAAAGTAGAGGTCGAATAAAGGTCAAACTGATCTGATAAATTATCATAGGGATAATTATGAACACTGAAGGGCTAAATAAGACTCCGAGACAGTCAACGCGTAAAACGAGAAATGACCGATGTGTCCCGACGATCTAAAGCGGATACCAAATGAAGTCCAAGGGACTTACAAATTTATACATGAGATATATGGGACGTTCTGAGGACCATGATAGGGTCCGGGGCAAAAATGACAAAATTACCATTTTGCCCCTAGGACTAAATAAGTACCCAACTGATACCGATTAAAGTCTAAAAGACTTAAAACTTCATATATACGATATATGGGATATTCTGAGGACCATAATAGGGTCCGGGATAAGAATGGAAAAATTACCATTTTGCCCCTATGGTTAAAATGAGAACCTAACTGATACCGATTGGAGTCCAAAGGACGTAGAACTTTGTACTTAAGATATAAAGACTATTCCGAAGACCACGACAGGGTCCGGGACAAGAATGGTAAAATTACCATTTTGCCCCTAAGGTTGAATGAGTGCCTGACTGATAACAATTGAAGTCTAAATGACTTAGGATATAATCCTAATAACTGCTAAGCCTAATTAAAGAATGAAATAGCCTCGGGTGAGACCCAATGGAAGGGCGATAGGCTACTAGGCTATCTTAGCTAATCCGATAGATACCTAAGATGACGAATGAGACCTGAATGGATGAGTTCTGATCTGTCTGTGATTGATGATTATTATTCAGGATATACATGGAGATGCCCGACCTACCTGGAGGTTATCGGATTATTTATGCAAGGAAATAAGCGTAAAGTTTGTGAGTAACTTCTGACACTGTTTTGATACTGTCCCTTGATTTACTGATCTGTTTTGAATGCAATTATTTAAATGCATGCTTTCCGTACTATATCACTTATGACATGGTTTTAGTCTTTTTAAATACTTGACTATATTCCTGGTCCCTGTGCTAGCATTCCGTACTGTTTTGCCCGTTTTGAACTGTTGAGATAAAATGGATATATTGAACCATTATTTCTGAAACGATTAAATAAACCATGTGATATAGGCAAAGAACAACATTTTGTTGTATCGTACAGCTTTGTATAGTATACTGTCTGAATGCTATATTGTTAAAATGTATGTACTTAATGTACGCCTTTTGTACCACATTCCACGTGATGTGCTTGTGTCCTTCGAATTAGGAATTCCGTTCAGTTCGATTATGTGCTGTCCGTTAATGATATGTCTGCCTCGATTGATATGTTTCGTCCGGTTCTGACATGTTCCGTCCGTTAATGATGTTAAGTCCGCCTTGATTGATATATAGTCCAGTTCCGTTGTGTACTGTCCGTTGATGATATGTCTTTGCTTTGACTAATGTTTTGTTCCGTTCCGTTCGATTCTGCTATATTCCGTTCATTGATAATGTGTCTGCCTTGATTGATATATGGTCCAGTTCCGTTGTGTACTGTCCGTTGATGATATATCTGTCTTGATTGAAACATTGTTCAGTCCAGTTATGATTAGTTCCGACAGTGATGTGTCCCTGACTTGATTGTTATATTGTTTCTACCCAGTTCCGTTATGTTGTGTCCTGTTCATGATTTGCCTGTGTCCTGATTAGTGTATTGTTTCCGTTTAGTTCCGTTATAATTTTATCCGTTCGCGATATGCCTTTGCTTGACTGATGTATTGTTACCGTCCGATTCCGTTATATTCCGTCCGTTAATGTTATGTCTGCCTCGATTGATATGTTCCGTCCGTTGATGATCTGTCTGTCTTGATTGATATATGGTCCAGTTCCGTTATGATTCGTTCCGTTAATGAAGAGTCTGTGTCTTGACCGATATATTAGCAATAGTTATTGTTCTGACCGATTGGTTATGTCATGTTCCGATCCGTTTGTATTGTCTGTTCGATTCTGTTTTATTGTACTAGACTGCTTATGAAATGGATTTATAAAAAAATAGTTATTTTTGTAATGACTAAATTATCCATGTGCCTTGGGAGCACAAAACTGGTTTTGAAACCCATGATAGGGAATCTGTGTTACTCACTGGGCTTATTTAAGCTCACCCCATTATTCTGACATTTTTCAGGAATTACCTCCATTGGATTAGAAGGTACTATGACATGACGTGAATAGGCCAAGTGGCATCGCAAGTAGGGATCTGACGGCACTGAATTGTAGAGACTGGTTTATTATGGATTGAACCTGGTTATTCCGGTGAGTGGTATGTTATGACTGACTTGGCTGATATATACTAGATAGACATGGCTCATGGAACTAATGGTATTCTAGAGATATTAGATCTGCTCTGTTGTTATATGCTTGATTTCAGATATGCTCTGAAATTAGAATTGTTGACTGACTGGATTTAGTCTTGCTCTGTGATACATATACTTATGATGGATAAGTGAGTTGCATTCCCGTGACACAAAGAAAAAGTTTTTAACTTCCGCTGCATCTGACCCTACAGTTGGAGTGCAATTCGTCGGAAAGTTCAGAATTTGCCTTTGGTTGGTCGCGTCGTGACCGACTGGCAGTCACGTCCTCGACATCCGCGTAGGGTGGGGTTCGGGATGTGACAGAAAAAGTGATCAAAAAATTGTCGCCATCGCCGGAGATGGCGACGGAGCCCTAGGGCAACCCTACCGGAGAATCGGGGAGGAAGAAGAACTGTTTATGGGTTTCGGGCCTGGACCAGTTCGGGTCGGGTTAGATCCGACCCATCCGCAGGTATTGGATACCCAAAGCTACGTCGTTTGGGTTAAGAGCTTTTAAATTTAAAACCTAATTAAGTTTGTTTGGTTACAAGCATATGAAATTTAAATTGATTTAAGATGGAACTGGAATATCCTATTCCAATTTTGAGATAGTGTCCGCTGTTTGGCCCCAATAAATTTAGAAAAATAACGGAGCAGAGGTTCCTACGACTCGAACCTTCACCCACGCGTGTTGGCACCCACACTTAACCACTGAACCACGTATGCCCTTGTGATAAATTCCTGAACCAAAAAAAAAATATATATATATATATATTATAATTAATATATATAACGAAATGAAAAGAAAAAAGTGTGCAGCACCCTGGGAAGGGATTCGAACCAAGGATCAATTGGGTGGAAAGGGGCACGTGTAACCAGTTAGGACAGGACAATCCCGTGTCCTTTAGTTTCACAAATATATATATATATATATTACAACTTTATTTAATTAATTAAATTAAATTAAATATCGCAAAATGGCCCGGAGTCCAAATGGGACAAGTCATTAGTGTATTTTGACTATCTCAATCCTTCTGAATCCAACGGTGAGGTCCGTGACACAAGACGGGGTCTCAAAAAATAAAAGACCCGTAGGAACATTAAAAATTATCAAAATGTCTCCGAGTTAAAAAGCAGTCAAACGAACTCCAATTAAAGTAAACCAATAGTGAATTTTTATTATTTTGAGCATTCCGGACTCAACCATGGAGTCTGATTTATGAAAAGAGGTCTCAAGATGTAAGAACACGTAAAAGTGCAAAATGACTATTTTGCCCTTTTTAGTATAGAAGTCCAAATTGAGTTCCGCGAAATCCTAAACTGACTTTCTTCGGCATTCCGGACTCAATGGTAGAGTCTATTTGAGCAAAATAGAAACTCATGAAATAAAGACATAAAATTTGATGAATAGCATAATTCAAGTAGCAATAGATTGAGTTACATTTCATGATTTTAGAGACACTGAAAGACAAGGAGAAGGTGGTCTGACCTTCTACACTATCACTGTTAGTTCAGCTACACAGTGAGCACGACTTCCTAGAGTTAAGATGAACCTATTAGGTATGATATTTTGCTAAGTAAGGAATAGGATTAAGTTTAGGATTGATTTTCATGTTGATCTCATGATTCGTATATTTAGTCGATTGTTTATGTGCTTATGTGTTTCTTGAGAGTTTGGTTAAATGAAAAATGTGGATCATGATTATATGCATATTTTATGTGTTGGCACAGTGTGTGATTGATGTTCTTTGAGGATCATTCAGATTGTGAATATGTAACTTGAGCATGCAATTAAATGAAATATGTACAACATATACACATGAGGAAGGAACTTTGTGATTTAAATGTTATTATTTAAAGCATGTTTCATGTATGGATGAAAGGCTTCGATGAGATTGCATTGTTACATGGTGGAATCAACGCATATTGGCATGGTGTGATTCCTTGAAAACATAGTGTGGGTTGAGCACGTGGTGCTATGCATCATGAGGGTGTAGATCCTGTAGTGAAAAACCTAAAATTTGGCCAGTGTATCGGTGCCTGCTTGATCCGACGGGAGCGGTCCGTGAAACAAGTGTTGTACTCGAGTGACCATCGGGAGCGATCCGTGAAACCAAGACATGGGTGTGGCATAGAGTTGCATGGGTGTGTCACGCATATTTCTGTTGCATAGTATTGATGAATTGGAAGGCATGTAGATATAAATGTACACTTGCACATGCCACGCCTTAATTTTGTTCCTTGCATTAGCATAGTATTATACCAGCAGTTGAGCTGACTCATTCGTGGGATATCATATTATAGATGACGACCCTGCTACATGAGATTTGATGAGATCTTGACAAAAATAAGGAAAAAGGACTTAGAAGTGTATTTGGCCCTTGGGGCATGTTTTGAGATGTAAGGGCTTAAGCCCAAATGACATGTGAACAATATATTTATGGGATGTACTTTATGTGTTTATATGAAGGAGAATGAAGCCATGTTTAATTGAATCCATTTAGATTGTATTTTGTTTCCTTTTCTAATTTCGTTTCGCTCGCGCCCCGGGTTCGTCGAAATTCGGGGTGTGACAAGAGTGGTTAAACATGGCCATCAGATATGACAAAAAAAATATCCCAAAAAGTATGCCCAACATGGCTTGGTATGATGGCCAAAATTTGCCAAAAAGGGGCCCAATAAGTGGTGTCAAACATAGTATTTAATGGCCTTGAAAAGGCTTTAAAAGGTGGGTAGTGGCGGGACATAACATGCTTTGGACAGCCGTTGTACAGGAGCAAGGCAGCACAAGCAAGGCACACAGGGCAACAGCACGAAGGCTGGTCGGGTGCGCGCGGCAGGCTGCGGGTGGCTAGGGCTGTTACTGTAGCGACAGAGAGCTAGTTTTCTGATTTTCTGCAGAAACACTATAGCAACAGTGTAATTACTACAAGTGAATTTCTCTGTTTACTGTACTAATTTTTCTCTGTTATGTGATTTTTTTCTCAAGTTTTGAAAGCCTCTTTTTCCCCATTTTTTGCCTATTTCTTCAACGTTTCTAACCCTCCGTTTTGAGCACTTTTTTTTCACCTATTAAATGGTGTTTTACACACCTAATTTTTTTTCCTTAATTTCACTAAAATTTTGACATAACTTCCTTTGTTTTCTAAGCTTTTTTCCCACCAAATATTCATGATACTTCATATTTATAAACATGTCACAACCCACCCTCACTCGGTGGCCACAATCTCACACAATTTAAATATACATCATCTAATTATATAATTCTCCACACATACACATATACTTTGGAATTTAAAACATCACATTCCCACTTTCATTACAATTATAGGGCCTTGCCCACTTTGTTCACACTTCACAAGACTATTACAAATTCATTACATACATTTTTGGGCTTATGCCCTCATACAACTCAAACTATGCCCAAAGGGCAAAAAATCCTCCATGGTCCGTGTCTTCTCTACTCTTCAAGACTTCATCAAGTCTCAAACACTAGGAACGTCATCTGTTATATGATATCCCACAAATGAGTCAGCTCAACTGTTGGTATGACAAAATGCTAATGCTAGGAACAAATTTAAGGCATGATATGTATAAGTGTACATTTTAAAGCTATGCATACCCCCCTCCATTCATCAATGCAATGCAAAGTTGATATGCATGACACACACATGCAAACTCTATGCCACACCTATGTCTCATTTACGGATCACTCTCGATGGATCTGAGTACTAACACCCGTTTACGGATCGCTCCCGTTGGATCTGGGTACCAATGCAATGGCCAATTTTGGATTTTTCACCACAGGATCTACACCTTTATAATGCATAGCACAAAGTGCTCAATCCATGCCATGTTTCCAAAGAATCACAATATGCCAAAATGCCATGATTTCATTATGCAACTTCAATGAGACAATTCATCAATAAGTGGTGTTCACCTCAAGTCATGCATTATACCCAATGTAAATCATAACTTCAAAATTCCTAAACTTCTTTTACATGAACACATGCTATAAACTATCCATTTCAACACATGCCAAAGCCACATTTTTACAATCTTACTAATTCACAAAGAGCACATAATTTCGTAAAGCACCAATGCATCAAACCATCACATCTTCCAAAACATATGATATATCAACATGAATATAAGCCAAAATATAACAATCCAAACACATAGGCAAGATACATCTTCGTTATAGCAACAAATCATTAAATAACTCAAAGAACACACAAGCACCTAAACTACTAACTTTAAGTTTTTAAAGAAACTACCTCCTAAGTGGTTTCCTAACATCAAGTAAACACCTTAAACACTCAAACAACATATAGAAAGGCAAAGAAACTTAAATCTATTCCTAACTTAGCAAGATATCATACGTCAAATGGTTTTTCTCAAATCAAGAGAGTTGTGTTCGTTTTGTAACCGAACCGATTGGTGAGAATATAGGTCTTGATGAGAGGAACAACTTTCTAAAAGGAAGCCTTGCAAGAATCTTGGCCTAAGCGTGTGTTTTGGTGGCTTGAAGCTTGGAGAACCTAGGGTTTTTCTTCACTTTCTCTCCATGCACGACTTATGCTCTGAATCTCATACCAAATTATGAAAAAATACACTAAGGGGTTGTATTTATAGTGGAGGGGCAAAGGTGCAAAATGACCTTTTTGTCCTTAATGAATCCGGGACCCCGTTACACTACAACCCGTCCCGAAACACCTCAATTCGATATTTTGTTTTAGCCAAAGTTCTTAAAATTATTTTAAATGAAATTTTTCAAAAAAATAAATTTTCTCCTATGGCCGGGTTTGGCCAGTTCCACCTGGGCCACCCCGATGCCCTTTTGGTCCAATTTTTGAAACTATCTCTGAACACACTCAAATTTTTACAAGAGGTGTATTTTAATATTCTAAGCATATTTCTATTCTATGACACACTCAAAATATGTTTCTAATTATGACTTATAACTAAATGATGCAAATGCAGTGCCCTATCGGCAAATGGTGCATGTATGTGCCCTACCGGCAAAAACGAAAAATTTGTCCTCATTTTCAGATCTCTACATCCTTCCCCCCTTAAATAAATTTTGTCCCAAAATTTAGAAATATACCTCTATGAATAAACAACTTGGGATACCTAGCACGGACTTTAGCCTTACGCTCCCAAGTAGCTTCCTCGAACCCATGATGGCTCCAAAGAACCTTGACCAAAAGAATGGTCTTGCCTCGCAAAACCTGGTCCCTCGAGTCCAATATCTCCATGGGTCTCTCATCAGAAGAAGCATCACCCTCTACCTGAAGATCTACCCAATCAAGTACATGTGAAGTGTTAAGCTCGTACTTTCCCAACATCGACACATGGAAGACATCATGAACCCCTGATAACTGTGGCGGTAATGCCAGCTTATAAGCCACCTCACCTTCCTTCCCAATGATCTCAAATAGGCCTATAAACTGCAGCGATAGTTTCCCGTTACGCCTAAACTTTTGCAATCCCCGTCGTGGGGCTACCTTGAGGAACACATGTCCCCCAACATCAAATGATAAAGGTCGCCGCCTCCTATCTACATAACTCTTCTGGCGGCTCTGTGCTGTTAACAAATGCTGTCTAATCACCTGTATCTTTTTCGTGGTCTCACGGACTATGTTAAGCCCTAAAGCAGCTGTCTCCCTTACCTTAGTCCAACACACCGATGAACGACATGGCCTACCATACAACGCCTCAAAAGGTGCCATCTCAATACTAAACTGATAGCTGTTGTTGTAGGCAAACTCTACTAAAGCAAGTTGATCTTCCTTGCTACCCTTGAAGTCCATAACACATGTTCTAAGCATGTTTTTAATTATCTGAATAGTACGCTCTGACTGGCTGTCAGTTTGAGGATGGAAAGCAATACTAAACAATAGCTGAGTCACCAAGGCTGTCTGAAGACTCTGCCAAAACTGTGCAGTGAAACGTGGGTCTCGGTCTGAAATAATGAAAATAGGAACTCCATGTAGTCGTACTATCTCTCGGATATACAACCTACTAAGGACATCCACTGAATCAGTTGCTCTAATCAGTAGGAAATGTACGGACTTTGTCAACCTGTCAACTATAACCCAAACTGCATCGTGACCTCTAGGTGACCTCGAAAGACCCATCACAAAATCCATGGTAACAAACTCCCACTTCCACTCGGCCACTAGCAATGGCTGTAACAAACCCCTAGGTCTTTGGTGCTTAGCCTTAACCTGCTGGCACGTGAGACATCTTGACACGAACTATACAACATCTCCCTTCATCCCCGTCCACCAATACTGACGGCGTAAATCATGGTACATCTTAGTGCCCCTTAGGTGCATTGCTGTACGTGAATGATGGAAATCTCTAAGAACATCAGCCCTAAGAGACTCTGGAACAAAAACTCTATCCATATACTTCAGGCTAAGGTCAGAATGAACTGTCCATCCCTCAAATTCCTCAGTACTAGCAACTTGTGCTCGAATCGGCTTTGCCTCTGTGTCTTGTAACTGTGCCTCAATAACTCTATTCAACAGTGTAGGCTGTGCACACATACTAAATAGTGTGGCGTGTCCCTCAGACTCGGCAAGGTCTAAGTCAAACTCACCAATGTCTCCCATCATCTCCCACTCCCTAATAGCAATGCTACCTACAATGCTCCTCGGTCTCCTACTAAGTGCATCTGCTACGACAATGGCCTTCCCAGGATGGTATTGAAGGTCAAAGTCATAGTCCTCCATATACTCCATCCATCTCCTTTGCTGAAGGCTCAAGTCCTTCTGCGTGAATATGTATCTAAGGCTCTTGTGATCTGAGAACACCTCGAACCTCTCCCCATATAAGTAGTGTCACCAACTCTTAAGTGCAAAGATGACGACAGCTAACTCCAAATCATGTGTGGGGTAGTTCTGCTTATGATTCTTCAACTGACGAGAACCATAGGCTACCACTCTACCCTCTTGCATTAATACACAACTTAATCCTTCTCGTGAAGCATCACAATAAATGGTATAGCCAATACCTCCACGTATAATCAGGACAGGTGCTGAAGTCAGACTCCTCTTCAACTCTTGAAATGAATGTTCACAGTCATCTGTCCACTCAAATCTAATGCCCTTGCGCATCTGACGAGTCATCGGTGCGGCAAGATGAGAAAACCCCTCTACAAACCGGCGGTAGTATCCTGCCAATCCCAAGAAACTCCGAATCTCAAACACACTCTTCGGTCTCTCCCAACTCATAACAGAGTTAATCTTAGAAGGATCCACAGATACCCCACTACCTGACACAACATGGCTGAGAAACTGCACTTCCTGAAGCCAAAACTCACACTTTGAGAACTTAACAAATAAACGGTGCTCCCTCAAAATCTATAACACAGTCCGTAGGTGAAAGGCATGCTCATCCTCAGAAGGTGAATAAATCAACATATCATCAACAAACACCACGACAAACTGATCTAAATAAGGACTAAAAATGCGATGCATCAAGTTCATGAATGTCGTCGGGGCATTCGTCACACCGAATGGCATAACTACAAACTCATAATGGCCATAATGAGTGCGAAAAGTTGTCTTCGCTATATCCTCCTCCCGTACTCTCAACTGATGATACCCTGATCTAAGATCAATCTTTGAGAAACATCTCAAACTCCTAAGCTGATCAAACAAGTCATCTATCCTCGGCAACGGGTACTTGTTCTTGATAGTGACTCGGTTCAGCCTTTTATAGTCCACACACAAACGTAATATCCCATCCTTCTTCTTTTCAAATAGTGCTGAAGCACCCCATAGAGAAGTACCCTGCAAATCAATCAACTGTTCCTTCAGCTCTCTTAACTCAGCTAGAGCCATACGATAAGGTGGAATGAAAATAGGCACAGTGCCTGGGATAAGCTCTATCGTGAACTCTATCTCTCGTCTCAGCGGTAGACTAGTCAAGTCATCCAGGAAGACATCTGGAAACTCATCCACTACGAGTGGTAACACACTCTCTGTAGTCCCACTCCCTTCTACTACCAAACTAGCCAACATGTAATATGACCTCCCCAACTCCTCAAGTCATACAAGGGTGGAACTAAGAAATCCCCATGATCTCCCTTGAAATAAAAGTTATCTCCCTCAGGAGTACACATTGTCACTCTTCCCTTGAAGCAATCTATACTTGCCCGGAAAGCAAACAACCAATCCATCCCCAAGATAATATCAAAACCAGACATGTCAAGTAGAATGAAGTCAAAATAAAGGATGCGATCAGCTATCTCTATCGAGCAATCTCTACAAATCCTCATCAATATCACATTACCCCCAATTGGGGTGTCAACATGCAATGGTGGATCTAACCGATCTATGTCCAACCCCAATGTCATGACAAGCATGGTAGATATGAATAAATAAGATGCACTCGAGTCTATCAGTACGCTGGCTCATGAACTAAACACAAGGAATGTACCTCAAACCACTGAAGGTCTAGAAGTAGTTGCTTCTGGTATGGCTACTGCATAAACACGACCCTAAGTGGTTTGGCCCTGCCTACCTCCCCCTTCTGTCCTACTGACCTCTTCCCCTCTGTCCAGGAGCTCTAACATTCTATGCGGAAGGTGCAGGCTAGAAATATGGTGCCGGAGGTCTATGGCCTAACTGTGGTTGTGGTAGAGTTACTTGAGTATGTTAATAGTAATGTGGCCTCTACGAGCTTTGAGAAGTTTGTCCCTGATGACAGTTAGCCCTAACATCCCATCTGGTGGCAAGTATAGCAAAGGCGTGGAGCTCCCCACCCCTGACCCTGTGCTTGAGGGGGAAATGACATCTGACTCAGTCTAGCCCCGTATCCCTGACTGGAATCTCTCTACGGGCAATCGGCCACTTTATGGCCAGGTTGTCCACACCGGTAACATCTAATGAGTCTCTGAGATACCCCCCTTCGAGGAGCAACAGACATAGTAGACTGAGGGGCTAAGAACTGAATAGGCCTCTGGAATGTCAATGTGGAAGATGTACCGGTCCGGGACCTCTTCAATGGTTTCTTACTAGTGTCAGTCAGGGTAGGCATAGTAGGCTGGGCAGGCGTAGACATCTATGTTGTGGCTGTCCTGCCCTCGGTCGCTCTTTCTTAATAACATGGACAAATCTTCCCAACGTAGTAAATTGGGACTCATATTGAGTCACTGTCATATCTCTCTAGAGGAGTGCCCCAAACTCGTCCATAAATCCTATCCTGGCAGTCTCGAGAAAATATTGGTCATTGAACATGGCCACAAATGCATTCCACCCTTTGCCAAAACTGTCTAACCGGTTAGCAGTTACTCGCCATTACTGGCTGGCCAGCTCCGTAAACTGAAAGGTGGCACATCTAATCCTTAGGTATGGCTCAACAATCCCCTAGGAGTCTAAAATCCTAGTGATCTGATCTAGCCACTCCTCAGCAACTAAAAGTTTTGGCTGCCCTGCAAATGTAGGAGGCCTCATCCGCTGGAACACCTTCATCATTAAGGTATCCCTAGTCTCCCCACCAGTAGGCCTAGCCTCCTGGATAGTGCGAAAGCACTCTTGTGGAATGACTGCCATATCTCTAGCGACAATAGTTTGCTCCACCTCCTTTGCTAGGGCAGGTGCAGGAGCAACAGCCTCCTCAGCTGTGTTATGGGCAGGAGTAGCAGCTCAGGGTCTACCATGTCACGGTGGTGCAGCGGCCCTAGGCCTACCTCGCCTAGGTGGTCCAGCTCTTGCAGGAGCTTTCCTTGGTGGCAAGAGTCTACAAGTCCAAGAAAAAAAAATTAATACCTATTTTCACATTAGACATAGGCATTTAAAAGAACATGAAGCATATACATGTTAACAACTCGCACTTCACAAACAACAACCACATCATGTGTTAACATACACCAAACAAGTCCTTACACTTAATATAATGCTCTCCAAAATTTAAAACAATGTGTCACCGCCCTATCATGTTCAACAACATCCCACAGTCTCTAGGTATTCGAACCTAGGCTGTGATACCACGTTGTCACGCCCCGAATTTTCACAAACCTGGAAGTGAGTGAAATGAAATTAGAAAGAAATTAATAAATGATAATTAAATAGACTTAGTTGAATTCCCCTTTTATTTCCTCAAGTTTCCCTAAAATGGAAATGAAAAATCGGACACAAGGCTTAACCCAAGATGGGTTACCAATGGTAGTCACAAATCACCTTAACCAATGGCCAAAACTAGTCTAGGTCATGTTCAAGTGTAGCCTCCAAGATGGCCCCAAATTGTCTTTAAATGTACCTTAGAATGGTAACCCCAAATGGGCCCCAAAATGCCCTAAGGCATAAACCAAGAATAGGTCAAAGAAATCCACCAAAAGTGGTCCAAGGGAGTTGTCAAACATGGCCTTCAGATATGACAAAAAAAAATATCCCAAAAAGTATGCCCAACATGGCCTGGTATGATGGCCAAAATTTGCCAAAAAGGGGCCCAATAGGTGGTATCAAACATAGTATTTAATGGCCTTGAAAAGGCTTTGAAAGGTGGGTAGTGGCAGGACATAACATGCCTTAGACAGCCGTTGCACAGCAGCAAGGCAGCACGAGCAGGGAGCGTAGGGTAGCAGCAGGCAGACTGGGTGCGCGCGGGGCACGCGGCAGGCTGCGGGTGGCTGGGGCTGTTACTGTAGCGACAGAGAGCTAGTTTTTTTATTTTCTGCAGAAACATTGTACCACAGTGTAATTATTGCAAGTGAATTTCTCTGTCTGTTGTACTAATTTTTCTCTGTTTTGTGATTTTTTTCCCAAGTTTTGAAAGCCTCTTTGTCCCCATTTTTAGCCTATTTCTTTAACATTTCTAACCCTCCGTTTTGAGCAACACTTTTTTTCACCTATTAAATGGTATTTTACACACCTAATTTTTTTTCTTTAATTTCACTAAAATTTTGACATAACTTCCTTTGTTTTCTAAGCCTTTTTCCCACCTAATATTCATGATATTTCATATTTATAAACATGTCACAACCCACCCTCACTCGGTGGCCACAATCTCACACAATTTAAATATACATCATCCAATTATACAATTCTCCACACATACACATATACTTTGGAATTTAAAACATCACATTCCCACTTTCATTACAATTATAGGATTTTGCCCACTTTATTCACACTTCACAAGACTATAACAAATTCATTACATAAGTTTTAGGGCTTATGCCCTCATACAACTCAAACTATGCCCAAAGGGCCAAAAATCCTCCGTGGTCCGTGTCTTCTCTATTCTTCAAGACTTCATCAAGTCTTAAACACCAGGAGCGTCATCTGTAATATGATATCCCACGAATGGGTCAGCTCAACTGCTGGCATGATAAAATGCTAATGCTAGGAACAAATTTAAGGCATGACATGTATAAGTGTACATTTTAAAGCTATGCATACCCCCCTCCATTCATCAATGCAATGCAAAGGTGATATGCATGACACACACATGTAAACTCTATGCCACACCCATGTCTCGTTTACGGATCACTCCCGATGGATCTGAGTACCAACACCCGTTTACGAATCGCTCCCATTAGATCTGGGTACCAATGCAATGGCCAATTTTAGATTTTTTATCACAGGATCTACACCCTCATAATGCATAGCACCAAATGCTCAACCCATGCTATGTTTTCAAGGAATCACAATATGCCAAAATGCCATGATTTCATTATGCAACTTCAATGAGACAATTCATCAATATATGGTGTTCACCTCAAGTCATGCATTATACCCAATGGAAATCATAACTTCAAAATCCCTAAACTTCTTTTACATGAACACATGCTATAAACTATCCATTTCAACACATGCCCAAGCCACATTTTTACAATCTTACTAATTCACAAAGAACACATAATTTCATAAAGCACCAATGCATCAAACCATCACATCTTCCAAAACATATGATATATCAACATAAATATAAGCAAAAATACAACAATCCAAACACATAGGCAAGATACATCTTTATTATAGCAACAAATCATTAAATAACTCAAAGAACACACAAACACCTAAACTACCAACTCTAAGTTTTTAAAGCAATTACCTCCTAAGTGGTTTCCTAACATCAAGTAAACACCTTAAACATTCAAACAACATATAGAAAGGCAACATATAGGGAGTTGTGTTCGTTTTGCAGCCGAACTGGTCGATGAGAATATAGGTCTTGATGAGAGGAATAACTTTCTAGAAGGAAGCCTTGCAAGAATCTTGGCCTAAATGTGTGTTTTGGTGGCTTGAAGCTTGGAGAACCTAGGGTTTTTCTTCACTTTCTCTTCATGCAAGACTTCTGCTCTAAATCTCAGACCAAATTATGAAAAAAAATACACTAAGGAGCTGTATTTATAGTGGAAGGGCAAAGGTGCAAAATAACCCTTTTGCCCTTAATGAATCCAGGACCCCGTTACACTACAACCTGTCTCGAAACACATCAATTTGATATTTTGTTTTAGTCAAAGTTCTTAAAATTATTTTAAATGAAATTTTTCAAAAAAATAAATTTTCTCCTGTGGCCGAGTTTGGCTGATTCCACCCGGGCTACCCGGATTCCCTTTTGGTCCAATTTTTGAAACTATCTCCGAATAGGTTCAAATTTTTACAGGAGGTGTATTTTAATATTATAAGCATATTTATCTTCTATGATACACTCAAAATATGCTTCTAATTATGAATTATAACTAAATAATGCATGTGTAGTGCCCTACCGGCAAATGGTGCATGTATGTGTCTTACCGGCAAAAACGAAAAATTTGGCCTCATTTTTCAGATCTCTACAGCAGTGATGGTATAATGACTATTTTATCCCTATAGTAAAAATGACTATTTTGCCCCTATAGTAAAAATGACTATTTTGCCCCTATAGTAAAAATGACTATTTTGCCCCTATAATCATTTAATGTGTCTAAATAAACTAAAAATGTTTCAAACAAATTTATAATCCAATACGTAATATAATAGATCAATTATATACTATTATTATTCATTATTTATATTTTTAAAAATCCATGAGATGTTACACAAATTTTAATTATATTTATTCAAATTTAAATTTGAGCCAAATTTTGAATAACTATTGCCTTTCTAACTCAAGTTAAGTTATAGTTATAAATTTGAGTTTATGGACAGTAAGGTATAAATTTGAATTTTAACATATTTGATATGAGTTTGAGTTTAGGATTAGAAAAATATTTTTTTAATTTTGAGTCAGATTTAAATTTGAATTTGAATCACTATAAATATCCTTTGACCGTGAAAACTTTTAATTAAATTTAAATATAATATCCTTTGACCGTTAAAAATTTTAATTAAATTTAAATATAATTTGAGTCAGAAATTTGAGTCAATGGTAGACCTTTTTTAGCAAAATAAAATTCTGAAAAAAAAAGGCCATGAAATTTCGACCGTGATACTTTTCTATGCACTTATAACTTGCTTCTTTCACAGAAAGGCAGAAAAGCTGAGGATGACGGTGGTGTGTAGAAGGATCGCTGTTGTTGGTCATCTGAATGGTATTATTCGCATCTCTAATGTACATTTCCCCCTTTTTATACTCTGTATCTCTACTTGATTTATGTATATTATTCGTATTCATTCCTATCAAAACTAAAGTTAGTACTATAGCAAGCTTTTTGAAGGTTATCAATAGCTACTGTAACCTTCATCATATCTCTAAAATTGAAGGCATGGTAAGTATTACTTGTTAGAGGGTGATTAGGTTAGATTTTTATTTATTAGAATGAAATGAATCTCAAACTTGAAAATGTCTGTATTATATATATCATGTTGGGCCCTAGGCAGCGTGGGTTTGTGTTTGTGTCTAGGACCTAGATAGGTGGAGGTAGCTAGGTGGGGTGGATATAAGGTTCTATAATTTTATAAAATATGAGACTGTTGCATGAACTGTTGTTTTGTTATTAGTTGTCGTTTTCTCTATCTGTTAGGCAAAACTGTCTTTTGATATTTGGCTTTCAAGTATTTACGTTACAAGGAAGTGAGGTGGTTGAAATCTTGTCATGTCATGTTGATTTATTTTTATTTTTTTGATAAGTCAAATATTTATACTGTGTGCTCGATAGGAGTTGAATGCCATGTAGATTATGAATTGTGGATATAATATCCTACATCTTATTACTTTTATCATACCTTGTTGCTATGTGAGAATCTACTTCAAGTAATGATAAAGTATAGATTAGAGTATGCTTTAAGCATAATTGTGTGATTCAAAATGATGAGTTTACTAATATGGATAGTGAGACAATAATTAAAATCCTAGTAGGAGAAATTACGAACAAAACAATATTTCTAGTAGGCTTTTAAAATAATTCTTGAGCTAAAACATAATTAATTAAGTTAATCTTTGTTCTGAGGTTAAGCATAATTAGAGCATACTTAACTAAACTAACCTGGTTTGTTATAGGTTATTGGAATGTTCTTAAAAAATGTTATATCTAAACTAATTATGTTTAATTATTTACCTTAATACATAATTAGTGAATTAAGTTGATCCTAATTAGAATAATTAGGGTGTTTAAGTGAGATAGACTTGTACTAATCCTAGGTTATAACCTAAACCTTATAATTATCCAAGTTAATTTTAATTAGAGAAAGGTAAGAAAGACAATTGTTCACAGGGGCAAGGGATCCATAATTTGAAATATCTTGCCCACCATTGTTGACTATTCTTGAGAAGCTTGTGTAGAGATTTTTCTATATATATATATATATTATATATATGATATATATATATATATATAAAAGGGACAAAAAAACCAGATTAGTAAGAGAGGGAAAATATAGAGCTAATAAGAGCAAGACACTTCAAATATGTGAGAGTTCACAATGTGACACCTAGCCCACATATAGATACATGTTTGTATCTATTATGCCTTACAAAATAAATTATAGAGACAAGCAAGAAGCTCTATAAAATGTGTTAGACAAAATAATATAGCAAGGAAAAAAGTAGAGAATGAGAAAGAAAGAAGCTTAAGAAGGACTAACCTAGAGGTTGAATTCTTGAACAATTGAATTATGAATTCTAGTCCTAATATCTTATTCTTTAATTTAATCGGAAAAGAAACATTTAAAAATGACTAAGAACCCAAATTCAATTAAGAATTGAATGAAATTCTAAACTAGTCTTGAAGTCCTAACAAGTTTTGCATGGAATAGTAATTATATGGATACAAGAGCAACATATATGATGTAGAAGTATGCATCATGATTAATGAGTGTTGATTAAACTAATTGACTAATAATTAATGGTGTTAAAACAATCCTAACACTACCTAGGTTATAATTAGCATGATTAGATTATCAAAGGAACTCTAAATGCGAGAAATGGTAAAAAAAATTGCTGCTGGAAATTAAAGGAAAACCCGTTAAGTAAAGTTAAATGAATTATCTAAATGATGATTCAAGATGCTAGATATAAGTGTTGAAACGACCAACACTTGGAAGTTAAAAATGAAGCTTATAAGCATAATAAGTAGGAATGGTGTAGTTGTTGTCCCAATTTTTTAAAAACCTTATATTTGATGAAAATGAATTCCAACAAGAGTCAAAGGATGCTCTAATGGAATTAGAATGTGAGGAATTTTATCATAATCCTAGATTGTATTGTTTGAACTATAATGGGACAAGCGTAACTAAATAATGTTACATTATACTCAACTATGGTTCTAATATGAAATATATGCATGTAGGGTTCCTTAGGAGAGAAAGAGAATAAATGAGTGATTAAGAGCACAAGGTGAGTAATCTGATTCCTTGAAATGGTGAATTGAATGCGATATTGTTAAATATGTTATTCTGTGTTTTAACAAGCAAAACATTATGCTATATTCTCTATTGATTAAATTGAAGTACATTTTATAAGTATGTTTGATCAATAGATTTGCAAATCCATGGATAATCACATGATTTAGAATGTGTTTCTATAGATTCCATTACACGGGCCCCTTTTATTATGTCTTTATTGGGGGACCAAAAGCCGGTAGGCCCGTAAGTAGGCTAGAGATCTCTTCAGTGTCACTATAAGTGACTGTCATTATATATGACATTCCGTTCAGAATCCGAGTCAACGCGAATTCTTCCGTTCTGACCATTGTAATGGGTATGCTAAATGATATTTGATATCTATTATGAGCTCTATTAGGCTACTTATTGCTATTCAAATGTTTAAATAGCAATTCCGTTTCTGAAAATGCATTTAAATTGTTTCAGTAATGCTTGATATCCATGGTTTTATTTAAAGTTTCCTTTGCTATAAAAACTCATGATAGGGCATTGGTATTATTTATTAAGCTTTGTTAGCTCACCCCATTTCCCAACCAATTTTTCAACTAATGAAGCTTAAGATGGGGAAGCGACTCAAGTAAGAAGAGTTTGTAAAATTATATAGCAAGACTTGCAAATATCTCTCTTGAGCCTTTGTAGGCTTCTGTATATATACAATGGCTATTTTTGTGTGTTGGCTAGTTGTAGATGTAAATGACTTGTAATAAATTTTGCAAGTGTGAGTTTGATATTAAACTTAGAATTTCTCTAATCGAATGTGGCTGGTATGAGTTTGATGTGAACTTGATAGGTGAAATATGTTATGCTTTCGCTATATTAATAAACTATCCATTATACAGCCCATTCGATTCTATATAAGGCCTCGGTGGCCGATCATGGACCATAACTCCATCCTACATGGGGTGTGGGTCGTGACAGAGTGGTATCAGAGCAATAGGTTATGAAACCTTAGGATTGGGGTTACCTTGGGTAGCAAGGTTTAGAATTATAGAAATTGACATGAAGATGTTATCTATTTAATGTGTATTACATATAAAGGTGTATATAAAATTCTGTGTTAAAATATGCATATAAGAAATGATCTCTAAATTGACGTGAATGTTTGAACTTTTATATGCTTAAACTTGTTTATTTTATGCTTAGCTAAAGATGGTGAAGAGAGAGAATAAAGTTGGGAACTTACCAAAAAAAGAGTAAAGTTGGGCCTTCACGTGCTACTTTAGAGGAAAAGGTAGACAAACTTGAAAGAACCATCGAGGGTTTAGCTCAACTGGTGCAACAAAATAACCCCCAGCAGAATAATCAGAATCCTCAGCCTGAACCCCTAGTGGTGCAATCAGGAAATGCTACTTTTGAGCAGTTTAAAAAGTTCAAACCACTTGTATTTGATAATACTACTGACCCAATGGTTGCTGAGTTGTGGGTGTTAGAAATGGAAATGCTTGTTAAACTATTTCCTTGTAGTGAAGAAGAAAAAGTGAACTTTGTTATATTCATGCTGAGAGGTGAAGCTTATAAATGATGGCTTACAATTAAAGAAGAGGAGTAACACATGGGCTAGAGAAGATTTTTAGAGGTATTCTACGATGCACATTTTCCAAAGTCAATCAAGGACCAAGAGGTTAAAGACTTCATGAATTTGGCACAAGGAGGTATGATTATGGTAAAGTATGAGGCTAAATTTAAAGAACTGTCTAGATTTGCACTGTTCATGGTACGCACGAAATTTAGGAAAGCTAAGCAATTCGATGATGACTTGCGGTAGGGCATTAAAAACAGGTTAAGTCCATTTGAGTTACAAACTTATACAGAGGTGATGAACAAGGCACTCATAATAGAAAAGATTGGTGAAGAGTTTCAAAAGACCCATGATAAACAAAGGAAGAGACAAGGTGGATTTTAGAAAGAGGGGCTGAGTTTTAATACCTTTAAAAGGCAAAATACAAGAGCATTAAGTGTAAGTTCTACTTTTCAGAAGAGTAAAGGAAATCAAGGGAGTGGCAACTATCCAGTTTGTCCTATTTGCCAGAAATTTCATCCTGGTCCTTGTTGTCAAGCTAGTGGTAGTTGTTATAAATATGGACAACCGGGTCATTTTATTAAGGATTGTACTATGCCAGACAGAAGTATTGGTAGTTCTGCATCGAGTACTTCTACATCTGTTCAGAAACCTATACTAACTATACTACCTACACCAAAATTTAAGGGGGAAAGCGAGAATCAAATAAGACAGGGTAGAGTCTTTGCCTTAGTTCCTAGAGATACACATGCCACTGATACTGTAGTGTCAGGTACTCTCTCCATTTGTACTTTTCCTACCCATATTCTTATTGATTCCGGATCCACTCATTCTTTCGTATCGTACGACTTTGCTACAAAGTTGCATAAATATCCAGAACCTTTAGATTACATATTATCTGTATCTATTCCTTTGGGAAATTTGATGATTGCTGCTGTAGTCTATAAGGCTTGTGATGTCTTGGTGGGTAATATTACATTGTCTATCGATTTGATACCTCTAGACATTCATAATTTCGATGTCATCTTGGGGATGAATTGGTTATCTTCTAATCACGCTACTATTAATTGTTTAGCAAAGAGACTTTCATTCCAAATCCTAAGTCAAACTGAGTTTTCTTTTGAAGGGGTTGGGGTAGTTTCTCTTCTATACGTTATTTCTTCTTTGCAAACTTGTCGCTTGTTTAGAAAATGCTGTAAAGGTTATCTTTGTAGTGTCCTTGAAATCCAGTCTAAAGATCTTTCTTTAGCTGAAATTCCTATAGTAAAAGATTTCCCTAATGTCTTTCCTAATGAGTTACCTAATTCCTTAGTAGAGCGGAATATTGAGTTCTCTATTGACTTAATTCCTAGAACTATACCCATTTCCAAAACTCCATATAGAATGGCTCTAACTAAGTTGAAGGAATTGAAACTCTAATTACAAGAACTGTTAGATAAAGTGTTTATTCAACCTAGTATCTCTTCTTGGGGTGCTCCAGTGTTATTTGTAAAGAAGAAATATGGGTCTATGAGACTGTGTATTGACTATCAAGAATTGAATAAAGTGACTATCAAGAACAGGTATCCGTTGCCACGGATAGATGATCTTTTTGATCAGTTACAAGGTGCTAAAATATTTTCCAAGATTGATTTGAGATCTGGGTATCATCAGTTAAAAATTAAGACTGAAGATGTAGAGAAAATGGCATTTTGAACAAGGTATGGTCATAATGAGTTTCTAGTAATGCCATTTGAGGTGACTAATGCACTTGCAGCTTTTATGGATCTAATGAATAGAGTATTCAAGCCATACTTGGACAATTTTGCCATTGTGTTCATTGATGATATTCTGGTATATTCCAAGAGCTCAACAGAACATGAACAACATTTGAAGATGGTGTTGCAAACATTGAAAGAAACGAAATTGTACGCAAAGTTAAAGAAGTGTGAGTTTTGGTTGTCTAGCATTACATTTTTGGGGCATGTTATTATGAAAGAAGGCATTTTAGTTGATCCATAAAAGATTGAGGTTGTAGTAAATTGGCCAAGACCAACAAATGTTTTAGAGGTGCGTAGTTTCATATGATTAGTCGGTTACTACAGGAGGTTTGTCAAAGATTTCTCCAAACTTTCTATACCATTGACTCAATTAACCCAAAAGAATGTGCCTTTTGAATGGATGGTGGAAAGAGACAAGAGTTTTCAAAAATTAAAAGATAGATTTGTAATACCCTGACCCGGGTTGACACGTATACCGAGGTAAACCAGGTCGGGTAGAGTACTATCAGTTGTAACCCAAGCTGTTTAAGCTCCATATTTTGATATCACATGTACTGTACAACTTTAGAAGCTAAAACGGTATTAGTTATACAGTTAGTGCCGAGCAACCCGGCATTATGCCTCGTAATGCGTGATGCGCGCATTCCCATGCATATGTACGTATACATATACATGTAGCCTACTGAATATCAGGGTATGTATACGTGGTTAAAAATAGAGAATTATGCACACATATGAATATAAGTATACATGTGTAAATATGTACTATATGTGTATATGTATGTATAGTGTGATGTATTATACATATATAATGATATATATATATATATATATATGTGTGTGTATGTATATATATAAATACATATATATATATATAAGAAATTAAAAGGAAATAAAGAAAAGAAAAAGGAAGCAAAGAAGGGAACTGCCAAGCAGGTCTCTAAGTGTGTGTGTGTGTCGGATTGGGCAGTGTGTGTGTGTGTTAGTATGTAATGTATTATATATATATATATATATATATAAACATCTTCCAACTCAATAAATGCAAGGTTGCATTTGGCAGAGAGAAATCAAAACCCTAGGTCAAAAAAAGAGGCTTTAGAAGGGGGAGAAACCAAGAAAAAGAGGGTTAGGGCGGTGGAGTGTACGTGTGTATAAGATATCTGTGTATATATATATATATATGTTGCGTAGGAAGATAGAAATCAGAGAGATTCAGAACTGTGAGTATCTCAAAAGCTTGGGAAGTCATTGGGAAGAACACAGGAGTGAACCGAGAGGCACGGTGCACCAAGAAAATCAGAATTTCAAAAGGTAAGTGATTATTTTGTTTTTCAGTTATAGCATGATTCGTTTAATTTTGAGTATAAGGCCTTAATGAGCATGAAAAATAGGTTCAGTAGCAATAAGAATCATCTAAAATGATTCAGAAATCACTGAGAAAACCCTAGTTGCAGGTTACGGGTAGCTAGGATTTTCCTTAATATTTTATGCATAAAATCTAACCTAAACCATCTAGAAATAGTTCTATTTAGTGCAGAAGATGATTAGAAAAGAAAAGAGTGAAAAATAGTGAAGAACTGAGGCTAAAATGAAAAAAATACAGGTCACCGGAGTTACGAGTTTGGCCATATTCGTGGGGAATCAATGATCAAAATGAGAAGCTAAACCTAGATTTGTAATCTCCATGGAAAAATAGAGAATACTGCATTGAGCTAGGTCGAAAAACTCACCGAAAAATATTGGCAGTCGCCGGAGAAGACGACTGTACACAGTGGAACCCTGCCGGCGTATCGCCGGAGAAGACGACACTATTGTCTTGGTTGGGTTCGGGTCACGGGTTGGATCCGGGTCGGGACCCGACCGAAACAAAAATAGATATAAAACGAAACGGTGTAGTTTTGATAAGTTTTTAAGTTTAAATTTGGTGTGTTTGGTAATAGAGATAATAAATTGAAACTGGGATAAGGATTTTCTAATCCGTGGATAGGATAGGAAAATTGGGTTATTGAATTCCGGTTTTCAGAATAGGGTAAACCGGTCGGTTCAGTGTGAAATTAAACTGGTTTAGGGTTTCTGACCGTGAACTCGCTGGTTCAGACCGAGACTTAGGGAAATTCTATTTTAACCCCAGGAAGTTTAGGAAATTTCACTAAGGCCCAAACAGAAAAATTTATAAAATATAAATTTTTACAATAATACCCCTAATTCAAATATAAGTCAGACAAAGTCCAAACGAGGCAAATGAATAGTCAAAATTTATTATCTCGGATACTTTAAGTCTGATGATAAGGTCCGTTTCACGACACGGGGTCCCAAAAAAGAATAAAATACCCCAAAAATTACAAAATGACCATTTTACCCTTTTTAGTACAAAAGTCCAAATTGAATTCCGCAAAAGCCTAAACCGACTTTCTACGATGTTCCGGATTCAATGATAGGATTTATTTTCATAAAAGAAGAACTTAAGATATAAAGAAATAAAATTTGATGAATAGAATAATTCAAGTAGCGATAGACTGAAACGTGTTTCATGAATTTTAGGAACACGAAAAGGCAAAGAGAAGGTAGTCTAAATCCTTCTAGTTCATAGACAGTAAGAGGTAAGTAAAATCTGATCTCTGCATGTGTTACATTTCACAGCCATGTTATAGTTCTTTATTATATTGCCTATTGTACTCCGTGCATACATACCAGTGTTTATTTAGCCACATTGATATTGCCCTATCATATGGGAGATAGTTGTTGATTTCTATATATATCTCGATCATGATTGTACACTTGTGCACAGATTTCTTTATGTACACTTGTACCTAGGGCCGCAAGGGCCAGACAGTTTTATTCGAAGTAATCTAGTAACCATAGCCTCGAAAACTATTGTTACGCCAGATTGCCTAAAACCAATTATGATTCCACCATACTCTTCGTGGAATATAGCATGATCCCGATATATTATTAGTGCCAGATTTGTGCTCAGCCACATCTCCATCTAATGCCATTTATGACCTTCGGTTCCAGGTTCCAAGTGGAACATTTACTACGTCGTTATGCGAGGCATGGGACGTACAGTCACAGTGTACACAGAGCAGTATTCATACAGCCCGAACGGATCTGAATACTAGCTCAGGGGGTAGCCGGGCCCCACCAGCACCAGTGCATCTCAGTTTTAGTTGATATCACTATCCTTTATTGTTGATATTCATAGCTTGATCATGTTATATTGTTATCGAATGATCATGAGATTTTACAGCTTTCAGTACAATGCTTACATTCCATACTTGTAATAGCTCATTACTGTAACAGTATGACATTGTTGGCATAGCAGTTTCATTTCCTTATCACTTGACTTCCATCATCTGATATTGAATTATACATTCATTGACTAGCTAGCATTCTTTATACCCTTGTACACATGGCAGAGTAAAGGACTACTTACTGAGTTTTCATAGCTCATCAGATACTACACAACATTTTGTAGGCATAAATCTCGAGAACAGACCGTAGAGTCTGACAGCTAGAGGGTGGATATTTATTTTTGAAGTTGCAGTGTAATACTTAGTACGGACAGTCTTATAGCTCTCCCATGTTATCCACGCCTTGGGGATGAACAGTTGTATTAAGTAATTTTGTATTCCGCATTTTTGTAAACATTATATGTATCACATGCAACTTTTAATTACTTATTTTCGCATTTTAAATTGTTGCATGTTAGTAGCACTGATTGTGTAACAAGTTGAGACCCTGGGTTCGACAAGCAGCGTTAGATTGGGTGCGCAACACGAGATCCGCATAGGGTGGGTCTCAGGTTGTGACAGCTCCAATTTTAACCATTCCATCAGGAACAAGTGGTTTTGTAATCTACAGAGATGCTTCCCACAAAGGTCTTGGATGTGTTTTAATGCAGAATGACAAGGTAATTGCTTATACTTCACGACAACTAAAGCCACATGAAAGGAATTATCCTAAGCATGACTTGGAGTTGGCAGCAGTGATCTTTGCCTTAAAAGATTTGGCGACATTATCTCTATGGTGCAATATGTGAAATCTTCACTGATCATAAGAGTTTGAAATACTTATTCACACAAAACAACTAAATATAAGGCAGAGAATGTGGTTGGAACTTATGAAGGACTATGATTTAAGCATTCAATATCATCCAGGCAAAGCTAATGTTGTAGCCGATGCATTGAGTAAAAAATCATTAGGCAGTCTTGCTTATCTGATGACCACACAGAAGAGATTGTTGAAAGAATTGGACAAGATGGAGATAGAAGCTATACCACACAATTTGGGAGGTATGCTCGTAAGCTTTACAGTTCAGCCAACTATAGTGGAAGAAATAAATATATCTCAGCAAGAAGATGAATCATTGAATAAAATTTGTGAAGAAGTAAGGAAAGGTCAGAAACTAGAATTTACTATTCGTGAAGATGTTTTAAATTTTAGAGATCGATTTTGTGTTCCTAATTCTTCTGAATTAAAGAAGAGGTTTCTAGAAGAAGCTCACAATTCTAAGTTTTCAATTCATTCGGGTACCACAAAGATGTATTGTGATTTACGGGTAGTTTATTGGTGGCCAGGTATGAAAAGAAGCATGGTTGAATTTGTCTCTCATTGTTTAAGTTGTCAACAAGTGAAGACTGAGCATCAAAGGCCAGCAGGATTGCTTCAGCCTCTCCCTATTCCTGAATGGAAGTGAGAGCATACCACAATGGATTTCGTTGTAGGATTGCCAAAATCCTCAAGAGGTAATGATGTTATTTAGGTTATTGTTGACAGATTAACAAAGTCCGCACATTTTCTTGCCATCAAGATCTCTCAATCATTGGATAAGCTTTCTATGTTATATATCAACGAGATTATCAGGCTTCATGGTACTTTAATTTCTATTGTTTCTAATAGAGATTCCAGATTCGTGTCTAAATTTTGGCAAATTTTACAAAAGGCGATGGGGATAGAACTAAAATTTAGTACAACATTTCATCTTAAAACAAACGGTCAATTTGAAAGAATAATTAAGATTTTGGAAGATATGCTTCGAGCTTGTGCTTTAGACTTCAAAGGCAACTAAGAAGACTGTTTACCTTTAGTCGAATTCTCTTACAACAACAGTTTCCAGTCAAGCATTAGAATGCCTCCTTATGAATCATTATATGGAAGAAAGTGTAGATCTCTTGTTTATTGGACAGAGGTAGGGGAAAGAAAATTGTTAGGCCTTGAGGATTGTGCAATTAACCACTGATAAGGTTAAATTGATACAACAGAGACTATAGACTATTAAGAATCGCCAAAGGAGCTATGTTGATGTCAAAAGAAGAGATTTTGAATTTGATGTTGGAGAATCGTGTGTTCCTAAAGGTGTCTCCCTCTAAAGGAGTACTACGGTTTGTAAAGAAAGGGAAGTTGCGCCCTCGATTTATAGGACCTTTGAAATCTTGGAAAAAGTTAGCCCAATGGCCCATTGCTTTGCTCTTCCATCAGAATTGGCTAGCATACATAATGATTTTCATACCTCTATGCTAAGAGAGTACCCCCCAGACCATAGTCATATGATAGAGTGTCAACCATTAGAGGTGCAAAAAGACTTAAGTTATATTGAAAAACCAATTTTCATCTTAGATCGTCGAGAATGAGTTTTGAGAAACAAGATTATCCCATTAGTAAAAGTTTTGTGGCAGAATCACTCGGTGGAGGAAACCACTTGGGAACGAGAGGAAGAGATTTGAGCAAAATATCTTCATTTCCTTGAGACATAAGGTGCACCAAGTTTGGAGGACCAAACTTTTAAAAAGTAGGGGAGGATGTAATATCCTACATCTTATTACTTTTATTATACTTTATTGCTATATGTGAATCTACTTCAAGTAATGACAAAAATATGGATTAGATTATACTTTAAGCATGATTGTGTGATTCAAAGTGATGAGTTTACTAATATGGATAGTGAGACAATAATTAAAATCCTAGTAGGAGAAATTAGGAACAAAAAGATATTTTTAGTAGGCTTTTAAAATGATTCTTAAGCTAAAACATAATTAATTAGGTTAATCCATGTTCTAAGGTTAAGCATAATTAGAGCATACTTAACTAAACTAACCTAGTTTATGATAGGTTATTGGAATGTTCTTAAAAATTGTTATATCTAAACTAATTATGTTTAATTAGTAACCTTAATATATGATTAGTGAATTAAGTTAATCCTAATTGGGATAATTAAGGTGTTTAAATGAGATAGACTTTTATTAAACCTAGGTTATAACCTAAACCTTATAATTATCTAAGTTAATTTTAATCAGAGAAAGGTAAGAAAGATAATTGTTCACATGGGCAAGGGACCCACAATTTGAAATATCTAGCCTATCATTGTTGACTATTCTTAAGGAGCTTGTGTAGAGATTTGTCTATAAATATGTATCTATATATATATATATGTATTATACATATTATATATATATATATCATATAGATACATATATATATATATATATACACATAAAAGGGACAAAAAAAAATCAAATTAGTAAAAGAGAGGAAATATAGAGCTAATAAGAGCAAGACACTTCAAATATGTGGGGGTTCACAAGGTGACACCTAGCCCATATATAGATACATGTTTGTATCTATTCTTCCTTACAAAATAAATTATAGAGACAAGCAAGAAGCTCTCTAAAATGTGTTGGACAAAATAATATAGCAAGGAAGAAAGTAGAGAAAACAAGAGAACAAGAAGGAGAAAGAAAGAAGCTTAAGAAGGACTAACCTAGAGGTTGAATTCTTGAACAATTAAATTATGAATTCTAGTCCTAATCTTGTATTCTTTAATTTAATCAGAAAATAAACATTTAAAATTGACTAAGAACCCAAATTCAATTAAGAATTGAATGAAATTCTAAACTGGTCTTGAAGTCCTAACAAGTTTTACATGGAATAGTAATTATATGGATACAAGAGCAACATATATGATGTAGAAGTATGCATCATGATTAATGAGTGTTGATTAAACTAATTGACTAATGATTAATGGTGTTGAACTAATCCTAGCACTACCTAGGTTATAATTAGCATGATTAGATTATTAAAGGAACTCTAAATGCGAGAAATGGCAAGAAAAATTGCTGCTGAAAATTAAAAGAAAACACCTAAATTGAAGTTAAATGATTTGTTTAAATGATGATTCAAGATGCTAGATATAAGTGTTGAAACGACCAACACTTGAAAATTAAAAATGAAGCTTACAAGCAGAATAAATAGGGATGGTACAACTGCTGTCTCAATTGTTTAAAAACCTTATATGTGATGAAAATGAATACCAACAAGAGCCAAAGGACGCTCCAATGGAATTAGAATGTGAGGGATTTTATCATAACCCGAGATTGTATTGTTTGAACTATAATGGGACAAGCGTAACTAAATAATGTTACATTACACTTAAATATGGTTCAAATATGAAATATATGTATGTAGGATTCCTTAGGAGAGAAAGAGAATCAATGAGTGCTTTAAGAGCACAAGGTAAGTAATTTATTTCCCTAAAATGGTGAATTGAATGCGATATTGTTAAATATGCTATTCGGTGTTTTAACAAGCAAAACATTATGCTATATTCTCTATTGATGAAATTGAAGTACATTTTATAAGTATGTTTGATAAATAGATTTGTAAATCCATGGATAATTATAAAGTTTAGAATGTGTTTCTATAGATACCATTACACAGGCCCCTTTTATTATTTCATTACTAGGGGACCAAGAGTCAGTAGGCCCGTAAGTAGGCTAGAGATTTCTTCAGTGTCACTATAAGTGACTGTCATTATATATGACATTCCATTTAGAATCCGAATCGACGCGGATTCTTCCATTCTGACCATTATAATAGGCATGCTAAATGATATTTGATATTTGTTATGAGCTCTATTAGGCTACTTATTGCTATTTAAATGTTTAAATAGCAATTCTGTTTCTAAAAAAACATTTGAATTATTTCAGTAATGCATGATATTCATGATTTTATTTAAAGTTTCTTTAGCTATAAAAACTTATGACAGGATATTGGTATTATTCATTGAGCTTTGTTAGCTCATCCCATTTTCTAACCAATTTTTTAGGTTGTGAAGCCTAAGATGGGGAGGGAATTTAAAAAAGAAGAGTTTATGAAATTGTATAGCAAGACTTGCAAATATCTCTTTTGAGCCTATGTAGGCTTCTGTATATATATGATGCTGCACTTTTCGACTCGCAATAAGTATGGGCTCCGTGACCTGTAGAACACTCAGAAAGATGATCAGAGGACCACCGGATTGGCTCCGGCGGTAGCCGCTCCGATGCTTAAGTAAGTAAAGGAATTGAAAGACTGTATTGAAAGCCAAAAGAATGAGCATGAAAATAAAGTGTACCTTTAGGGTTTAATTTATAGACCGTGGCCTTCCTAAGTTGATTAGGATTCAGAGCCATGATTGTAGGGATTTGATCATCGGAGATTGCAGTTACTTTGTTTGAATATTGCGTAGAGATAACCATAGATGGTAGTTCCCTTGTTGAAGACTGTTTCCTTATTGAAGGCCGTTTCCTTGTTGAAGACTGCTTCCTTATTCCCTGCTCGGCATCCGCTAAGGCGGTGACGAGGTCTAGAGTGTTGGTCTGGACCCTGTGATCAGTTCTGAGACCCTTGTTCGGATATATGTGCTCTGAAGGCATATGTTCGGTCACTTTCGACCTTTTGTGCTAATCTGGATGCTTGAGCTTTTAGTCATTGGCTGAGTGAGAACCACGTTGGCCGAGCATGAGCTGGATTTATGGTCATACGTGTCAAGTGTTGATTGGCCTACTCTTTTATGGTATATCAGTTACTCCCCCCCCTCAAGTCCTAGTTTGATGCTAACAAGCAACTAGGGCTAAGCCTTTTTCGGAGAGTCATGTGTCCTGCCTGTTCACCCTCCAAGGCAACTGTTGGGGCGTCATTTATTGCACAATCGGAGATTAGGTCTTTTCAAGATCATCATTGTACTGGGCCGATAGTTGGGTTTCTCGAAATCATCATTGTTCCGAACCGTCATGGCGTTTGGGCTTGGTGGGTCCCTTCTGATACTGTGCTTATAAATACGGGGTGAGATTTTGAAATGACCTTTTCCCCGTCATTTTCACTGTGCTAGAAGATTTCATCTGCCATTGTTGGTTTGTGCGACCTTGAAGAACACCGATTTCCTAAGTTAGAACAGGTTCGACCGATTTTTTTTCTCTTCTCTTGCTTCTTTCTTCTTAAGTCCGGGAATAATGTCTGCTCCTTTTGAATCCCCAAATGTAAGTGAGGGAGTAGGAAATCCTTTCGAGATGGCTGTACCGTTTCCTGTGGAAGATGTAGGGAACCTTGCTCCCGAAGATATTGGGGAGAGGCCTGTTGAACCTCCCCCTAGTCTTGAGGTTAGGATAGTTGATGCCTTTGAAGAGCCCCGAGACAAGGCTGGGGAGACCTCTGGTAGGTCTTCCCATAGAGAAGAGAGTGAGAGTGCTGTGACTCAGAGCCTTCTGGACGAGTGGAGGGTAAAATATAATTTTCTCCCAAATGTGACCTGCAGAGTGCCAGGCCCCATGGATCGTCCCAAAATGTTGAAGTCGGGGAGAGTTGTGTTTATCTTGCCTGGTTCGAAATGGGCTTGAGACTCCTATTGTCGGATTTAGTTAGGCAATTCTTTTGTTGGTACAAGCCCTGCCCTGCCGACCTGAATCTCAATAGCTGGCGGCAGCTTCTAGGGTTTGTAGTGTTGGGACACCAAAACTAGGTGGATGTGTCCCCGGACTTGATCAGTAGCAATATGGATCTGAAGTTCAAGAAGGCAGAAGGCCTTTTCTACATGTCCTTTGAGAAGGGGTTCCGACCTCTGTCCTCCATTCCCACTTCCAATAAAACGTGGAAGAAGTGGTACTTCTTCGTCGGAGGAGGATGGGAGCATGAAGACTTCCAAGATGGAGAGGCCTCGCTATTCCCCCGTGCTACGGGCCATAAGGGTGAGGCTTTATTCCCTTAGGTTTGCTTTAGCTTTGTTATGCCTTCTGAACTGATAGTCTGATATATCATTCCTTATTTATGTGCAGTCAGGAGTGCTTGGAAGAGGCCCGAGTTTACCAACGTACTACGAGACCAGTACCGAGTGCTGCTTTCGACTTCTAACCGGGCTCATTCTGTCATTATAACTCCGGAGAACTTGATGGCTGCCCGTACTGCAGAGCTTAAGAAGAGGCTGACGTCGAAGTGGGTAGCGCCGGAGGCCCAAGTGGTGGGGGAGGCTTCCTCCCGAGCTGAGCCTGATACCCCTCTTGAAGTAAAAAGGAGGAGGTTGATTTCTGGCTCTCCCAAGCCAGCCCCTGCCAAGGCTGAGAAGGAGGCCGAACCTGTCGTTCTTGTTTTGACCGTTCCTCCTGCCCCTTCCGGTCCAAGCAGAAGGACTAGGAGGGGAAAAGCGCCTGTTGCACCGTCCGAGCCGTTTGATGAGTCGGACTATCAAATTGCCAAGAAGGCTTTTGATCAAATATGGGCTCAGGGCCTTCATCGATACAGAGGGGATGACCCCTCAAAGCTGATGATTGAGATGATGAATCTCCAGATGATGGTAACTTCTGAAGCTGTTCTTGTCTTTTTTGTTTGTTTGTTTGTTCAATCTAACTTGTTTGTCTTGCCTTGTGTAGAGCATGCATAGTTTGGCTGCTCTGATGGTGACTCCCATGAGCCCTGAGGAGGCTAAGAAGCTGAAGGCTGAAATGGATGAAATGAGGCTGGAGCTTGGGACATCCCGATCCAAGGTTCAGACTGCTGAGAAGGGTCTGAAGGAAGCTAGCACTAACCTTGCCGTGGCAGAGTCTGAGAGGGACATATATGCTCGGCAAGTTGAGGGGCTTCAGGCGGAGTTGGTTGAGCTCCAAAATTCCTTCGATCAGAAGGTTCAGGAAGCAGTTGATCATGCCAAGATTGAGACTGAGACGGAATTGAAAGAGGAAGTTGAACAGATGGGTGATGACCTGATCCGGTTTGGTTTTGAAAGCTTCCGAACTAGATTTCAGGCTCAGTTCCCAGGTTTTGACGTGTCGTCAATCGTTCCTCCTGAACCTGCCTCGTCTGGTCCTGACCCGTACAAGACGGCTGGGGCTACTGCCCTTAATTTGGAAGAGGACCCAGGCCCTTCTGACAAGGCTTGAGGCTTTATGGGCTTTTTGATTTTTCTTTATTTTTTTGTCATTCCCTTTTGATGTAATGAATATACACTTTTGATCAGTAAAATTGACTTTCCTTCAGATTCTTCTTGTGTTCTTTCCTTCTGTGAAATTTGTCGCAATTGTAGCTATTCTAAGCCTCTTGCATGTTAGATCAACTGTCCAGCAGTCAATAGTTGCCTTCCGAGCTTCGATACTTGTCATTGAATAGTGAATGTAGATTAACTTCAACTGTCTCATCATAATTAGATAAGAAAGAAAGCAAACATAATCAGGTAGATAGAGCCCAATAGAGTGGGAGTAAACTTCTGTAGAGCTCTGAGATAGACTCCTCTGAACCAAGGGCTTGTGAAGATAACCAGGCAACTTGTGCTTGTCGTTATGATGCTCGGCATGCTGTTTTTGAGCACTCAGGATCAGGATATATCCGAGTTGTTTGGCCTTTGTCATATGACTGGCCTGTCATACAATAGATAAGACTGGAGGGTCTGAATCTCGGATATGAGGCCTGTACATTTAAACTTTGTCCCCCTCTCTTTATCAGTTCAGAAGCTTCAGTGCTAGACTGTGGTTTTTGTTCAAAGAGCTCTGTACCCTGTTTCTTGGTATATCGAAGAGGCAGGTTTAATGCATCATTTATTTATAGGACTGTCATTTGGGATTTCGAGGTCAATCTCTTTTTCACCGTTGCGACGGTTCAATTGGTTGGCTTTTGGACTTCAAGGGTCTATATATATGGAAAAGAGGGCATACGGTTGCGCTTAACCCTCTTGTTCCCAAATTGTTCCCTTGTAAGAGAGACTCTAGATGCTGCTGGAATTTTGCCACTTGTTCGGAGATGATGGATGATTCTTTGTCTGAGTTAGGAATGATTAAATTGTGGCCGAGAGTTATCCTCCCCTTTGATTCAATCTCCAAGGAAGGATTAAAGGAGGCACAAGTCCTCTTGTCCATCTTAGCATCTGGTCGAGATTCCTCCGATTGGTGGTGGTCCCTCCTTAATTCAACCGAGGCTTAGAGTGTTGGTGATGAAGACGCAAGTGGGGTGCCTCCCCTTCTTCACGTTTTGGCAGAGACCCTTGCTCAAATCGGCTGGGGTGAGACAACTGGTGTGAAGAAGATGAGTGGAGGTCCCTTGAGACCTAGAGCCCTCATCATCCGTTGGTCGTGAGATCAGTGATAGTGATGATGAACTGGCCTGGGTGCTCCTTGCTGCAGATTGGGGTTCAGGATTCCTTCCTTTCAAATGAAGCCGGCAGCAACGGTAATGGAAGTTTGGATCCTGTGCCCCTTTATCATCCGAGGCAAAAAGCTATGATGTTGCAGATTGTAGCTTCTGTAGTAGCCTATGTAATGATGTCTTCATTGTAGCCTCTGTTTTATTTCCAGTCTTTGTTGTACTGATGTAAATCTTCTGAATCATCAATTAAATTGAGTTTCTTCTTCTCAAATCTGATGTTCTTTTCTGTTAGAATGTGCTTTTCTGAGTTAGATCACCCTTTTGTGCACTTCTGATAAATAACTCCTTTGTATGTCTCAAGAAAAGATCAAAGAAACTTTGCACAAACCTTGAAGTTTCGAAATAGTATTCTTTAAATTTGTTCGGCACTAGTACTGTTTGCTGCTCGTTGGTAGATAAGCAAAAATAAGCTAAGTGTCAGCTTTAAGGAGTTCAGATCTGGGAGACCTGTGTGAGTTTTGGTCGAAGGTGCTTAGAACTTCTGCCTTTGGATGGACTGGATCACAGAGTCTGCTAATTGAAGATGGGCCAGGCTCGAAAGGCCTATGCATTAGGGCAGTCTAGGCTCTGGAGGCCTGCGCATTAGGAGATGGACCACATACTTAAGACCTGTACATTATGGACCAGGCTCTGGAGGCCTGTGCGTTATTGATAGACTAAGTACTGAGACTTGTACATTATGGACCAGGCTCTGGAGGCCTGTGCATTATTGATGGACCAAGTACTAAGACTTGTACATTATGGACCAGGCTCTGGAGGCCTGTGCATTATTGATGGACCAAGTACTGAGACTTGTACATTATGGACCAGGCTTTGGAGGCCTGTGCATTATAGATGGACCAAGTGCAAAGACTTGTACATTATGGACCAGGCTCTAGAGGCCTGTGCATTATTGATGGACCAAGTACTGAGACTTGTACATTATGGACCAGGCTCTGAAGGCCTGTGCATTTATAGATGGACCAAGTACTGAGATTTATACATTATGAACCAGGCTCTAGAGGCCTGTGCATTTATAGATGGACCAAGTGCAAAGACTTGTACATTATAGATCAGGCTCTAGAGGCCTGTACATTATTGATGGACCAAGTATTGAGACTTGTACATTATGGACCAAGCTCTGGAGGCCTGTGCATTTATAGATGGACCAAGTGCAAAGACTTGTACATTATGGACCAGGCTCTGGAGGCCTGTGCATTTGGGTGAACATTCTGTGGAAGTAAAAGAAACATCTCTATTGATAATACTTCCGTAAGTGTTCCACGTTCCATGGCCTAGGAACAGGCTTCCTAGTCATGTCTTCTAGCCAGTAGGTGGTAGGCCGAACAACCTTTGTTACTTTGTAGGGGCCTTCCCAGTTTGGTGACAACTTTCCCATGGTGGGATCCTTGGTGTTTTGAAAGACTCTTCTTAAGACAAAGTCTCCGACTTGAAAGCTGACTGTCTTGAGTCCTACCTTGGATTTGTTGACCATTCTCTGTTGATAGGCTTCCATTCTGATGCTGGCTTGATCCCTTCTCTCTTCGAGCAAATCCAAGTTTTCCATCAGCTGCTGATCATTGGATTCTTGCTCAAAGGCTTCTGTTCTCAGGGTTGGCATACCGATCTCAACCGGAATTACTGCTTCTGTCCCATAGGCTAGTGAGAAGGGAGTTTCAGAGGTGGGAGTTCTTCTGGTTGTTCTGTAGGCCCAAAGAACTCCAGGGAGTTCTTCTGCCCACTTTCCTTTGGCCTATTCCAACCTTTTCTTTAACCCGTCGAGGATTGTTCGGTTGGTGACCTCTACTTGCCCATTTGCTTGTGGATGGCCTAGAGAGGCAAAGTGCTGCCTAATGTTGAGATTTTCACAGAATTTCTTGAAGCCTTTACCAGTGAATTGTGTCCCATTGTCGGAGATAATCACACGTGGTATGCCGAACCTGCACGCAATGTTCTTCCAAGTGAAGCTCTCAACTTCCTTTTCTGTGATATGTGTTAAAGGCTCAGCTTCGGCCCATTTAGAGAAGTAGTCAATGGCCACCAATAGATATTTCCTGTTCGGAGGTGCCTTTGGTAATGGACCCACGATGTCCATCCCCCATTGAGCAAAGGGCCAAGGACTAGGAATCGGGATGAGCTCGTGATGAGGCTGATGTTGATATGGGGCAAATCTTTGGCATTTGTCGAATTTCTGAACATACTCCTTAGCCTGTTTTAGCATGCTAGGCCAGTAATAGCCCTGAGACAGAGCTCGGTGAGCTATAGTTCTGCCCCCATTATGATTCCCGCAAATTCCCTCGTGTATTTCAGCCAAGACATATTGTGACTCGTCTAGAGCTAAGCATTTTAACAGAGGTTGAGAATACGACCTTCTGTAAAGCTTGTTGTTCAGGATCAGGTACCGAGCCGCTCTGATTCGGATTCTCCTGGCTTTATTTTTGTCTTCTGGGAGGAGCCCAGATCTTAGGTACTAGAGGATTGGAGTCATCTAGTTCTGGGGCTTTTCATTAATTTGAGTAATTTGGGCTTCCTCAATGCTGGATCCTGGCTGAAAGGAGATTTTTATTGTGGAGTTTGCTTTAGACTTGAGGTGGGAGGCCATGTTAGCCAGAGCATCTGCTCTGTAATTCTGGCTTCTCTTAATTTTCTGGATAGTAAATGTCTGGAAGGAATGCCTCAAGTGGTTCACCAGTTCGGAGTACCGGAGCATCCTACCATCTTTAATGGCGAATTCTCCCAAGACTTGGCTCACCACCAGTTGGGAGTCAGAGAAGACATCGAGGTTCTGAGCCTCGCATTCCAAGGCAAGCTTCATGCCTAAGATTAGGGCTTCATATTCTGCTTCATTATTAGAAGCTTTGAATCCCAAGCTGACTGCTTTTTCTGACGTGAGCCCATCAGGGGACTGTAGTACCAGGCCTACTCCTGAACCTTGATCGGTTGACTATCCATCAATGTATAGCAGCCAGGTTCCCGAGGTTTCGGTGAGTTGTGCCTTGTTTTGAAGTGCCGGGGTGAACTCGGCAACAAAATCAGCTAAGGCCTGCCCTTTGATGGAGTTTCGGGGTACATATGATATGTCGAATTCCCCCAGCTCCACAGACCACTTCACCAATCTTCCCGATACCTCAGGTTTCCTTAGTATTGACTTTAGAGGATAGGCAGTTGGGATCTCGATTGGATGGGCTTGAAAATAAAGTTGAAGCTTCCGAGCTGATATGACGAAGGCATAGGCCAGTTTTTCTACTTCCGGATATCTCTTTTCTGTGTCAAGTAGTGCCCTACTGATGTAGAATATAGGCCTCTGCACTCCTCTGTCCTGTCTGATTAATGCGGAGCTGACCGTGTTTTCAGAAACTGCAAGGTACAAGAGTAGCTTTTCTCCTTGTACTGGTTTTGACAGGAGCTCTGGAGAGGCTAGATACTCCTTTAGTTCTTGAAAGGATTTCTCGCATTCTTCCGTCCACTGCAAAGCTTTGCTGCCCTTCAAAGCTTTGAAGAAAGGTAGGCAGCGATCAGTGGATTTGGATATAAATCTGCTCAATGCCGCAATTCTGCCATTCAATGCCTGAATTTCCTTCCTGGTTCTTGGTGACTTCAGTCCCATTAGAGCTTGGATCTGAGTGGGGTCTGCTTCGATACCCCTCTGAGAGACAATGTATCCCAAGAATTTTCCCTTTGTAACTCCGAAGGTATATTTCGAGGGGTTGAGCTTTATCTTGTGCTGTCTGAGGATATCGAAGGTCTGGGCTAAGTGCTGGAGGTGACTGCCTTTCTGCAGACTCTTTACCAGCATGTCGTCGATGTATACCTCCATGGTGCTGCCGAGCAGTGGGCTGAACATCTTGTTCACCAACCGCTGATAAGTGGCTTCAGCGTTCTTCAAACCGAAAGGCATTACTCTGTAGCAGTAGAGCCCTCGTTCGGTTATGAAGGCTGTCTTCTCTTGGTCTGGAGGGTACATCTTGATCTGGTTGTACCCGGAGTAGGCATCCATGAAGCTCATAAGCTCATGCCCCGCAGTGGCGTCAACCAGTTGGTCTATTCTTGGCAGTGGAAAGCTGTCCTTGGGGCACGCCTTGTTGAGGTCTGTATAATCAACGCAGACTCTCCACTTGCCGTTTTTCTTCTTGACAAGCACGGTGTTGGCTAGCCACTCGGGATAGAACACTTCTCGTATCATCCTGGCTTCCGGCAGCCTTTGGACTTCTTCATTTATAATCTGATGCCGTTCAAGAGCAATCGGCCTTCTCTTCTGTCTGACTGGCGGGTGATTCGGATCCACCATCAGCTTGTGAGTTATAAGATTGGGATCTATTCCCTCCATATCTTTGGTCTCCCAAGCAAAGATAAAGAGGTTGTCTTTCAAGAACCTGACTATCTTTTCCTGCTCGGTGTGTGTTAGGTCTGGGCCGATGTATAAATAACGCCCCTCTAATTCTGAATTGACCAACACTTTGATGGGCTCGCCAATGGGTTTGGCTCGGCTGTCTCGTCCCATTGGGCTCAGGGGTTCTTCAATGCTGGATGGGCAATCCTCCACCTCGGGAGAGTGAGTGAGAACCGGATCTGCACAGTCCCGAGTGTACTGTAATTGCTATTTAGGAGCCTTCTCCTTGAGAGCAATAGCGTGGCACTCCCGGGAGGTTGGCTGACACCCTCTGACAGAGTGAACATTCTGGTTGTGGACGTACTTCAGACACTGATGAAGGATCGAAGTGACTGCCCCTATCTGGTGCAACCAGGGTCTCCCGATTATGACGTTGTAGGGAGATCTCATTTTTTACACCATGTACTCCGAGATGGTGGTCTTCTGCCCTTCACCCTCTCCTACAGTGGTAGGAAGGTCGACTCTCCCCAATGGGGTGCTGAGATTGCCATCAAAATCTGCCATCACAGCAGTAGTGGGCTTGACGTTGTCATGGTCCATCCCCATCTGTTTAAGTGGCTTATAGAACAGTATGTTGACGGAGCTGCCAGTATCGACCAGGACTCTCCTGATCTTGCAGTTGGCGATTTTAAGTGTGATAACAAGGGCATCACTGTGAGAGCAGTGTACCCCTGCTAGATCTTGTTTAGTGAATTGGATCTCCGGTGCTGGCTTGAACCTCTTTTCTACGTTGGAGATCTGTAATACGTTCGGGGCAGCTCTGGCCTCCCGAGCATATCTCTTTCTTGCCCTATTGGACATTCCTGTGATAGGGGAGTCAGCATGGAGGACGTAGATGACGTGGTTGTTCTGCCTCTGAGGCTCGTTTCGTCCCTCTCTCTGCTCCTGCCTCTGCTCGGGCCTCTGGTTTGGCCGTTGTTGAGGCTTGTCTTCTTGGGGGTTCTGCCTTCCGTCCTGCTTGACGAACTCCCGAAGACGCCCCTTCTTTATGAGCTGTTTTATCTCATATCGGAGGGTCCTGCATGTGTTAGTTGTATGTCCATGATCTTTATGGAAATTACAATACTTACTTTGGTCTCGAAGGTTGGGATCTCCTTTGATTAGTTCCGGCCACCTTAGGTTCTCCTGATCTCGGATCTGCCGGAGTACCTGGTTCGGTGCGGTGTTTAAAGGAGTGAAGTTGGTGAACTCCCTTGGTCCGGAATTGTACACAGCTCTGGGTGTTGTTCTCTTCTCTGGGCTCCTGGCCCTCTTTTTGTTGGAGTCTCTTCTGTGATCCTCCTTCTTGTGGTCCTCCCTCTTCGGATTGTCCCTCTGGGTCTAATCTTTGCCCTTCTGGGATGTGCGGTTGGCTTCTTCTAGGTTGATATACTTTCTGGCTCGATCCATTAATGCCGCCATATCGGCTGGAGGGCTCTTTGTCAAGGAGTCTCTGAATCCACCTTGGGCAAGCCCAGCAGTTAGGGCTGCTACAAGGAATTTTGGGCTGCAGTTAGTGATCTCCGTGAGTTCAGTGTTGAAGCGCGCAATGTAGGCTCTAAGGGATTCCTCCCTAGTCTGCTTGACATTTAACAGGAATTCTGGTCCCCTTTTGAAACTCCTGCTGGTCATAAACCTGTCTAAGAACTGTCTACCAAGCTCGTAGAAGCTGGTAATTGAGTTCGGAAGGAGGTTGTGGAACCATTTCAGAGCAGTTCCCTTCAAGCTGGTGATGAAAGTTCGGCACATGAAAGCATCAGAGGCTCCGTGAAGGGCCATCGTATGCTGGTAGTGCGAGAGATGATCTCCTGGATCTCCAGATCCATCATACAGGGTGAACTTGGGCACCATGAACTTTCTGGGCCTCTCTTCTGACATGATGGCGTGAGTGAACGGGGTGGCTAGTCTTCCGAGCAGCCTGGCCAACTCGTCTTGCTCTGGAGGGTTCTGAGGTCCTCTCAAGGCGATTGTTCGGTCCATAGACTCGGCAATCTCCTCTACCCTCCGCGGATCTCTGAGTCTGACATCTTGCGAACCCTGCTTGACAGCCTCGGTTTCAGGGTAGTAGGGTTGAGTACGCCCTTCGGACGGAGGAAGGTTCCGAACCGGAGGGATTGGTGCTGCATGGGGATGAGGCTCCTGCGGTGCCGGATGTGCTCCCGAGGCCCTTGGAGTTGGGGCCCGAGTAGTACTCCGGTAATGGACGTCAGGAACGAAGGCTGATGTTCCCCAACTTGGAGCTGCGGACGGTTGTGGATCTCTGCCAACGCGGGCAACACCCTGGGGGTGCCCAGGCTGGTTATTTGGAGCCTGCTCATGAATTTCTTCATTCTCCGTGGCAACAGGAGGTTGTGTTTCTGCGGCGAAGTTGACCGGCGGGTTAGGAGAACCCGCTGCTTGGTTTTGCGTGAGTGTTGCCAGCGTTCTAGTGATGGTAAGCAAATGTTCTTGCACCAGTTCATTGTGTCGTTTGATCGATTCGATCTCTTGTCGCATGAGGTTAACCGCTGGTCCCTTTGTACAAGGAGCAGGCGGCTGACGTTGAAAGTTTTGCGAATTCTGAGTATTCTGTCGCGGTCGGAGATTTGGTGCCATGGTTTTCCGGTGAGGAAAGAGGTGAGTTTATGAATAGAGCACTTAGAGATTAGTCGTTCCCACAGACGGCGCCAAACTGATGCTGCACTTTTCGACTCACAATAAGTATGGGCTCCGTGACCTGTAGAACACTCAGAAAGATGATCAGAGGACCACCGGATTGGCTCTGGCGGTAGCCGCTCCGATGCTTAAGTAAGTAAAGGAATTGAAAGACTGTATTGAAAGCCAAAAGAATGAGCATGAAAATAAAGCGTACCTTTAGGGTTTAATTTATAAACCGTGGCCTTCCTAAGTTGATTAGGATTTGGAGCCATGATTGTAGGGATTTGATCATCGGAGATTGCAGTTACCTTGTTTGAATATTGCGTAGAGATAACCATAGATGGTAGTTCCCTTGTTGAAGACTGTTTCCTTGTTGAAGGTTGTTTCCTTGTTGAAGGCTGCTTTCTTATTCCCTGCTCGGCATCCGCTAAGGCAGTGACGAGGTCTAGAGTGTTGGTCTGGACCCTGTGATCAGTTCTAAGACCCTTGTCCGGATATATGTGCTCTGAAGGCATATGTTCGGTCACTTCTGACCTTTTGTGCTAATCTGGATGCTTGAGCTTTTAGTCGTTGGCTGAGTGAGAACCACGTTAGCCGAGCATGAGCTGGATTTATGGTCATACGTGTCAAGTGCTGATTGGCCTGCTCTTTTATGGTATATCAATATACAATGATTATTTTTGTGTGTTGCCTAGTTGTAGATGTAAATGACTTGTAATAAATTTTATAAGTATGAGTTTGATATTAAACTTAAAATTTATCTGATCGAATGTGGTTGGTATGAGTTTGATGTGAACCTGATAAGTTAAAAATACTATGCTTCTGTTATATTAATAAACTATCCATTATATAACCCATTTGATTTTGTATAAAGTCTCGGTGGCCGATCATAGACCATAACTCCATCTTACGTGGAGTGTGGGTCGTGACAGTGGATATATCATTTTTTAAGGAATGAGACTATTGAGTGAAGTGCTTTATCTATATGTTACATAATTGATTGATACGCTCTTGTTTTCATGCCTGAATGCAGTGCGAGGTGTGAATCACGTTCATTAATATGTGATACAACGTGAAATGCAGGAGATGATGACGTAAATCTTCCCAAATCTGATGATCGATATACCTGTTTCCTTCATCTTGAAATAGTGAACAGAAGGTGAAAACAATTCTGTGGAGACTGTATTACTAGCCTCTGTTAATGTGACAGCTTATTATTTCCTTTGCCAGTGATGATACTGTGTCATACGAGTTTGTTTTATGATATTTGTTGTCCTTCTCACTAGAAGGATCGAGCTACGATTTCAATCTATGGTTAATTATTCTTTTCAATTATTATATTTTATTATTCTCTAATTAAATTATCTACCATCGAAATTTTTTCGGTGGCTATTCTTGACAGGAAGCGTAAGAGGATTGACCTCCCATCAGAAATTTGTAACATCACTCCCCTCTTTTATACTTCGCATCTCCACTTGATTTATTTGAATTTCATTCTCAAATCTTCTGCTTTTACCGAACATGTGTGGAGACAAACTCGAACCCACAACCAATTCGATAAATATGTGAGAGATCGATGCAAGTGTGGGTTCTCGAACCTTGACGATGCCCTAACTTTATTCAATCAAGTGCTTCAAATGAAACCTCTGCTCTCCATTATGCGTTTCAATCAGCTCTTAGGGTCCATTGCAAAAATGAAGCATTATCCCACCATGATTTCGCTATGCAAGGGAATGGATTCTTTAGTAGGAGCCATCAAACCCAACGTTGTTACATTGAACATCATGATTAATTGTTGCTGCCACTTGGGTTGAGTTGATTTTGGTCTCTCTGTTTTGGAAAAATCTTGAAACTTCGGTTAGAACAGTATTCTGCCACCTTCAACACTCTGGTCAAGGGGCTTTGTGCTGACTATCAGATTGCTAAGGCAGTGAAGCTTTTTGACAAAATTGTAGATACAGGTTTCCAACCTGATTTATTTACTTATGGAACAATAATTAACGGATTATGCAAGACAGGAAACACTAGTGCTACCATTCGGTTGCTTAGAAAGATGGAACAAGAGGGGAGTTGCGCGCCTGGCATAGTGGAATACAACACCATCATTGACGGCCTTTGCAAAGACAGGCTTGTGACAGTGGCTTTAGAACTCATCTCAGAAATGATTGGTAAGGGCATTCCACCAAATCTGGTTTCTTACAACTGCTTAATTCAAGGCATGTGTAATTGGTAAGGGCATTCCACCTCTTTTGTTGTCCTTCTCAGTACAATTTAACAAGAAAAGAAAAGTAGGAGAGAAAGAAGAGTGTCATATACTAAGAAATATGAATTTTTTTTTAAAAAAAAAATTGTGTTCCAATAGCAGCTAGACTAGAAGGCAACTTCTAATTTCAAGTATTTTGAATCTTGGGTCAAATAACTGATTTTTCTTGGCTATGGTCACTGGGATCGTCAGTCTGACTTAGAACCAAATCAAGTGAGAGTGAAATTAGTAAAAATACTTTTGCAAGTTTTAAAACCATCTCTGCCTTCAATTGTCTCTGAGCAACTTTGGAAACATAAGGCCCTACAGCAATAGATAGAATTACAGCAATAGTATTTATTATATTAACTTTGGCTTCCTGTTTATATTTCCTATTTTCGGAATTAGGACTAGTAAACATTCTGATGCTGCATCTTTTGTTTGTTAACAAGGATCAAATTAAATTTTATCCCACTTCCTTGGTCTTATTATGGAATGAAAATTATGTTTCTATAGATCTGATATGAGCTGGCTATATTCATATTGCTCATTTTGCCATGTTTTGAAAGTCATAACCAATTGGCAGTGGTTCTGGGATCGAATTTTTAAGATTCAGCAGGCTGCTCATGCTCACTGTGCCATGTTTTCAGCTCGGATTTGCTCACTTGAGACAACCCTCGGGTGTTTTTTTCCATCCGAATTTTAGATTCATCAGGCCTAATTAGGCTGCCATAAGCTACATTACTGGTATATTCGTTGATTCAGGAAAATGCCTGCAGAAGAACGTGCAACTTCGAGGCCAAGAAAGAACTTGAGAGAGCCAAGATCCTTTGTTTTGAAATGAGTGGAGAGAAGGTCCTTGAAAACCTGAATTTGGGATAGCGCATTGCCTGCAACTAAGATGTCATCAACATATACAAGAACAATAGTGATGCTGGTGGGAGTGACAAGAGTGAACAATGAGTGATCGGCCTGAGATTGGCGAAAACCTGCATCAAGAAGTTCAGTAGTTAGTTTGAAAAACCAGTTGCGGGAGGCTTGCTTGAGACCATAGAGGGGCTTTCGGAGGCGACAAACACGGATCTCCCCCTGAGGGCAATAGCCGGGGGGTGGGGTCATGTAGACCTCTTCATCAAGATCACTGTGCAAGAAGGCATTGTTGACGTCGAGCTGATGAATGAGCCAATTGGTTGTTGCAGCGATTGCCAATAAGCAGTGGACAGTGGTCATTTTGGCAACCAGAGCAAAAGTCTCATGATAGTCAAGACCTTCAACTTGAGCATAGCCCTTGGCAACCAATCGGGCTTTGTACCTCTCAATGGATCCGTCAGCTTTGAGTTTGGTTTTGAAAACCCATTTACAGCCAATGGGTTTCTTACCAGGAGGAAGTGGCTCAAGAGTCCAAGTGGAGTTATCGTCGAAGGCGCGGAGCTCAGCGGAAATTGCCTCGCTCCAATGAGGGTGTCGAATAGCATCAGAATAGCAGGAAGGATCAATACAAGAGGTGAGAGCATTTAAATAAGTAAGATGTGAGGGAGAAAAACGAGAATATGAAAGAAAGGCAGATAAGGGATGAGCAGTACTTGAAACCGTTGGAGCAGGTGAAGACGCCGTGGGCGCGATATGGAAGGTGGGGCATATGTAGTCCTAAAGATAGGCAGGCCGTATAGTGTGATGACGAGGACAAAAGACGAGTGGAGGGGAAGATGGGGAAGGGAGTGAAGGGGAGGAAGGTGGAGAAGATGGGGTGTCAGGAGAGTGTTGGGAAGGTGGAGAAGATGGGGTGTCAGGAGAGTGTTGAGAAGGAGGTAAAACGGGTTCAGGGATGGGAAGAGGAATAATTGAAGATGGAGAAGGAGATGAGGAGGTGATTGGAAGATCTTAAAAAGGGAATTGGTATTCATGGAAGGTGACGTCACGAGAATAGAAAATGGATTGTGTATCAAGGTTGTAGAGTTTGTATGCTTTATGGGTGCCAGGATACCCAAGAAAGACACATTTAGTGGCACGGGGGAAAAATTTATCACGATGAGCACGGAGAGTTTGTGCATAACAGAGGCACCCAAAAACACGAAGATGATCGTAGTGGGGTGTTTTGTTGAAAAGAACCTCAAAGGGTGATTTATTGTGAAGAATACGACTAGGAGTGCGATTGATGAGGTATGCAGCGGTGAGAACATAATCACCCCAAAAAGGAAGGGGTAAGTGAGCTTGAAAACGGAGACTGCAGGCAACATTAAGAAGGTGCCGGTGTTTACGCTCTGCAACGCCATTTTGTTGAGGAGTGTCAACACAAGTACGTTCATGAATAATGCCATGGTCAAGGAGATATGTTTGAAATGGAAGAGAGTGAAATTCTTGGCCATTATCAGGTCGAATGATTTTAACAGTGGTGTTAAACTAATTTTTGACAAGAGCAAAAAAATGCGTTAAATGAGTGTAAGTTTCAGATTTGAAACGCGTTAAATAGATCCAAGTAGTACGGAAAAAATGATCTACTATTGTAAGAAAATAATGGGCTCCACATAAAGAAGGAGTATGATAGCCACTCCAAATATCACAAAAAATCCGATTAAAAGCAGAAACACTTTTATTAGCAAATTTGGGAAAGGGTAATCTTGTGTGCTTTGAACGAGCACAAACATCACAATCAGAAAGAATGCAAGGGGAGTCTAAAACATTAGGAATAGTAAAACTGGAGGGATGACCTAGGCGTTGATGCCATAGAGTCTTATTAGCAGTGGATTGAGCAGCAAAAACCATAGGGGGTTCGAGACGGTACACATAAAGCCCATTGCATAGATCACCCGCTCCAATCAGTTTCATCGATTGTGGGTCCTGAAAGAAGCAATTATGAGAAGAAAAAATAATAGTGTAAGAATTTTGAAGGGCAATTTGGGAAACAGATAATAAATTAAAGGTTAAAAGAGGAACAAAATAGACTTGAGTGAGAGTAAGAGATGAGGAGAGAATACAAGTGCCAAGACCCTCGGTGGGGATATCCTGACCCGTGGGAAGTCGAATGGAATGGGGAGTTGCGAGGGGTTGTAGATCGGTGAAAGCATCCTTGTGATGGCAGATATGGTGGCTCGCGCCATTGTCTGCCACCCAATGGAGGCGCCGATTGAAAGGAAAATTAAGTTGAGGGGAGAAGAGATTACCATTACCAATGAAGTTGACTGAGGAGGACTCGATCGGAGATGGGGATGGCGCGAGAGTTTCTGGTATAACTCTGGTGACAAGCCGGGTACTGGACTCGAGGATGATGGAGCCACGGCGATTTGGTTGACGCTGGATGGGGCTATTGTGGTGGTAACTGGTTGTCGTCAAGTCATCACTGCCACAAGTTGTGAAGGGTTTTTGCGGTTGATTGTATACCAAGGAGAGAAAGAAAGAAATAAGAACTGGAAAGAAAAAAAATAAGAATTGGAGAGGGTTTTTGCGGCTATGTTTTTTCTTTTTCTTTTTTTTTTTTTATGGGTTTGAGAAGCAGAGAAGCAAGAAAGAAGAAAGAATGGTGCAGAAGGAACAAGGAGAAAGAAAGAAAGAGCGGCGCGGCTTCGGGGCTGTTTTCCTTGTAGCCTGAGTCGTGCAGCAGAGAAAAAAAATGGAAAGAAGCGGTGCTGAGGAAAGAAAGCAGGACAAAGAAAAAACAAGTGGCCAAGGAAAGAATAAGAGAAGAAAAGGAAGAAAATAATCAGAGAGAAAAGTCAAACAAGGCTGCTGGGAAAAAGAGAAGAAAAAAGGGAGACTCGGCTGGAAAAAAAAAGAAACAGAGGAGAGGCAGGTGGCTGCGGCTGTGGCTGCAAGACGAATGGAAAAGAAAACCTAGAAGCAGGCGTGGCAGAGAAAGAGAGGATCTGATACCATGTTAAGAAACAAGAGATTGAATAATTTTGTGTGTATTTTCTGTATTCTGCTTTACAAAATATATAGGTGTACAATGGAACTAAGTATGGAAGTTTACAAATAATAAAATAAAAATCCCTGATTTTATGCAACCCATAATTTGGGAAAGATATGATTCTGTCAATAGTACTGTTGGAAGTTTTAATGTGATTAAGAAAATTTTGTAGGATTTTCTTTTGTTATTTCTCTTGTGCATGATTTGACTTCCTGCACAGCAGTAACTGCAAAACTAAGCTACTAACTGCAGGAAAAGCATCAATGACTGAGCGGATCAATGCCTTGGCTTTACCGAGGGTTTGATGCAGCATTAACTGATACTGATGCTCATTATTAGTAAAAACTGACATTTGGGTTTGTATCCTCCTGTTTATGATTATTGTATGTTACTTAAATTGCGTTACTTGCTTAAATTGAGTTCCATGCTGGAGAATGTAGGTGGCTTTGAGTCAGGATGAGACGGTTGGAGATTTTTGTACCGCCAAAATTGAGTGTTCTGTTAAGAGTTAACACTGCCTTTCATGAGTACTGTATGGATTTGTGCCACAGCCTGCAACAACTAGGAAATTTGCATTTGGCATTGGCAATGAAGCTAATTTTCTGTCAGTTGGCTTTTGATAATTAATCACGATGTCGTTCCAAGATTCAAGCGAATCATACTTTTGCTCTATGGGAGGTTTGAATTTGGTGACAAGTTTTGTATTCCAAGATTCAACTTTAATATTTGTGCAAATCAGCCCTTACCAGCAGGACTTGAGTGAGACATTTTAGTTCATTAATTGATAAGCTGATGCAGATTTATATACTAATATTATTAGTAATAACTGACATTTGGGTCTATATCATCCTTCTCATGATTATTGTTTGTTAATTGCTTAAATTGAGTTCCATGCAGGAGAGTGTAGGAGGCCTTGAGGCAGGGAATAGACAACAGGAAAAAAGATGAGCCAGTTGGAGGTTCAACTACCAAAAAAGGGTGTTCTGGTAAGAGTTATCACTGCCTTGCATGCTTACTGTATGGATTTGTACCATAGCCCGCAACAAATAGAAAATAAGCATTTGGTGTTGGAAAATTTTCTTCCATGGAGGCTTTTGAACATTCGTTACGATGTTGTTCCAAGATTCAAGTGAAGCATTTATTTGCTATTTGGGAGGTTGAATTTTGTGACAATTTTGGTATTCCCAGATTTAACTTCAATGTTTGTGCAAACCAGCCCTTATGTGCAGGACTTGAGTGAGACTTTTAAGTTCATTAAATTACAACCCGGGTTAGAAGGTTGAGTTGGGTCCTATAGCAAAAAGCAAATTGATGATACAAGTGATTGTGTGATTTGTTCATGTGTAATTAATTACATAGAGATGTAAGTGGATGCTTCTGAGATGTCTCAAGCGATATAATTAACTAACCATTGGAAATGTGAACATGGGGAGAAATTTGCATGTACTTGTCTTTTTTATTCCCTATTTTCATGGTATTGTTAAGAAGAAAAAAGTTTTTTTCTGGTTATTCCAAAACAACTTATGGTACATCAGGAATGTAGATCTGGGAAAAGGCTTTGGAAAAATAAAGCTTCCATTGGGATTATGTTTATGATAATATTAGAGTAATGCATGATATGAGATGACACTAAATTGTATACTTCGCATACATCCCATTAATTGAATTCCCAAAATGCAATCGGTGATGTCATTATGGCCTTGAGTTCTGAAGCTATACATACGATTCTGAAGCTATACACAATAAGCTTTATATTATAGCAATCAGAGAAATTGAAAGATCAATACGTGAGTTTGGGAAACACCGATCCACAGTAAGCTTTTGACAAATCTCCGATGCTAGAGAAAAAAGGATTTCGACAATCGGAGCATGAAGAGAGCTTATTGATCTCATTGATGGCACATATTTTTCTTCCCTCCCATCAACGAGAAAAGGAGATGAGATCAGGAGCGATGGAAACTCCGTGGTGGAGATCAATGAGACAGAGGCAATGGACAAAGCATGCATAAAGCTTCTATAACCACCATCAATGATCCATCTTCTTCTTTCCCCTCATCAACGAGGGAGGGGCTAATATCAGGAGAGGGGCTGAGATCGGGTGTCTTTGGGCATGATGGTTCGTCTGGGAAAAAGGGTATTCTTGCCATTTTGGAAAGAAAAATAAGGCATTTGGCCAAAATATGAATATATTTTGGGTTTGATTTTTAATGCTTGATTTGTTTATATAGTGATTGTTTAAATCTTTTAATGTTGCATCTCGTAAAGAACGGTTGGCTCTGTGTACAGGTAGATTTTGGAATTTTTGGATTGCATAAATAGAAAGATTAATTTCAAGAAATTGTAGATTTTGGAATTTCATTTAATTGTGATTTGTCCAATTTGATCCTTAAGGTCCTAAGGTTTATTTATGTCACATTGAGTAGCAAGGTTCGATCAATATGAATAACTTTATAAAAGGCTAACCACTCACTTTAAATATCTCAAGTGTTGTATATTTTCAAATGCTCCATTGCTCCACATTCTTGCACTTAATGTTCACTTATAGTACCTAACTTAGAGCAGCATTCACACTTATGTTGAAATAGTTAAGATATGCCATTAATGATTTTTTTATTATCACAACTACTGTTTGAGTCTTGGGTTAAAATCTTGGCTTAACAATTTGTTAACTTTTTAAACTATTTCCATACTTTCTCAACTTATCAATTTTGAATAAAATGGATTAATTGTGATTTTAGAATGAATTACAATAAGGCTAATCATATCTACGAATGGTAACGGGATGGGTTTTGGACGAGGTGCCCCTTCTCCAACCCCGACCCTATTTATACTCCCCACCCCGTGCCGCCTAGAGCTGCACCTTGACCCTATCTCGAATCCCAATATTTTTTTCTAAAGTAAGTTAATTTTTTTTTTTTGGATAAGAAAATTAAAAATTTATTTTCAAAACAACCAATACAAGAAAAAATAATGAATGTAATATGAGAAATCTTAAAATTAATTTTATATAGTGTGGTTTATTGGTAAAACTAGTGTATATAAAGATTTTTAAAACATTAATATATAAATGGGACGGTTCGGGGTAGGGTGACCATCCTTTGACCTCGCCCCGCCGACCCTGTCCCAAGCCTGATTGAGTCTTCAAAATTCTACCCTAACCCCGTTTATAAACACTCCATAGCCGCCCCATAGGGATAATTACACTTACCTCCCTTGAAGTTTCTGACAATTACAGAAACCTCCCTTATGGTTTCGAAAATAACACTGTCCTCCTTATCAGAAATTGTCTCCAGACGGCGTTAACGAAGTTGGTTCATTTACCAAATTACCCTTATATTTTAATAATATTTTTTTATTTTTTCTCCTTTATTTTTCCTCTCTCAACTCTCTTTCTCCCCTCTTCCACTCCATCTCACTTCTCTCTCTCTCTCTCTCTCTCTCTCTCTCTCTCTCTCTCTCTCTCTCTCTCTCTCTTTATTTTCTCTACCCAGAACAACACCGGCCAAAATTGCTGCTATCACCGCCACCCATGGCCGCTCCACCATCACCGTTGATCTAGGCCACTCGGTGGTGTATTTGTAATTGAGGAGGCAGTGAGAGAACGACACACAGGCAAGGTCATGGAACCGGGCGGCCCGCGCTGGCGATGCTAATCGAAAATCGCCTTGGGAAGGAGAACCTGGTGTTCTCTCGTAAGGGTTAGACGGTCCCACACAAGAAAGGATTTATGCATTTGAAGCCCTAGTTTTACAGATAGATTTTAGAGAGAGAAATAGGGTGTCTGATCTGCTGAAATAAAGGGTGATGGTTCGGAGAGGGAAAAGAAGAAGCCGCCGAAAGGAGAGAACAAGGTGAAGCGAAAAATGAAGACAGCTTTACAGTTGGAGATTGTCGAGAAAACCTATGCCGGTTCGTTGATTTTAATTTTCATAATTTTCTGGTGTTTTTGTTTGAATTTATTGTTTGATTTGGTGTGAATTTGGATTTGGTTTAGTGGAGACGTATCCATCGGAGTCATTAAGAGCCGACCTGTTGGTGAAATTGGGCTTTCAGATCGGTAGTTGCAGATGTGGTTTTGTCATAAGAGATTGAAGGATAGGAAGGCGCTCCTTGTGAAATGGCCACAGAAGGATACTTCGCCGGCAGCAGCAGTGGCGTCATCCAATGTGGCTGGGGATGAGATGGTGGTAGGTGAGGTGGGGAATGAACATGGACCGTGTACCATCAACAGACCACCCTCATCTCCAACAGTCCCGCACAAGAGAAATTGAAAGAGAGATGAGAGAGGAAGAAAAGAAACCATGGTTTTCCAAATTGGCAAGTGAATGAAATGAAAATTTCATAAATTTGGCTAAATTTACGTTTGGGTTTTTTCAGTCCATAGATCTGAACAGAGACTCATATGGCATTTGAATTAATGATGTGAGATTGATTTCTTAGATACTGGAAATTGAGAGAGAAATTCTTGTGGGTCTGTGTTGGCTAAGAGGTTTGATGGGTTCTCTAGGATCAAGATCAAGAAAGTTGGAGAAGAGAACATGAAGCCAATCAAGTGGGTTTTGGAGCCCAAAAGCCAGATTGGTCTTGCAGACATTAATAGCTTCTTCTCTGCCTGAAAAATTCCAATTTTCTTTTGGCAAATCTGTGTCTTGGCTAAGAGATGTAGATGACTTGCATTTCACTGTTTTCTTTGATATTGTACATATATATATATATATATATATTTTGGTCAGAAAAGAAACCATGGTTTTCCAAATTGGCAAATGAATGAAATGAAAATTTCATAAATTTGGCTAAATTTACGTTAGGCCAGAGAAATTGAGAGAGAGATGAGAGAGGAAGAAAGATGTTAGGGCAGATAAATTGAGAGAGATTATTAATTAAAAAAATTATTAAAAGTGAGGGTAGTTTTGTCATTTAATCATGACTTGTAAGGGGTAAAATTGGCATTTAGACAAAAAAATTGCTTGCATCATCAAACTCTGTTAGGTCAACTAACGGTCAACTAACGGCAGGGGGAATTTGTTATAAAAATTGAAACCAGAAAAGAGACAGTGTTATTTCAGAAACTATAGGAGGATTTCTGTAATTGTCAGAAACCTCAGGGGAGGTAAGTGTAATTATCTTTAATTATTATAGAGTTCAAACATTTTTTTTTTTTTGGGATGAAAAACAACTTTTTTTTTTTTTTTTTCGAGACGAAATTCATTTTTGATTACGTGGCACTTTAATTTTCTTCAATATGATAATAATATCCTTAAATATAATTTACCCCTATAATCAACCCACAATGTCTTTCTCAGCCGCAACCCTCATTACATGGTCCCAGTGCCTTTGTCACAGTCAGAATCATCACATAACAACCATCAATGGCTCACGTCGTTGGTACGCTGCTAATGAATGCTTTGTACTCAATCACCTTCTATTAGGTCGTCGATGAAGGTCGTGGTCTGATCGAGTTAATGCGTTCAACATGAATCGACTGGACTGGAATGAAATTTACGCACATGTCGCGGGAACTAACTAGGGGATCTACCAGGACCTTCTCCACCGAAGAAAGGTCTATAAAGAGTGACATCTCACATTCTTAAGCAGTGGTATCCAAGCGGTGAGCAGACGAAGATCAGTGACAACAAGGGATGTGAGTACGCTCTAATCTCCAACCTCTTAGGCACTAATCAAAGTGGATTGAATTAGTTAACCAACCCTTATCAGCTCAACCAAAGTATCTATTATAACCGAAGTGAAAAGGGTGGTCGTAGATCAGATTGGTTGGATTTTTTTTTATTCACTGCATGTCTAATCCCTGGCCTTTTAATACAATAGAAATATTAGGGAAGATGACTCATGATTTTTGGGGTTTTTTGGCCTGTTCAGAAGAGGGATTTTGTACCCATGTCTATAGGGTAACATGTCCTTGAGCCATCATTGGAAAGAAGTAGTGTGAAACTGATGAGCTTTTGAATGCTAAGGTAACGTGACTATTACAAACTTTCCCAACTTTTCTAGCTTTTATGAAATTGAAAAGTTTTACAATTTTGAAAATTGTAAATTTTTACAGTTTTACAACTAGTGAGTAATCACCATATTTCAAATGTTTTTGGATAAATAGTTTACCCTCAATTTCAATTTAGTTCTTATAGTTCTAACTGTTGCAATGGTAACCTCACAACTAGTGAGTAACTAGTCGTTTATTGTAGATGAAAAATGGAACATGTGCATAACACATGTTTAACTAATGGCATGTAAGTGACTTTACAACCTTTTCCTTCCAAAACTACATCAGTTATATACATACAGTACAAACATTTATATCAATTTATGAGAAATGAGAAAGGGTGAGAAAGAGAGAAAGAGGGGGAACGAGATGAGGAAATACATACCTATTTCTTGAGAGGAGAGACTAGAAACCACATCTAGGGTTGAAGAATTGCCCTATTCTTCTCCATAATAGGGAAGTCTCAAGCTCGATTGCCAAAGAAAAAAGTTTTACATTTATGCTAGAGTGTGAAGGTATTTGTGAATTGTTGAAAGTCATAACGGGTCATAGAGAGGGATCGTTCATTAAAGACAAGGGTCAATCGTTGTAGCAATTGCGATCAGAGTTCTTTTTGGTTACATGTACTCCTTTTTGTTCCCTCACGTAATCTTCACACCCGATCAGCCAATCCAAAGGCATCGACTTTTAGAATCAAATCTCCAAGTTTGGTTCAAATCTTTCTATGACTCTAATCATCTGATTGTGGAGTAGTTTGTGGATTTTTCAAGTCATTTCTCAAGCGCACATAAATCGTATAATACAGTATTTTCTAAAATATTAAGATTATGCATGTTATTCAAAGCAGAATTACAAACTCAATCAGGCTGCATTTTTAGTATTAGTTGGATTATTTTATGGATTTGTTTCTTATATTATTGCTGACATCTTATCAATTCAATCACATTCTTATTGAATATGAAATTCTCCAATGCTTAGAAATTTCATTCATCTTTGATTCTATGTTTTAAAATACAATCAAATGGTTACGATTAATCTAACAAGAGATAAAATGTAATGTGTGATGTTGATTCATACAGGTCATCAAAGGCTTCTAATGTTTACAGTCAAATTTATGGGAGCGTAGTCCCTGTTCTTGATGGTGAAAAATCCATTATTAGATTAATGGTATGTTAGAATCTCTTATTATCTTTCTTTGCTTCTAAATTTTTTTATTATCTTTATATCTAATTACTTATATTATTTATTTACTTGGTCAAAAATGAAAAACTATGTAGAAGAATCTTTTATAAACCAAAAAATATAAAGTATAAACCCGCCTTAAGGTAGAATGACTTCTAATGGCAACTAGAATAATTTCAGAAGTAGTGTGTTTCATATCCATTCACTTGGGTAACAATTATGAATACACACACGTATCTATGTATGTATGTATGTATGTATGTATATATAACACTTACTGCAATTCAAATTCAAAATCACAAATGGCCCCTTATTGTTTTTCCTAAGAAGGGTTTTACTAATTATGTCCAATGAATTGTATGACAAACTCAATGTAAAAATATGTTTAGTTACCAGAACCCCTTCTGCAAATTTTGCTCCCAAACAAAACTGTTAAATATGGATTCAGGTTGATCATTTCATCGTGGAAGGCTTCACCCAAAGAGGAAGACCAGTCATCACATCACGAGTTTATCCAAGAAAATTTATAGAGCAACACGACTATTCCTCTTAAAGAATGCCACTGGATTGAACGTCACAACATCACTAAAGATATGGAAAATGGATTCGACATATATTTATTCTTTCCCCTTAGATCAAATGTAATGTAATTCACTGAGCCCAACCTATTGTATCAAATTTCTTTATTTTTTGTTCGGTTGTCCAGAAAATGGAAGAAAATAATGGAAAATCTGGACAGTATATTAGTTTGTTTTCAAAATTCCCATCATTTTCATTATCCAAAATTCACAAAACATCATATTTGTTTTGCTACACACATAACTATTTCTTTCCCTCCCTCCCTCCCTCTGTCTCTTTGTCTCTCTCACCCTCTGTTTGAACCTATTCCCTTCTCATAAACTGATTTAGTTTGGACAGAAGAGACTATAAAGTTGCATACATTACATTAATTTTATATATGACCGATATGATTTTGGAGAGAAAAGACTGTAAAGTTACTTATATGCCGTTAATCAGATGTGCTATGCACATGTTCCATTTTCTGTCCACAATAAATAGTCAAATGCGACGAAAGGATTAAATTGGAAAGGAGTCAAAATTGTAAGGTTAAAATTGCAGCAATTAGAACTACAGGGATTAGATTGAAATTAAAGGTAAACATCAGGGGTGAAAAGTGTAATTTATCGATTCTTTTACTAGCTTGGAAGTTTTTTTTTGCCAACCAACACGACTCAAAATTATAATAAAACTAATAACAATAGAGAACTTTTTCAATTTATATAGATTTGTAAAATTTTACAATTTCGTTCTTTACAATTTTTGGAGTTATATTTTTCTTCAAATTTTTATATTCAATATAGATCTTATTTGATAGATCTCGATTTTTAGAATTTAAATATATAAATTTTCTTAAAAATTGATTCATAAATTACAATTTATTGAGTTTTAAAATTTTACAAAACTTTTTTGGGGGTGTTCCAGATTTTTAGGGATTTTTATTGAAAGGGTATTTTTGACATTAAATAATTAAAAGACTTTACGAGTTAATATGGTTGGGCCTAAACTATATGATAATTTGATACTTTTCTTGAATTATTGATTTTATGACCTTATTAACTATGAGTCTATCACAAAAAAAAAAAACCCTTTTCATTTCTTAAAAAGGTCATAAATATATTGATTTGGAATTCATTTTAAGGGCTCACAATCACGACTCCTAAGTTATTTTAGGAAGCCAGGTCTATAAATTTAAGCTCCAAGGGACTTCTATTCTGCTCCCCAAAATAGGAAAAACCCCAATGACTCCCCCACAAGTAAGGGGGGAGAGAGAGAGATGAGACAGAAGACATCTTATCTATTATCTTATATATATAAATTGATTAAATCTATTTCTTTTAATGCGGTAGTTTCAAGAATTATGTATTCTATTTATCATATATTTAAATTGATTAAATGTATTTTTTAATGTGATCTATTAAATTGTGAGAATTTTTTTTAACTATGTTTATATTTTCTCTTAATTATATTTTATTTAATATTTTGTTAAGTTAACAAAGTTAAATGCGTGTAAATTTAAATTTAGGATTATGTTTAAAAAATAAGTTTTAATTTTTTTTTATTTTGTCTAATAAAAATTGTGTGTATACAAATTTATATGGGTCATTTAGGCAGGAGTCCACTAAAAGTATAAAAATCATCGTCAAGTCCTAATTTAAATTTAATAACCCTTCAAGTCATTTTAACCTTCAATGACTAAAATACCTTTCATTCCTAAATCAGCCCATTCTTCAAAAACCAATCATGTCGTGGGAGCACCCAATTCTGTGAAACAAGGAACAACTACAAAAAAAAAAATTTTAAAACTTTAAAATTCAATAACTTGAAATTTATAAATTCATTTTTAATAAAAATTATATATCCGGATTCTAAACATCGTGATCTATCAAACAAGATTCATATTAAATATGAAAATATGAAAAAAAAAAAAAAAAATCATTTCAAAAGTGTAAAATTTGTCAACGAAACTATAAAATTTATACTTTTGCACTAAAAACTTAATCCTAGCCAAAAGTGTAAAATTCTACACTTTTCTAAAACTCTAAGATTTCACAATTTGATAAAAAAAAAAAAAAAAGAATTGAGAAAATTCTTTGGCCACATGTTGAATGCTCAAAATTACGTTTCAAGATTGTGGAAAATTGTCCCAAAAAAATTAGTATTTTAAACATAATTGATTAAAAACTCACTAGTTGTAAACTGTGTAAAATTTCATGGTGTAAAATTTTACAGAACTCTTAGGTTAGATTCTTCATCTTTATCAATGAAAAGTTTGCATCACTAGTTGTAAATCCAGCCATCAATCACAAAAGGACCGCACATTTCGATCTAGGGATTGCAAGAAATATATGCTCAGAAAAAATAGTTGGTAAGAAAACAAATGTGACAAAAGAAAAATAGAAAAATCCAAATCTTTTGAAGTGTTGGATTGCTTGTTCTTCAATTTGAAGGTTACGTGACAAAATTTTAAGCACACTAACTGAAGAATATGCCTTGAAAAAACACAACCCAAACATGTCCTTAGGCCACTTCCGGATCACTGTTGGCATTTCCTCTTTATTTCAAAATCATATTTGGAATAACTTCCAACTTATCACAGACACATCTTGGCCTCCTTGATCACTTCTCTCCCTCGATTCGCTGTAAAAAAAAATCCCTCTCAGTTGCGGCATTGACAAAGCCAATTTGAAACCTTTGATTTATGATTAGGTTACCAGCCTTCGTCCTCTCATGTTTGCTGCTGGGCAACAAGACAACAACCATGATGAGCAAATTTGTGGTTCGTGCTTATGATGCATCAATCACAAATGAGATTGGATCAGATCAACAAGCCTAGTTGGATGCCTTACTGATAAGGCTGTGGAATACATGCTTGAATATGAAGTGGAGGTGGTGGCTGCTGAAAGGCTATGGATTTCAATAGAACAGATAACATTGCTTAAGGCAGCTGGACCACCTCCCAAGAGAAGGGAGGGAATGGCTGATGGAATGGCAGGCAAGCAGGTGGAGTCGTCCGGGGGGAGAGAGAGTAATTGAGCAACTAATAGGATAGTGGATTTTAAAAAAGTCATATTTTACATTAAAGGTATAAAAGTTATATTTTAAAATTAAATGGTACAATTAATTAAAGATAAATTTAATAAAAATACAATAAAAATCAATGATCCTTCTCCTTAATAATAAAAAAATATTTTAATTTGTGTTTAGAAAGTTATTAATTTTAATTTTTTTAAAATTTTTTAAAATTTAAATTATGATATCTAAATATATTTTCATAATTTTTAAAAATTAATTAAAAAATTTTTAAAAATATTTTTTTTAAAAATTATATCTGAATCATTATTGAACAGAATCTAAATTAATTAAGTATTTTTAAAAAAAATTTAAAACTAATTAACCCAATTTAAAATTAGGTATTCAAACACTAATCCCCTTTCCCTGCACCAGGATGGTCGCAGTTGCTATTGCCTGCAACTTTTCAATTTGCGTCATTCAGGCGGAGGATGGCGATGGTGTGTAGAAGAAGAATCGCTGTTATTGGTAGTCTGAATGGTATCATTCGTATCTCTCATATCCATTGCTCCCCTCTTTTATACTCTGTATGTCCACTTGATTTATTTAAATTTCATTCCCAATCTTCTGCTTTTACTCAATGTGCGTGGAGACAAACTCAAACCCACAACCAATTCGATACATATGTGAGAGATCGATGCAGGTATGGGTTCTCGAACCTTGACGATGCCCTAACTTTATTCAATCAAATGCTTCAAATTAAACCTCTGCTCTCCATTATGCGTTTCAATCAGCTCTTAGGGTCCATTGCAAAAATGAAGCATTACCGCACCGTGATTTTGCTATGCAGGAGAATGGATTCTTTAGTAGGAGTCATCAAACCCAGCGTTGTTACACTGAACATCGTGATTAATTGTTTCTGCCACTTGGGTCGAGTTGATTTTGGTTTCTCTGTTTTTGGGGAAAATCTTGAAACTCGGGTTAGAACCGGATTCTGCCACCTTCAACACTCTGGTCAAAGGGCTTTGTGCTGACTATCAGATTGCTAAAGCAGTGAAGCTTTTTGACGAAATTGTAGATACAGGTTTCCAACCTGATTTATTTACTTATGGAACAATAATTAATGGATTATGCAAGGCAGGAAACACTAGTGCTGCCATTCGGTTGCTTAGAAAGATGGAAGAAGAAGGGAGTTGCGTTCCCCGCAGAGAGCACTACACCACCATTATTGACAGCCTTTGCAAGGATAGGCTTGTGATGGAGGCTTTGGAACTCTTCTCAGAAATGATTGGTAAGGGCATTCCACCCGACTTGGTTTCTTACAACTGCTTAATTCAAGGCACGTGTAATTTTGGCCAATGGAAAGAAGCTACTAGGCTGTTGAATGAAATGGTTGATAGGAAAATTGCACCAGCTGTACACACTTTTTCTATTTTCGTTGATGCACTTTGTAAAGAAGGGATGGCCGCAGAAGCACAAGGTGTAGTTGAATTGATGATTCAAAGAGGTGAGGAACCTGGTGTTGTCACTTTTAATGCACTGATAGATGGGTACTGTTTACAGGGCCGAATGGATGAGGCTTTAAAAGTGTTGGATTTTATGGTTGAGAGGGATTGTGCACCTGATGTATTTAGCTATAGCATCCTGATTAATGGATACTGTAGGAGTAATAAGGTAGATAAGGCAATGAGTCTTTTCCGAGAAATGCCTCATAAAGGAGTAATACCTGATACTGTTACTTACAGCACTCTTATAAATGGTTTGTGCATGGTGGGAAGACTCAAAAGCGCGCAAGAGCTTCTTCTTGAGATGAAAACCTATGGCCATCTTCCAAACATTGTAACTTATAGTACTTTGTTGGATGGCTTTTGTAAAAACCATTGTCTTGAGGAGGCAATGGCATTATTGCAAGTGATTGAGGAGAGTAAGTTAAATCCTAATATAGTGACTTATAGTATTCTCATTGATGGTTTTTGCAAAGCTGGGAAGCTTAAGGCTGCAAGGGAACTCTTTCACAGTCTCTCTACTAAAGGGATACAACCGAATGTCTATACATATAGTATACTGATAAATGGACTTTGTAAAGAAGGGTTACTCGGTGAAGCAGATGACTTATTCAAGGAAATGGAAGAATATGGATTGTCGCCCAATGATTGTACCTATAATACAATTGTTCAAGGATTTCTTCAGAATAATGAGATACCGAGGGCAATGCATTACCTTCGCCAAATGGTTGAGAGGGGATTCTCTTCTCATGCATCCACTGTTTCCTTGCTGTTGCACTTGTCTAATGATGGATTGGATCAATCAATTTTGGAAATGATACACAAGTTCATGTGAAGTTTGACCAAGGCTAACAGGCTTTAGATATGATGTGAAAATATTGCATTCATTCCTATCAGAACTAAAGTTGGTACTGTAGCAAGCTTTTTGAAGGTTATCAATAGCTACTGTAACCTTCATCATTTCTCTAAAATTCAAGACATGGTAAGTATTACTTGTTATCCTTATAACATCACTTTCATCAACCGTATAGTATAGAGGTTGATTAGGTTAGATTTTTATTTTTAGAATGAAATGAATCTCAAACTTGAAAATGTCTGTATTTTATATATATATATATATATATATATATATAATGTCGGGCCCCAGGCAGCGTGGGTCTGTGTTTGTGTCTGGGACCTGGGTAGGTCGATGTAGCTAGGTGGGGTGGATATAGGGTTCTATAATTTTATAAATCATGAGACTGTTGCATGAACTCTTGTTTTGTTATTAGTTGTCATTTTCTCTCTGTTAGGCAAAACTGTCTTTTTATCTTTGGCTTTCACCTATGTACGTTACAAGGAGGTGAGGTGATTGCAATCTAGTCATGTCATGTCATGTTAATTTATTTTTATTTTTTTTGATAAGTCAAATATTTATACTGTGCGCTGGGCAGGGGTTGAATGTCATGTAGATTATGAATTGTGGATATATCATTTTTTTAGGAATGAGACTATTTATTGAAGTGCTTTATCTATATGTTACATAGTTGATTGATATGCTTTGGTTTTCATGCCTGAATGCAGTGCGAGGTGTGAATCAAATTCATTCAAATGTGATATAACGGAGCGTGAAATGCAGGAGATGATGAATTAAATCTTCCCAAATCTGATGATCTATATACCTGTTTCCTTCATCTTGAAAAAGTGAACAGAAGGGGAAAACAATTCTGTGGAGACTGTGTTACTAACCTCTGTAAATGTGACAGCTTATTATTTCCTTTGCCAATGATGAGACTGTGTCATATGAGTTTGTTTTATGATATTTGTTGTCCTACTCACTACAATTTAACAAGAAAAAAAAAAGTAAGAGAGAAAGAAGAGTGTCATATACTAAGAATTTTGATTTTGATTATTTTTAAAAAAATTTTGTGTTCCAATTGCAGCTAGACTAGAAGGACCAAGGTACGATTTTAATCTATGGTCAATTACTCTATTCAATTACTGTATTTTATTATTCTCTAACCCAATCATCGGAGCGGCTACCACCAGAGCCTTCTCGATGGCCCTTTGACCCTTTGTTCTTGACAAGAAGCTTAAGTGGATTGACCTCTGATCAGAAATTTGTAACATCACTCCCCTCTTTTATACTTTGCATCTCAACTTGATTTATTTGAATTTCATTCTCTAATCTTCTGCTTTTACCTGACGTGTGTGGAGACAAACTCAAACCCACGACCAATTTGATAAATATGTGAGAGATCGATGCAAGTGTGGGTTCTCGAACCTTGACAATGCCTAACTTTATTCAATCAAATGCTTCAAATGAAACCTCTGCTGTCCATTATGCGTTTCATTCAGCTCTTAGGGTCCATTGTAAAAATGAAGCATAATCCCACCATGATTTCGCTATGCATGAGAATGGATTCTTTAGTAGGAGTCATCAAACCCAATGTTGTTACATTGAACATCATGATTAATTGTTTCTGCCACGAGTTGATTTTGGTATCTCTGTTTTTGGAAAAATCTTGATACTTCGGTTAGAACCGTATTCTGCCACCTTCAACACTCTGGTTGAGGGGCTTTGTACTGACTATCAGATTGCTAAAGCGGTGAAGCTCTTTGACGAAATTGTAGATACAGGTTTCCAACTTGATTTATTTTCTTATGGAACAATAATTAACAGATTATGCAAGACAGGAAACTCTAGTGCTGCCATTTGGTTGCTTAGAAAGATGGAAGAAGAAGGGAGTTGCGCGCCTGGCATAGTGGAATACAACACCATCATTGACGGCCTTTGCAAAGGCAGGCTCATGACAGTGGCTTTAGAACTCATCTCAGAAATGATTGGTAAGGGCATTCCACCAAATCTGGTTTCTTACAACTGCTTAATTCAAGGCACGTGTAATTGGTAAGGGCATTCCACCTCTTTTGTTGTCCTTCTCACTACAATTTAACAAGAAAAAGAAAGTAGGAGAGAAAGAGGAGTGTCATATACTAAGAATTTTGAATTTTGTTTTTTTTTTTTAAATTTGTGTTCCAATAGCAGCGAGACTAGAAGGCAACTTCTAATTTCAAGTATTTTGAATCTTGGGTCAAACAACTGATTTTTCTTGGCTATGGTCACTGGGATCGTCAGTCTGACTTAGAACCAAATCAAGTGAGAGTGAAATTCGTAAAGGTACTTTTGCAAGTTTTAAAACCATCTCTGCCTTGAAATTGTCTCTAAGCGACGGTGGAAATGTAAGTCCCTTCAGCAATAGACAGAATTGCAGCAATAGTATTTATTATATTAACTTTGGCTTCCTGTTTATACTTCCTATTTTCGGAATTAGGACTTGTAAACATCTGATGCTGTATCTTTTGTTTGTTAACAAGGATCAAATTAAATTTTATCCCACTTCATTGGTCCTATTATGGAACAAAGATTATGTTTCTATAGATCTGATATGAGCTGGCTATATTCATATTGCTCATTTTGCCATGTTTTGAAAGTCATAACCAATTGGCCGTGGTTCTAGGATGGAATTTTTAAGATTCAGCAGGCTGCTCATGCTCACTGTGCCATGTTTTCAGCTCAGATTTGCTCACTTGAGACAACACTCAGGTGTTTTTTCCCATCTGAATTTTAGAATCGGCAGGCTTAATTAGGCTTCCATAAGCTACATTACTGGTATATTCAGTACTGTTGGAAGTTTTAATGTGATTCAGAAAAATTTGTATGATTTTGCTGTGTTATTTCTCTTGTGCATGATTTGACTTCCTGCACAGCAGTAGCTGCAAAACTAAGCTACTAACTGCAGGAAATGCATCAATGACTGCTAGAGAGAGAGAGAGAGCTCATCAATGGCCTTGGCTTTGCCGAGGGTTTCATGCAGCGTTAACTGATACTGATACTCATTATTAGTAACAACTTACATTTGGTCCTGTATCCTCCTGTTTATGATTATTTTATGTTTCTTACTTTGATTATTGTATGTTACTTAAGTTGCGTTACTTGCTTAAATTGAGTTCCATGCCGGAGAATGTAGGTGGCTTTGAGTCAGGATGAGACGGTTGGAGGTTCTAGTCTACCGCCAAAAATGAGTGTTCTGTTAAGAGTTAACACTGCCTTTCATGAGTACTGTATGGATTTGTGCCACAGCCTGCAACAACTGGGAAATTTGCATTTGGCATTGGCAATGGAGCTAATTTTCTGTCAGTTGGCTTTTGATATTTAATCACAATGTTGTTCCAAGATTCAACTTTAATATTTGTGCAAATCAGCCCTTACAATCAGGACTCGAGTGAGACTTTTTAGTTCATTAATTGATAAGCTGATGCAGAGTTATATACTAACATTATTAGTAATAACTGACATTTGGGTCTATATCTGCTATGACATGAAAAAAAAAAAAAAAAAAAAAAAATTTTTTTTTTATTATTCATGGTTAATTAAAAATTTTTGCTATTATTATTATTATTATTATTATGATGGATGGAAGTATGTATATGATGTGCATGATATATATATATATATAAATGGATATATACATGTATATATATGTATTTAATTAATTGTGTAATGTGTGCATGTATATGGGCATGTATATATGGATGTGTGGGAGGATGCATTTGGCAGAGTGTGTGAGGTGTAGTGTCGGCTCGGTGTGTGTGTTTGGTGTGTGTCTAGTGTGTGAGAGAAGTGAGCTACATATATACATATATATATATATATATGCTAGAGTAGAGCAGCTTTGCATTAAATGCAAAGCTGCATTTTGGGGGAAGGAAGGTGGCTGATGTAGAGTGATAGAGGTCAGAGGGAGAGAGACGTGTGAGATTGAGCTGTGATGCATAAGTGGTCTCGGGTGGGAAGGAAAGAGGAGAGAAAGGCAAGAAAAACTGAGAGAAGGAGCAAGAGAGGTCGTGTACATTGGGAGGAGTCCAAGGAGCTTGAACCAGAGGTGAAGCAGAAGAGAGAAGGAGAGGTCGGCTAGAGAGGGAAAAAGATCCAGAAAGAAAAGGGGTGAGTAGTTCCAGTTCTGAATTCTCATTTCCTTGCATATTAAATTGCTTTAAATATAGGGTCTTGTAATGTATCAAATGTAGATTATCTTGCAAGAAAAACTAAGTGGAATGACCAAGAAATGAGGGAGAACAGTAGGGTTGCAGGTCACGGTTGGTGGAAATGGGTTGTGATATTTTATGTGTTAAATTAGACTAGAATGATGGGAAATAACCTCCTAAGGTGCAGAAACCATTTGGGGTCTGAACTAACCAAAACCAGTGAGAAAAAATGGAGAAATAGAATCGGCCGGAGTTTTGACCGAGGGTTTGACCCTCTATTTCGTGGGAATATAATGGGTTGAGTCCAAAACTAAGCCTAGATATAGAATCCTTGGGAGAAAATGAAGAAAACTGCATTTTGAAAAGTTGAAAATGTCGCCGGAGATGGGTCGCCGGCGCCGGAGAAGGCGCCGGAACCCTACTGGGCGTCACCGGAAAATCGGGGAAGAAGGGGGGGTCTGCTCCGGGTCGGGTCGGGTCGGTTCGGGTCCGGTTCGGGCGGGTGTGGACCGCCCTTGCCACGTGTCGCCATGTGTTTTAAATTAAAAGATTTAAGGGAGGTGTTTGGTTGTGGATGTATGAAATTGAGAATCTGAGATAAACAAGAACAGGGATATCTTATCCCTGTTTTAGGCTAATCCTTGTTTGGCTGTCCGAATTAGGAATAGGAGAATTCAAATTTACAATTCTGCCCCTGAACTTTTGATAATTGAAAATTAACCCAAAACTTACAGAAATTATAAATTGATCCTCCCAACTATTAATAATTCTGATTTGACCCTCCTGAATAAAATATTAATAAATTATTAATTAAATTAATTAATTAATTAATTAATTAAATTAATTTAATTATTTAAATATTCAAAAATATCCCGGAGTCCAAATGGGACAAGTCATTAGTGTATTTTGACTATCTCGGCCATTCTGAGGCCAATGGCGAGGTCCGTTTTACGAGACGGGGTCCCAAAAAAATAAAAGACCCGTAGTGACATGTAAAATTACCAAAATGCCCCAGAATTAAAGTACAGTCAAACGAACTCCGAATTAGGTAAACAAATAGTGAAACTTTATTATCTCGAACATTCCGGACTCAACCGTAGAGTCCGATTTGTGAAAAGAGGTCACGAAATGTAAGGACACGTGTAAAGTGCAAAATGACTGTTTTGCCCTTTTGAACCCAGGTGTCCGAATTGAATTCTACGAAAGCCTAAACTTATTTCCTTTGACGCTCCGGACTCAATGGTAGAGTCTAATTTAGTAAAATAGAAACTTATGAATTAAAGACATAAAATTTGATGAATAGCATAATTCAAGTGACAATTAAACTGAGTTTCGTGTTATGAATTTTAGGGACACGGAAAGGCAAAGAGAAGGTGACCTGACCTTCGGTACTGTTACGGTGGTTCCACTTTACTACGAGTATACTTTTCCGGTTTGAGATCGATTACCAGGTACGATATATTGTGCTAAGTGAGAAATAGAATTGAGATTAGGAGTACTTGCTTCGCTGTATTGATTGTTCACATGTTTGCTTGAGTGTTCACATGTTTATGTGCTATGTGCTATCTTGCTGAGTTGTATGATGATTATGGATATACCGTATGTGTTAGTGTAGTGTGTGAATAATATGCTTTGAGGAACTGTTGATATTATGAACTGTGTACTTGGAGGCATGCTTTATGTATGAATGAGATGTATCATGACATGATGAGATCAGAGCATATTGGCATAGTGAAATTCTTTGGACATGGCGTGGGTAAGCACTTGGTGCTTTGCATTATGAGGGTGCAGATCCTGTGGTGAAAAACCCAAAATCGGCCAATAGGTACTTGCCAGCCTGACGGGTTCCGGACCGTGAAGCGAGACATACAAGGTACTCATGCCGACGGGGAAGGACCGTATCATGAGACATGGGTGGGCATAGAGTTACATGGGTGTGTCACGCATACTGCTTATATACTATACATTGTTCATATCCTGTCATCATGATATCGAATGCCATATAGAAATGACTGTACACTTGCACATGCCACGACCTTGGTTTTGTTTCTTGTATTAGCATTATATTGTACCAGCATGTTGAGCTGACCCCTTTAGTGGGGCAACATTTCAGATGATGTCCCAGCAGTACGAGACGTGGAGATGATCTGACTAGGGGCTGTGTTAGGCCCAAGGGGCGTTTGTTTTTGATATTATATAAGGGCATAAGCCCAAGACCTTATTTCATTTTACATGTTGTAAGCAAGTGGACCAGACTTATGTATGTATCAGAACAGTGTACAGAATGTATGAGAATGTTATCATTATCTTTTATTTCTTTATTATTTTAATTTCCTTTGTCCCGTTACTCGCGCCTCGGGTTCGCTGGAATTCGGGGCGTGACAATATCATCCTTCTCATGATTATTGTTTGTTACTTCCTTAAATTGAGTTCCATGCAGGAGAGTGTAGGAGGCCTTGAGGCAGGGAATAGACAACAGGAAAAAAGATGAGCCAGTTGGAGGCTCAACTACCAAAAAAGGGTGTTCTAGTAAGAGTTATCACTGCCTTGCAGGCTTACTGTATGGATTTGTACCATAGCCCGCAACAACTAGAAAATAAGCATTTGGCATTGGCAAATTTTCTTTCATGGAGGCTTTTGAACATTCGTCCCGATGTTGTTCCAAGATTCAAGTGAACCATATATTTGCTATTTGGGAGGTTGAATTTTGTGACAATTTTGGTATTCCCAGATTTAACTTCACTGTTTGTGCAAACCAGCCCTCATGTGCAGGACTTGAGCGAGACTTTTAAGTTACAACCCAGGTTAGAAGGCTGAGTTGGGTCCTATAGCAAAAGGCAAATTGATGATACAAGTGATTGTGTGATTTGTTCATGTGTAATTAATTACATAGAGATGTAAGTGGATGCTTCTGAGATGTCTCAAGCGATATAATTAACTAACCATTGGAAACGTGAACACGGGGAGCTGGGTGAAATAGTTTAATAGTTCAATGCCAGTTGAGAGTTTTGCCAGTTTGGATGCATTGAAGACTGTTATATTGCATAATACCTCTGTAATATATTAATGTTTGCAATAGATTGTTCCATATGGTTTATATTGTTATATTGCATAGTACCTCTGTAATACTTCAGTTTTTATTTTTTATTTTGAGACCATTCTGTGCGTGTACTTTTTTGATTAATTGTCTTTTTTAGAAAGTATATACAATTTAAACATTTGATTATTTATTGTATGAGTTGGTCTTTTGTAATTGGTATTGTTTTGTAATTATATAGAAGTTTGGGTTAAAGGAAAAATTCTTTCTAAGCTTGAAATTGACTCATTCATTCATTTGAGCCGGATTGAGCTTGAGCTCGGGTTTGTCTCTAATCTCTACAAGCCGAGTTGAAACATGATGTCTAGGTTTAATTCGAGCCCGGTTGAGCATGAATGCTGTATCAATTTTGTAAACCTGAACTCGAACAGCGTGCTCAATTCGGCTCAACTCAATTTATTTGCACCTCTACCCTACCCATTACTATATGAGGGCATTCAATCATGTGTTTAGTAAGACCATCAAATGATACCGACAGCTAGACTATTAGGCAATTTCTAATTTTAAATATTTTGAATCTTGTGTTAAATTATGATTTGGCTGGGCATTGATTGTAGAGATTGTTCAGTGATTATAAGGATTATTCGTATGACCGAAACCAAATCAGGTGAGAGTGAAATTTTAAAGTTTAAAGCCATCCCTTCCTTCACAATTATCTTTGAGCAATTGTCTACATGTAAGTCATATTATTTATTTTCCTTTCTCACGTGTCGCTTATAATTAGTTGGGAAAATACTTTGTTGAGTTGAGTATGCAATGCTTAAAATTAGTTGGAATAAGATTTTGTTGAGTTGAGTACATTTTGTTTGCATTTAAGAAATCTAATTATTTTATACCCCCACCCTTAAAAAAAAAAAAAAAAAAAAAGGTTACCTACTTCTTAGGATATTCCTACACCAAAATCTCAACAATCTATTTATATTTATTTTTATTATCTATATATATGTATATCTATCTATATCTATATCTATATTTATACCATCTATAAATGTAGGGATGACCTTATGTGTTTTCTCACTTCTTGTTTTCCATTTTTGCTTCCAAAACCCTTCGTAAATAATTGCTCATCCGAAAATGCCCTTTATTAATTTAATTGTACCGTTTCGTAATCCCGAGCCTCCTTTCGCTTCTTTGTAAATACCCAAACTTCACTCTTTGTTTCCTGTCTTCTGTGGGAATGTTGGATCATCATCAATCATCAAGATCAAAGACCCCTTAACTTTTCCCTACTGCTCAGCCAGGGACCTTAGAAATCTCTATTAGATGAAGTATAGAGGAGCGAAAAGCTATAACTTCACGCATCTTCTTCTTTTACGTTTTGTTCATGTTTTCTTTGCCATTAATGGATTAAAGTGATCGTTAATCAATTGCCAATGTTAGTTATCTTGCTATGAGTCCAGAGACTAGCGTTTCCCACTAGAGAAGTCTCAGTTCCTATCCAAAGGGATAAAATATGCCATGAGAGAGAGAGAGAGAGAGAGAGAGAGAGAGAGAGAGAGAGAGAGAGAGGAGACTTTGGAATTGAAGAGGGCGGATGGCTTGGGTTGTTCTGGATTGGCTTGGCTTGGCTTGGTTTGGAAGGATTTGGAATTCCCTGTTGGAGTGAGGCTTAAGCATCGTTTGTTCCCGAAACAACCACTTTTTGACCAACTCATTGCACTGGGTCTTTACTATATTTATGGTTGTGTGAGGTCGGTGGCTATATCTATGAAACAAAGAATCTGGGTTTTAGTGTATTGTTACTCAGAGACATTTAACAATTGTTATAATGTGCAACTTTTGTTTATTCTTTCATATGTTTTGATAATTTTGAAATTAATTTGAACTTTTTGCAGATTCCATTGAATCCAAATGTCATGGAAGCTCCCCCTTTTGATTCTAATCATATCACAATTTAAATTATTAATGTTTTATAAATGGGTGATCTACTACCGTGATTAGATAACGAGCTTCACAAATAACCATGGAGGCATGTTTGTGCTGGGTATCTAGATGTCAGTTGTGTAATTGTACATAACTATGATTTTTTATTTAATTATGTTTATTGTTTTATTTTGTATTTTTATTTCTAAAATCTGTGTGTGAATATATTATTTCCACAAAGAAATGTTACATTATGAATTTTTTTAAGGAGCTTAACTATTTATTATATATGAAAGTTTTTTTCAAGAATCATTGATATAGTATGAAATACTTTCAACATATATGTGGCTGTAATGCATAGCATTCTAGCATAGAAATTCATCATTTTAAATAAATATTTTTTTTTTTATTGAGGGTCTTAACCACATCTTGATATCCTTTTGTATGTTATAATTTTTAGTTTTATTCGAAATAGCAAATTTAACATTTAAACACCATGGCTACAATTAATTTCCACAAATTTATCCTTTCAAAATGATGAGTTTCTAAATAATTGGCCATAAAATATTATTGGAATATCAGACTCTGTATTTCAGAGTTTCTTAGAAGTGAATGTCAGTGGGCCTTGCCTCTCAATTTTTATGTCATCTCCTTTGTTTCAGTTGTAGGAGTTCTTATAGGCATTCTGTTCTTCTGCTACAGTTTTAATTTCTTCCTAAATTTAATGTAATAATAGCTTATGTTCTGATGTTGTTTTGGTTGCTTGGGGTATGCCATGCCCTCTGTAGGTTGTCTTTTCTTTTTGGTTACTACCTTCAACTTACCAAAAAAATAAAGGGACCATTCAAATGCATGTGAATGTCCAAACAGATCCTGTCTAACATATGTGTATGTAAGACTACTAAGTGGAAGTGGAAGATTTATTCTTGCTGATTATATAATAATCTCACCCAAGACCCAGAGAGATGTCATATAGTGTGTCAATGAGGGATTGCTACAATAATTGATATACATTAGATTAGTTGCTTAGAAGCTAGGGTTTTCCTTGGTGTGAAATGTTAGCTAGAACAAGACAAATAAGAAAATTGCTATTAAAGCATACTACATTATAGAGACAAGGATGCATATAGTATTGATATACATGCCACATCATGATGCTTATTACAAATGAATTAACTATTATAAGGCTGCTATGCAAACATTATATGAACTTCGTTTGTGAAGTTTGAAAGGGTTATAGGTTTTACTTCTTTTTTCTTTCTTTTATTTTATTTTCCTTCTTTTCCAACTTCTTCTCATTTACTTTGGTTCTATTTTAGTAACTTTGATTGGTTGGATGAAGGGGACACGGAACCTCCGAGCTTGACAGCGAGGTGGTTTGTGAACAAGCTGGTCTATGTTTGCACTTTGAGGGCCAAGTTCTTCTGATGAAATGATTTGCTTTAAGTTTTAATAAAAGAATTGAAATTAAAAACTCATCAACTTTTGATTGTTAACGATGGAGCTTCTGGCTGCAATTCAAATGATTGTAGGTACTAGCCCGAGATTGGAGATATCATAGTTGAACGTGTTGTTGAGGTAAAATGCAAATGTCTAACTTAATTGTATCTAAGTTCTTATTTTCCTTTATTTTCTTTCTTAATTAGTGGAAGCTATCTTGGAACATCTTTTTTCAAAACCAAAGAGCATCTTGTTTTGCTGTTTGTATCTCTAATCAACTGCATTGCCATCATATGTTTCTCATTTCCATTGCCATAAAATAGTTCCATCATAATTATTTCCTAATAAAACTCTAAAGCCTGCTTGATGAGTCAACCTGCCTAATAAGTGGTGCTTTGGTAAAGAATTTCTTTTTGGATTCCTTGTGTCCAGGTAGCTCCAAAACGTTGGAGATTGGTGATTAATTTTATCCTAGATGCAATTTTGATGCTTTCTTCAATGAACTTCCCTGCTGGCATCCAGGTATATATGTCTCTCTATGCTGCATAGTCCTTTTAGAATCCATTAAGCGATCTTTTTGTTTAAGACATGATATTTGTTAAGTTTACTAGATAATTGGTGAAACCCTGCATATTACTTTTGTAATAAGAAGAAATATACTAAGGTTCGATGAAAAACGAAGAAAAAAGGTCGACTCCTAAAAGCTTGAAGGTATAAAACAAACCACAACCTTACAATTGCTAGTGTTAAACACTCTGCTCCCTTGCGTCTTATGTGAAATATTTGGTAAGAAAGAAATAAGCATACTTTTGAGGGGGACAAAACTTTCTCCCCAGAGTCCAAGTAGTTTTTTTTTAACATTTTTTTTGAATGATATTTTATTTATCTCAGTTGATTCATTTGCTGATTTCTTGAGAGAAATGAGTTTTTACTCGTGATTTTTGTATAGCTGTATACCACACGTTTACATTGGTTGTGCCAAAGGGCAGAATCAAGAAAATTATTAAAGGAGGGCTAAAAAATTTTAGTGGAAATTTTGGGTTGGCCAAGATTTTAGGGTGCAAATGAAAGAAATGATAGGTGAAGATTGGGCTGGGGCAAAATTTTGAGATGGGCTAATTTTGAAAGGGCCAAAATTTTACATATATAAAAAAATTTCTATAATTTGGGGGGATGTGGCCCGGCCTAGCCCCTCATGTCCTTCCACACTTGGTTGTGCCCTTTTTAGGTGCCTTTAGTGGATACTTATGCTTGAATTACACACCCAAGAATGCCACTGAATCCATCAAGACAATGTGAATACATTCAATTCGAAGAGACTTATTGCTTATACCGAATTACCTTTTTGAGAAAATCCATATATCATAGAATTCCATGTTATAACACTTCTCTATTGGTTCTTATTAAATATCATGTATGCTAAATCCACAAATGCACATTTGGACTACATGTCAATTAGGGAATTCTGTACAAACTCATTCAAGAATCTTGTTTTAATACTGTGACCATGAATTTGACGTACAAGCTGAGAAAAACTGATACCCCACCGAGAGAACACTTTGTGTCTGGTAAAATTCCTTCATTCTGCAATTGCACAAAGAGCATCAGAGTCTCTTTTGACAGCCAGTCCATGATATGAGCATATTCCCTTAGACAATTTATTTTGCTTGAGCAGTATCAAAATTTTTTTGGCAATCTTGAGGAGGTTGCATCTATCAGTTGTCTTTATATTTTTCTCCATGGTTTTCACCCATGGATATAAATAATATCACAAAACGGAACACCACGAAAAAAATTGTATCACAATTCTTTTTTTGCCTGGCCTCTTATAACTTTTTTGCATTGTGGTTTTTGATTTTTTTGGACTGATGGAACACGTGAAATCAAGTCTTTTTACTATTTAAGATCGTAATAAACAACCACGCTTTCGAGCCGACGTCTACGATGGCCAACTCTATCGACACTAACCCGTTGATAACCATTTTTCTTTTGGCGGCTTATTCAACTATCAATATTCAATGACTTGTAATACCAAGACATTTTAATTCAGCCTCTAGGTCATCCCTTCCGTGACTCGATGCAAAGCATGAAGTTGATTTTTTTTATAGATTTATTTTTTGTTACCATATGAAAAGAATTATCTGTATTAACTTTCTTTTATTTTATAAAGCAGCGATACAAAAAATTTCTTTTATTTTAGTAGGAAAGTGAAAATCCATCAAAGTTGAGATATTTCAATTCACTGGTCTCAAAAGAAAGCGAAATTATTCATATTTTTTTTAACCATATAACACTTGAATTAACTATATAGCACCAAAAGGAATTGAAGACTACTCAAAATCCTTCTTGCCTCTAAAGCAACTCATGTTACTTAACAAAGCCTTATCACAAGCAATTGGGCTAGAATTGACTGGCAGTGTGAATTTGATTCTACTAGAAAGTCACAAATCACCTGCTGTATTGTTATTTTTAGTGTGCGCGCGCATGCGTGCACACATCATTTTTTGTTTGGTTTAGACGTGTTGCTTAAATATTTATTCCATTTGTCAAATTCTGATGCATTATTAAAACTTAAAAAATGAACTTACTTTTATATTAACGGGGAACATAAGGATTGGGTACCCAACTTTCCCACATAAGGAGGATTGCCAAGGCGAGAAACATAGTGAGAGAACTGGACTTGGTTGAAAAATGAATCTTGAAAATTTAGATTTGAATTCAAGCTCAAGAACTTTGGTATTCGAATTTAGACTTCCAACTATAGAAACTTTGTCACTAAGCTTGTAGTTTAACTTTTAGGTCCTGAGTTATTTTTTTAGACATTGTCCTGAAAATTGCTTAAGTTGAACTCGGAGTCAATGGGACTTGAGAAAATCAGTTCTAACATGAGCAGTCACAATTTAAGCCCTTGGTATGAAACATATAACCAAAGTTGACGTATTTCCATCAGATTCTTTGTACTCTACAAAGAAACTACGTATGAGAAACAAATAGATAGGTTGTAAGAAACAAATAGACAGGTTGTAAGAAGGTAAGCTGTGATATTTTATTGTTAACCTCTCTCTCTCTCTCTCTCTCTCTCTCTCTCTCTCTCTCTCTCTCTCACACACACACACACACACACAAAATAATAAAAAAAAAAATTAAAAAATCATATCCTGATACAATCACACATACTAATATAAATTATACGAATTTCACAGTAAAAAGAAGTACAATTGAATGGATTAAATTCCACAACTAATTAAATATCACTTTAACACTTAAAAAAAAAAATGACTTTTCAATAGATTTGACTTGCAGAAAACAATAAGAGAAAGGGGGAAGAGAAAAATATATTGATGAACCTGCTGCTATTGCTTTTGTTGGGACTGCCAATTATTGTTTCTGAGCTCTTAAACCTAACTCTTGCAAAGATTGAAACAACCATTCACAAAATAAAAGATTAGAATTGTCAAAAACAAAACATTCAAGTTATTCAGGTTGAAAACTAAACTGCAAAATCAATTTTGTGTAAGACCTTTCTAAACTGCTTTTCTGTTTCCAATAATAGGGAACATTTCAACTCATTTATCAAAAAAGAAAAGAAAAAAAATACTCCATATAATATAAAAATCAAGATTTATAAATAGTGCAGGTTCCAAAATAAGTTTTAATACTTTCTAAAGGCAAATACCAGAACAATCCATACAGTCTATCAACTACCCATGGATTGCTTTCCTCCTGCAGAAGGATTGTTGGCCTAGGCTTAAGAATTAAGTTTGCAATTATGCAGCAATATGAGAGGACTTCTATTCTAAAAGAATGAAAGAAAAATTTAGATATCACACATAGCTTCAACTAAAATAATGGCAATCAATTTTAAGACAACTTCAAGTAGTTTATTGTTTGAGCCCAAACACATTCCTATTGAACAATAGACGATAGAAGTGTGATTTGGCGATTTTTGAAATGTGTCGGGGTGTTTTGTACTGTGATTGTTGGGTATCTTATTTGCTAATTTTTTTTTCAAGCAGTATCTATTGCTTCATGGAGTCCTGAGAGGGGTGAACTCTTCGCATTATCTTTATTTCTTCTATTTATAATTTGGCAAGGATTACTGATGAGGAGTATAAAATGGAGATCGCATAGCAAAATCAAATGTGATATATGGCCTTTGAAAATTTATCAATAGTCATTGACATGGTATTTTGAGTCTTTTGAATCAGTTTGACAAGGATTTCTTGAGATTTACCTTGCCTTGTGAAATTAGACCCAAAAAAAGGACAATGTTTTATATACATGCATGTAAGGCCATTCCCCGATGTCGGTCTCACTTATGCTAGATGCTGGGAGTGGTATACTATATACAGATCTAAGCTTAAACATTATTTTGCAATGAAGTTGCTGCTTTGACTCAAGCCCGTGCCCTTGTGCTTGATTGTCCAAGCATTTTACCATTTCACCAAGCAATGGTCCCTATGTACCTCTACGCGTGTGTATGTTTTCATAAATCTGCTTACATATTTCATTAATCATCATGTCACAAATCATCCCGTAATGCTTCTAAGTCTTATCTCTTGCATTCCCTTAAATAATAAGTTGCTTGGTTGCTAGAAAGCATAACAAGTTGAATAGGTGTGGAACCCTCGTTAGCAGCTCAACCTCTCTTTTATAAATTATTGTATAACATATATTTATTGATAGGTAAATGCCCTTGGTGTGGGAGCAGAACCTGAGACCTTGGGAATATTACACAATCCTCTTCCCAACTCATTCAACCCCAAGGGTTTATTGTATAATATGTTTGACAGTATGAGTTCCTTCTTAGCTTTTGGCTGGATCTTTTGTGAGAAAGAAACTAGATGAGGGGCTTGATGCTTGGAAGAATTTTAGGTTAGTTTTAGACTACCTGAGTTGATTCTTTGGGTAGATTTAGTTGTGTTTGTTGCCGCATTTTTGTTTATGTTGTGGCAATTGACGTAGATCTAGAGGTAATTTAGGCTTATAAATTCACAGGTACTTTTAGTATTTGAGAAGTACTCAGCTGTATTTTGCTTTTTCATGGCCTTCACTAGGAGCATGTGTTGTGTAAAGGCTTATCTTTGTACTAATTAATTATTATCAACGTGGATATTTTCTATGCAATTACTGTCTTCATTGAACGGTTTTTATTGGTACCTTGAAACTCCATGACCCTTAATTTTGATACATCTAATTGAATATACAAATATCGTTGGATGCATGATTTTAAGGTTATCCAAAAGTTCTTAGTCACGAGTGCTTGGGTGAAAGTAGTGTAAAAAACATGTTAGAAGAAATAATGCAAGCAACTTGGTAATCAATAAATTTTTTTTTTGATAAGTAAGATTTTTATATATAATAGTGTCCAAGGAGGGCATAAGGGCAAAAACTCCAAAAGCTTACATATGTCTTAGAGAACCCAAAAAATCAACAAAAGAATAGACATTTACAGGGAAAGTCTCTTTGGCCTAAAAAAATAAAAAGCGCAAAAAGGTATCTTTAAAGTAAGGAGTAGAAAGCTCCAAATTTTCAAAGACACGATTGTTCCTTTCAATCCAAATTCTCCTTTTATGAGCATAGAAGAATTTGGAGTATGCCACCAAATGAATGTATCTTCAATGCAATGGGTATAGCTTTGAGCAATTTTGACTGCAGATATCTCTATAATACTTAAAAGGAGAGGTCCAATCTTCTTTGCAATGACATGTGCAACACATGTACATCTCTACTAGCTAGCTATTCAAAACCTAGTGTTCAACTGTTGTAAAAGACAAAGTGGTGTGACGATCCAAAGGAACGTAACCGCGTCGAAACCTATTAGACACTGTATCGAGGAACTATAACACAAAGGTCATGAATTGTGCGTTTAAAGAACATGAATTGTTTTTAACACTACCTATATTGTTTTTGGCGTCTTCTCCTTGCACAACTAGCTCGAAGCCCGGAGAAACGACAATGGCAGCCGACCAACATAAAACTTATTCAGAACTCCTCATCAACATGTAGCTTGAGAATATGGTAAAGCAGTATTTCATGTATAAGTTGAAATGTTAAAACACTGTAATATGATTGTTGAATAAATTCAACATTTCCATCCAATGTCTGGACTAAAACCTCAAAATCACCATTGCCGTATTAATTCTATACCACATTTTGAGTTAAGAAATACCAGTTTCCCAAGAATTTGGGTCAACCAGAAAAATGCATAATCATAATAAAAGAGTCTGAACTGATTAAGTCTAATTTTACAATGTAGATTTTTACAAACTATTGTGGTCAACTTAAAGAACAATATCAACTCACTTATCAAAAAAAAATTATTTAAATTAAATTCCATCTATTATAAGAATCAAGATTTATAACTACTTTCTAAAATAAAATGTAATAATTTAAAAAAACAAAAATCTAAAACAAACCATACAATGCAAATTAATTAATTATATAAAGCCAATGTGAATTATCAAGGTTATCTCTAATTTTTCTCATTCATAAAACTGTTATATCTTGATGCTTTCAAAATAAGTCAAAATTTTAAAAGCAAGATAAATTAATTAACTAATAGGTGTTGAATCAAGTTCATAACTTGTCTTTCTTGTAAGATGACTATTACTGCTACTGTTTTTATTGGGCTATAATGTTAAAGACAAAGAAGATCATTAGAAGAATGAAATGTATTGATGCCTTTGAGATGAATAACTCTCGACTGACATATGTCTATGTTACCAACAAATCATAGACATCTTTGTTTTACAATGGAAATGTTAGTATATGTATGAGAGTACAGGAATGTAAACTTTCTTGCCATTCATGCCTATATAATCGATTATATTGTACTTCACAACTATTACACAAAGTTAGGAATTGATGCTTTCAAATATGAATATATATATATATATATATATATTTTTATCAAACGTCTTCTTAAATTATTTCATTTAAATGTTTAAATTGTAATGAAACTTACTCACGTGCATTTTTAATAGTGCTCTATATAAAAGTATGGATGACTTTATACGTTTTCTCAATACTTATTTTACACTTTTAGTTGACCAAAATACTCTTTCTAAAAAATTTATTCCTTAAATAATTATTTTGTGTTTCTTAATCGATAATACATTAATCCTTCTATTATACCATTTGCTAATCCCCCAAACAACTCTCCAGATTTCTTCTATCTTCTTTGCCTCACCACTCTATCTTCTCTGCCTTGTGTCATTTCTTCTCTATCCTCTTCGCTAGATCGCTTTACTCTTTAGATTTCTTCTATCTTCTTCAACTCATATTTTTTGGCGAAACCATCTGGTCGTCTAAGATAACAGTCATTATTAGTGTCGACATCATAATCTTGATTGTCTCCACTTCATCTTCTTTATCCTCGTCGCTAGATTGCTTCACTCTCTAGGTTTCTTCTATCTTATTCAACTAGTATTTTCTGGCGTAATCATCTGGTCATCCAAGATATTGATCATTATAAGTGTCGACATTATAATTGATGCTGCACTTTTTGGCTGATGTGTATTCCGAACTCGGCTCCCTGAAGAACACTCAAAAAAGAAGATCAGAGGACCATCGAATTGGCTCTGGCGGTAGCCGCTCCGATGCTTAAGTTAATAAACTGAATTGAAAAGACTGTAATGTAAGCCAAATAATGAGCATGAAAAATAAAGTGTACCTTTAAGGTTTAATTTATAGGCGGTAGCTTTCCTAAGTTGATTAGGATTTGGAGCCATGAAAGTAGGGATTTGATCATCGGAGATAGCAGTTTCCATGTTGGATACTACGCCTGAGAGATATCCGTGAGTGATAGTTTCCTTGTTGAAAACTGTTTCCTTATCCTCTGCTCAGTGGAGCGTTAAGGCGGTGATGAGATCTGAACGCCGGTGATTGCTCTGAAGGACCTGTGTTCAGGCCTGTGAGTTCTGGAGGATAAAGGGACATGTATGTTCTGAATGACCGAGCATCTTACTATGCTCCGGATGTTCGAGCTTCATAGTCACACGTGTCATATGGGGACTGGTCTGTCACTTTGTGGTATATCAGCTACTCTCCCCCCCCCCCCAAGCCCTAGTTCGATGTCAACAAGTAACTAGGGCTACGTGATTTTGAAAAGCCATGCGCCCTGTTTGTCCGTTTTCCAAGGTGACTGTTGGTACGTCATTTATTGTGCAGCCGATGGTTGGGCTTTCGAAGCCATAATTGCTTATAACTGTCATGACGGTTCAACTGGGCGCCGTTTCAACTTCGAGGTTCTATATATGGAGGGGGGCAACGTTTTTTACGCTTTATCCTCCCTACTCCTTGCTCCCCAGATGTTTTTCTATAAGGGTGAACGGAATTTTTATGAAGGCTGCCGCCGTCTGGAGTTTCCTTTCGTTTCCACTGTTCAGGCTTGATTTGTTTACTCATCTCTCTTTTTTCTATCACTTCGTCATCTCCCAACCATAAGTTTGGTTTACACGCATATGTCAATACATAACTTTCTCTCTCTTTGCGTGTCTGATTCTTTGCAGTTCGTGCATGGTTTCGTTACTATCACGGATCCGAAGATGATCGATGATCTTCAGTCTGAGTTGGATGAAACGAGGTTAAGGATAGTAGCAGTTCTACCTTTTGCCGTTGCTACCAAGGCAAGGTCGACGAAGATAATAAGAAAGGCAGTAACATAAGTATTTATAGATTTTTAAAATGTATTCACCCACCTACACGCATGTACTATATTTATTACAGTCATTTCCCAAAACAACTTATAGACTCCTTACATTGAACTGCATGCATGAACCATAAGAATCTATAACTACATTCATAAACATATACATGCATCTACCATTCTAATATATTCTAAAACTCAAGTGTAAAAATCAAGTTTACTTTCTAACACTTTCCTTTTTTGGGGGAGGGGGAGGGGAGCGGTGGAGGCGTGGCCGAAAGAAACCAAACTCAACCCAAGTATTTAACTCATGCACAGTGTAACGTGACAGTGAACTCTGTTGAGTCATTTTCAGAAAAGTTAAAGATGTCTCCAAATAACAATTTCTTTAGGATTTGCTAGTGTGTGTGTGTGTGTGTATATATATATATATATATATTTCTAACTCTTTTGCATTTGCTAGTATATATATTTATATGTCAATACTTATTTTCGACGTGTTCATCAATAATCATGCCCTATAAAAATCAGAATTTTTACACTTCACTGACAGTGGTATTATAGGGATACCTGGGGGCGCAATTTATTCATATGGAGGATTTGCATGATGATGCCAACCTAAATTTTGAAGAGGAAATTGTGACATTGTCTTACAGTGATTCCGCTAGACTGATTCGTAACATTGAACAGGCACTGCGAGTTGCAGTAGCTTATTATCTTCATCACAATTTCTTCACTATAGTAACAACAACAATAATAATTATGATGACAATTAACTCTAATAATATGGTATCACTAGAACATCAAAAAGAGCAGGATTCTTCACGAGTTGTACAAGGAAAGGCAACTGATTAGTGTAATTCCCAAACTTAACTTTTCAGTATGAAGGTTTCAATGCACTTATATAACATACCATTTAAATGATCTAATACAGCAATTGGCAATTACAACTTCCTCTTGTTCAAAGACACTGTATCAGTCACTACTCCAAAGGCCTCCAAGAGTAACCGGTCAAGGGATCACAAATCCATATCAGTGAGTAGGCATTAACACGCTAGACATGAGGCTTTAAAATTAAAGGAAACAAAATCATGAAAATTCTTAAAAATAATAATAAAATAGATGCATCAAATAAACAAAAAAATATGCAATAAAACATGTGATGAGAACAGTATTACAATCTTAGTGGTACAGAAATCACAGACTATGACTGACCTTTTGGTGGGGGTTGGTTAGCAGACCTATTCAGTGCAAGAACTATTGAATTATAATTTTAGGCAGATGCTAGCATTTTACATATGCTCTGAATTTAATTCCCATATAACAAAGATGTAAGAACAGTAGAATGACATGTATTTTAGTCAAGAAACTAACCAGTGATCATTCTAAGTGAGCAGGAATATAAGGATTAAAATAGTTTACATACATATATATATATATATATATAGGTAAAATTAATGAGAGATATATAGAGGAGCGGATTAAAACAATTTCTATAAAAAGGAAAAGTGACAGTGAATCTTCCTTCGGCCACTATTAACTAACAGCATAAGGAAAACATTATAAAAGCACTTTTTGATTTAACATAGTATGATATGTACAGAAAAATGTGAATAAAAACATGAATAATCAACATATAAGATTCATAGAAAAAATTATGTATATATCCAACTGAAAGAAAAATGCAATAGAAATTGTCTATGTAATCAACTCACCATAATTATATATAATAAATAATTATGTTACTCAAGATTGTCAATATATATATATATATATATATATTTATATCATTTCATGTATATACGCAACTGAAAAGAAAAAAAGCAGTGGAAATTACAGGTATTGCCTCAGAGGTCGCTGCAAAAATTAGCGGTAGAATAGGGTCTTGGCTTAATGGGATGTCTAAGTTTATTTTGCAGATACTCTGTTTTTCTCACTCAAATTTTCCAAAATCTGAAGCACTTTGTTATCGTCTTAATGTTAATCTTTAATTAACATAAACAAGAAAGGATAACAAATAATCATTTTTCTCATTACTCTCTCCATCTCTCTCCCCAGGTTGCTAATCAATCATACTCTACGTCATAGCGCACACAACTGGAAAAAAAAAACTACATATCTGAGGAAAAAAAATAATTTACTGATCTGAGGAAAAATTTCAAAAGAGGGAGAAATACAACTATGGATCTGAGGAGAAAAAAAACAAAAATCAAACAACCCAGAAGTAAATATTAGATGTGTGATTTAACTGATTTCCAATTTTTGAACTGATTAGCTAAAAAAATATACTTGTGTTGGTTGTGATTTTAATGCTTAGGTTTGATCGAACGGTCCGATCGCCGGAAAATGGTGGAGAATAGTGATCGGTTGAGAGTGGGACGTCGAGCTTCAGACGAGAGACAAACAAAAAGTGAGAGGGAAATAAAAGTAAGGGCTCCTTATCAGTTTATATAGCAAGGGTATAAATGTTTTTCTAATCAATCTCATTAAACACTCACTGCTAATCCCAGCCCATCCTGCACTGAACCAAACTCAAACTCAAATTTAAATTTAAAATTAAAAAAAAAAAAATCTCTCCAACAATAAATGCAAACTCATACAAAATTTATTTTTATTCAAACTTAAACTTAAATCTGTGCGATACTATTTAGAGACTCAAATCACTGTTCAAAACTAAATTAAAAACTTTTAAGACACGATAGAAATTTTTTTGTAACATGATAAAAATTTTAAAGAAGATTTGAATAAGAATGCTGGAAAGCATCAAACTCAAATGAAGGTTTTACTCAATTTTGCCTCTTTATTTAGTTTATCCAGAACTGGCTGCTGCTGAATATCTACTCTCGTCACCTGCATGTCCGCGAAGTGTACTATTTCTCACTTTGAATTTTAACTAAAGTCCTGTAATTTTAGGCCGCAACAATTTTTTACATAATCCATAACTCCATAGGTTGAGGACTTGTTCGTAGGAAATTCATCCGAAACACTAAATCTCATCCGGCATCTCCGTTGCACCTTGCCATTACTAGAATCATACCTTAGTCATACTAGTGTTCAGGAAAACAGTGGATTTGGATCCACACTGGGGTATTCCATCACAATTCTTTCCAGACATATCCATGTGCCATGAAGCCATCATGATAAACACTCCTACCGACTATGGAGCATTTGCTAAGATAAATTCTCTATCCTCCACTGTCGTTTTTCCCACCCTTTGTTGGATTATTTATTCTCCGTACCTGCCTAAGTTTGGAGGCAATAGCCGCAAGATCTCATAGTAGTACTGTATGTATGCGATGAAAGTATCCCAGAGCATGTGTTTGTTAGACACTACCACTTTTACAGTACATGAACCTGAAATTACCTTACATACTGAGTTCGATGGCAATATTGCTCTCCTCCGATGAATCATACTCCTGATTTGAGTTAATCCATGTGTTAATGGGCTGAGTTTGATGGCAATATTAGGTTTTCCATGAACAATCTACCTTAACAAGTTGAAGTAAACCGTCCCACTCGGCAATAGTTAGGATAGATCCTGTGGAGTCTATAAGAATGAGTAAGGCACCACATACTCCACCAATGATACAATGAATAACTATAATTTAACTATGAGGTCCTACCTATCACTTTAAAATGGGGTTTCTAGTTTTATAGTCTTACTCTTAATAGGTATGAAAACAGGCAATACTTGCAAAACTTTTATGGGAACAAGATAGAACTCACTAGAACTTACTGTCAACAAGGTCAGATGGCTGGAAAAGAACAGTAATGCAAACTGGCTAGGTAAAACCACAGAGCTTCTTCCAAGCAGAGATATGGTTCAGTATTTTCCAATTGGGTGAAATTTTGTTAGGTGCACCTCCCTTTATATACACATATCCAATGCTTCTTACCTACCAATCCTGAATGAAAGGTCAACACCTCCAGAAGTCCCCTGTCATATTAAAATATAAATCTGACCAATCTCATTCCATACCAACTCGTCTCTTGTAATCCTCAGATTAAGCAACACCTTGTATCGAGTAAAGATCCATTGGGTATTAAAAATGTCTCCTAAAAAGCACCCTTCTCTTTCCACCTCTACTGGACAAGCGCATAAGACTTATTGAGAAATAGGAAGATCATGAAGAGCTGTCATCTAAAAAAGCAACGCAAAGATGCAAATCGAACAAAACGAAGTACTACCCTGCTCATTGGACAGATTGAGGAAGATGGAAATTATTTTGTGCTTCAATGTGAAGGGTCCAAACTTGCAAGTTTCTTTTTCAAACATTTAGAGTAGAATACAAGAAAAGAACTTGCTAATATCCTTGACATACATGGAGGAAAGGACTACCTTCACTTACACAGTTGACTACATAAGCTCTATTAAATTTACTCTTTACCAGAGCAAGCAATCAAGAGGACAAAGAAAAAATATGTAGTGGAGCAACCGAGAATATCGATTTCCAAATTTGGTATTGAATGCAATCACTGAATATTTCAAGCGAAGGAATACAATGTAATGTGGTAACTAAGTTGAATTACAAAGCAAAAAGTCTCCTAAAATCATAATCCAGAAAAATCTTTCTTTCATTTCAAACAAGCATAGCAAGACTAATTCAATTGAACCTTTGAACGCACATAACATTTGACAAAACACAGAACTCACCCCATCTAAAATGCAATTGACCATCCACTCTATCCTTAGTACAAGCAAATCTATGGAAGCGTTTACAACTTTACTTTTCCTGCTAGCCTAATCATTTCATCAATTAAAAGGAAAAGAAAAGGAGAGAAGCAAAATATACCTTGCATTCCTTCAAGAATTGCACAATATGGGACAGCCACGTGGAAACCACTCTTTGTGGAGATGAATCCACATTAGATCTCCTTCTTTGTTCTTGGAAATTATGGAGCAATATAGCCCATCAAGAACAAGCTGAAATGAGAACAAAAGATGCCCATTGATCAATCAGGATCACTAGCCAAAGATATAGAGCTTTCACAACCATGATTACTGAACACTCCAATTTGAAAGGGAGGGGGAGGAAACATGAAGAGTCAATCTGATTAACCTTTTAGTCAACCGATCACAGGAGAAGATTTCCGGTCTCTCCAAGAGTTGATGGCAATCAGAACATCTCCTAATCTCTTAGAGATTTGATGGCTATCAAAACCTTCCCTTCAAAATATGATGCAATAAAGATCCATTGCCCTTGCCAATTGAATTGTACTATGTGCTGCTTTTACTTCCACCATCTCTTGGTGCAGTATAGGGTCTATATAGGACAATGCACGAAGGATGTCATCCTCATGATTCTTCTAAATGACAGCTTTTAATTTTTTACTTCAAACTACAAACAATAGCTTCACACGCATTATCTTACTGCAAAACCACATTAAAGTAAAAATGATAATTAAATTAAGGGAAAACATTAATATTTTGCCATAAAATAAGGGGGGGAAGAGGAAAAGAAAGATGAAAATTCCATATGCCATAGGACAAACTAAATAGAAATGAGAACAATCAAGAGAGTTACTTCCCTAGAAAGAACACCTTGTGAAATCTAAATTGCAACATGTATTCTATATGTTCTCTTTTTTCACATCATAGCATCAAATTTCCTTCTTTTTTTTTCTTTGGTTGAGCAACAAAAAGCTTGAGCTAACTCTATTTAAAAAAAATAATATTATTAAACAGTATTATCCATCAATGATGGGCCAAACAAATACATTGATTATAATTGTAATTACGGAGGTGCCTTGAAAACCTAAAACCTCAGTTTTTTTAGTTCAGTTTGGTGGTCTCATATGAATTTTTTCACTCCTAAACTGATAATTTCCACGTGAGAAGCCATGCCAAAGATCAAAAGACAGCTTGCTTAACAGATAATAAAAACATTAGGTTCCTCACCTCTTTGAATCATCAATTCAACAACACCTTGTGCTTCTGTGGCCATCCCTTCTTTACAAAGTGCATTAACCAAAATGGAAAAAGTATGAACATCTGGTGTGATTTTCCTATCAACCATTTCATTCAACAGCCTGATAGCTTCTTTCCATTGGCCTAAATTACACCTGCCTTGAATTAAGCAGCTGTAAGAAACCACATCTGGTGGAATGCCCTAACCAATCATTTCTGAGACGAGTTCTAGAGCCACTGTCACAAGCCTGTCTTTGCAAAGGCCGTCAATGATGGTGTTGTATTGTGCTCTGTCAGGCCGGCATGCAACTCCCTTCTTCTTCCATCTTTCTAAGCAACCGAATGGCAGCACTAGTGTTTCCTGTCTTGCATAATCCGTTAATAATTGTTCCATAAGTAAATAAATTAGGTTTGAAACCTGTATCTATAATTTCGTCAAAAAGCTTCACTGCTTTAGCAATCTGATAGTCAGCACAAAGCCCCTTGACCAGAGTGTTGAAGGTGGCAGAATCCGGTTCTAACCCCGAGTTTCAAGATTTTCCCAAAAACAGAGAAACGAAAATCAACTCGACCCAAGTGGCAGAAACAATTAATCATGATATTCAGCGTAACAACATCGGGTTTGATGACTCCTACTAAAGAATCCATTCTCTTGCGTAGCGAAATCACGGCAGGATAATGCTTCATTTTTGCAATGGACCTTGAGAGCTTATTGAAACGCATAGAGGCGGCAAATATTATTCAAACTTGTCAATCGGTCCCAATCTGTTCACTAATTAACGGATATGGGTAACTCATTTAGTTAGCGGGTTATAAACGAGTTGGATAATAAAAAACTCGTCAATTTAGCGGATCAATACGGATTAAATATGAGTGTTTGGCGAGTTGAGAATGAGAAAGGACAAAATAGTATAAGAATATATATATCTCTATTTATATATATATATATATATCTATTTAGGAAAGAACAAAATAATATAAGCATATATATATATAAGAATATATATATATATATCTCCATTTGGGAAAGAACAAGATAGTAAAACCTATACCATGGATTATAAAACAAAATTAATATTTAGAAAATATAAAGCATCACCATATATATAAATAAAACACAAATCAGAACCTTGTGATCCAAAGTAAGTTGAATTGGTCTTTGTTAGAAGTTTTGGATACCATTTTTCTCCATAAACAATAGTTGGCATCATGATGCACATCAGAAGATATTCAAGAAAGACTATTGTTATTGATGTTATTATTCCTGCGCGGATGGCTTTGGTTCTTCCATGTGCAGAAGGTGATCTCTTCACCATCATTGAATATTCTCCATTAATTTTCTAATTGTATTCTTGACTTTGTTTTAACTATGGTATTTTGTTGAATTTTCAAGAAATCCAAAGTAAAACAACTATTGTGTTGCAAAATAGAAAAACAAATGCACACAAATCAATCAAGTGCACTTAAAGATTTACGTGGTTCGGCTTCAAGCTTACGTCCACAGGCAGAAAGGAGAAGAACTTCACTATTGAAAAGAAATACGAAAGTGGTTGATTACAAGGCACTCTCAATAAACTGATTATTCATTTCTCTTACTCTTGCCCTGCCTTTTCTTCTTCACTACTAACATTTGTATATATAGATGTTTATAAACCATAAGGAGTAAATGCCATTTACCTATATCTATAAAGGTGGGAGGAATTCGGTTTCTTTTCTTCTTTCTTTCTTTCTTTCTTTTCTACAAGCATTGAATGTTTGTAGCATTCAATGCTTAGGTTTCAATTTTGAATGTTGACATCCAACATTTCACAACACTCCCCCTTGAATGTCTTCTATTCTTCAACATCTTCTTCATATACATGCTCCCCCTCATTGTAGTATGAGTTTAACATAAAAGATCTTTGTGCCAATGCATTCCACACTTATATATTAACTTCTTGAATGTTGTTATTGGCAATGCTTTTGTGAATAAATTTGCTAGAGATTGTCACTTGAACGTATTTGTTGAACATTAATATCACCATTCTTTTGGAACTCATGAGTATAAAATAATTTTGGTTAGACGTGCTTGGTTCTGTCTCCTTTAATGTAACTGCCTTTAATTTGTGCATTACACGCTGCATTATCTTCATATACTGTTGTTGGGCTAGCTTGAATTGAAGATAATCCACATGATTCCCGAATGTGCTGGACAACATATCTTAACCATATGCATTCTTGGCTTGTCTCATGGAGTGCTAGGATTTCAGAATGATTTGAGAAAGTGGTTGTCATTGTTTGCTTTGTAGATCTCCATGATATAGCAGTATCGCCACAGGTAAATATATATCCTGTTTGTGATCTGACTTTGTGTGGATCAGAAAGATAGCTAGCATCTGCATACCGGACTAATGGTGATTTTGAGGTTTGTGAATAAAACAAATCCATATCAATTGTTCCGCGAAGATAGTGAAAAATATATTTAACACCATTCCAATGCCTTCAAGTTGAAGCAGAACTATATCTTGCTAGTAAATTAACAGCAAATGCAATGTCTAGCTGTGTACAATTTGTAAGAAACATGAGAGCGCCAATTGCACTGAGATATGGTCCTTCTGGACTAAGGATTTCTTCATCATCTTGTCGAGGGCAAAAATTATCTTTCTCCACATCAAGTGATCGAACAACCATAGGAGATGTTAATGGATGAACTTTATCCATATAAAATCGCTTTAGAACTTTCTATGTATACACAGATTGATGTAAGAGGATTCCTTTTGAGAAGTGCTCGATTTGTAGGCCGAGACAAAATTTTGTTCTTCCCATATCTTTCATTTTAAACTCTTGCTTTAAATAAGCAGTAATTTTTGTAAGCTCTTCAGGTGTCCTCACAAGGTTCAAATCATCAACATATACTACTATTATGGCAAATCTAGTGTTTGACATCTTTCGAAAAATACATGGACAAATTGGGTTATCCACATATCATCCTTGCAACAAAAATTCACTGAGACAATTATACCACATGCGCCCTGATTGCTTCAATCCATACAAAGATCGTTGGAGCTTGATTGAATACATGCTTCGAGATTAGATGTGGAAATTTCCAATTTGTGGCGTAATTGCAGGAAGATTTTATTTTATTCTCTATAGAGATTTGTAGGAAGATTTGTAGGAAGACTTTTATTCTTTCCTTTTTTTCTCTTTCCTTTTTTTTTTCTTCTCAATTGTATTATAAATACCGAGAATGCGTATATGAAAAAATATAGAAAAATACAGAAGAAATTCTTTCTGACTATATGGTATCAGAGCCAGAGAAGCTCACCGTCTTTAAGGGGATCATTGTCCATCATTCCACTTCTGATCGGTCATTCATCGTCGATCAGATACATGATGATTGTTGGGTTTAAAACTCTCATCGCCGACGAAGATTAGTGCTACTGTTGATCGTTTCTTCCTCTGTAGATCAGTGGTAAACACCCCTTATCCTCTCCCCTTCGTTGCCTCGGGGCTCTTCCATTGCCGACGAAGATCTGTGCTACCATCGATCATTTTTTCGTCTGCCAATCTAGGCTTGCTCCTTTCATCGCATTGGCACATCATCGGTTCGTCAGTCATCTCCAAATCGAGCCTCTGTTCATCATCATGTATGCTTGATCGTCACCAAATCACCATCGCAGAACACCTTCGAGTCGTTCCATCTCCAGATCGAGCCTCTGTTCATCATCGTGTCTGCTTCGAGTTGTTCCATCTATAGATCGAGCCTCTGTCCATCATTGTGTCTGCTCGATCATCACGTTCCCAAACCAAGCACGACCGATTGAAATACTTCTGAAACCCTTCGTTTTTAGAGACAGCAATCGACGGGTTCTGCTCTTGGGTGGTCGACTCTCGGCCTGAATTTGGTTTGGTCGAATCTCTTGGCTGCTTGGGTTCTGTTTTTAAACCCCAAGTTCATTTTAAACCCGGTTCTATTTTTAAACCCCAAGTTCATTTTAAACCCTCTTTCCATTAAAAAAAAAAAAACCCTCTGTCCAGCTTATATAATTTCCCAAAACTTTAAACCCAATCCATGATCGAAGGTCCCAGTAGCAAGGCCGACGTTCTCTCCACCATGGGTTACAGTGGCCTTTCTCTCTCGCCTCTTCAACTAACAGTGGAAAAGTTGAATGGAAAAAACTTCCGTGAATGGACTCAGTCTATTCGACTCGTGCTCGACAGCAACGGCAAACTTGGCTACCTTACTGGCGCGACACCCAAGCCAGCCTCAACCAAACCAGCGGCTTCTCTGTAGAAATGGACGTCTGAGAACTCCATGGTGACTGCTTGGCTAGTGAATTCCATGCAACCTGCCATCAGAAAGACCTACCTTTTCTTGCCAACGGCAAAAGACGTTTGGGATGTTGTTCGAGAGACATATTCTAATGTTGGCGATTCCTCTCAGATTTTTGACATCAAGACTCGACTATGGCAGATGAAGCAAGGAAAGAAGGACGTCACCGATTATTTCATAGAGATGATGGCTCTCTGGCAGGAACTCGATCTCAGCTTCGATGATGAATGGGAGTGCTCTGGCAATAGTGTTCGCTACAAGAAGAAACTCGAAACTGAGAGTCTTCGAGTTTCTTACTGGGCTCATCGTGACTTGGATGATGTTCGTGGCCGTATTCTTGATCGACGACCTCTGCCTTCCACACGTGAAGTCTTCTCGGAAGTGACGCGTGAAGAGCAGCGGCGTCGAGTGATGCTGAAGGACTCTCTTCCTACTGGGCCTGAAGTGTCTGCCTTAGTAACAAAAGGCCCCCTGGCTGGGTCTGGGCCGAAACAAAACAGAGGCCGACCTTGGTGTGAACATTGCCATAAGCCTGGTCATACTAAGGCTACCTGTTGGGAGCTCCATGGGAAGCCTGTTGACTAGAAACCACGGCAGAATCATCGCACTCGTGGCTATCACGCTACTGCTGACCATCAGGCCGAGCCCCCTCCCGACGTCAACCACACTCCAAATGGTGCCTTTACCTCTGACCAATTGGATCAGCTCGACAAACTTTTTTCTAGCCTCTAACCCTCTAGTCAGTCTTCCATGCCTACTCTTTCTAGTTCATTAGTCCACCGAGGTAATTTTTTACACGCCCTTGTTACTGCCTCTCACTCAAAAACTCCCTGGATTATTGACTCTGATGCTTCTGATCACATGACTGGCTCTTACCACCTTTTTTCTTCATACTTACCCTGTGCTGGTAATCTTAAGGTTAAAATTGCAGATAGTTCCCTCTCCTCTGTAGCTGGCAAAGGGAGTATTCGTCTCTCTGACTCTATTACACTCGAGTCTGTTCTTCATGTTCCAAAGTTATCATGCAATCTGTTATCCATTAGCCAATTGACAAAAAATTCTAACTGCTCTGCTAAGTTTCTTTCCTCTCATTGTCTATTTCAGGACCTATCATCGGGGACGACAATTGGCAGTGCTAAGGAGTGTGCTGGTCTCTACTACTTTGAGGACGCTGATGTGAGAAAACAGGGTCCCATTTCCTTTTGTGATTCTACATTTGTCTCCAAGGATAGTGAACTTTTGTTATGGCATTTTCGAATGGGTCATCCCAATTTTCACTATTTGCAACGTTTATTTCCGAATAAAGGATTCTCTAATTTTCAATGTTAAATATGTGAACTTGCGAAACATCACCGTACTTCCTTTCCGCCATCCACATATAAACCATCCAAGCCGTTCACTCTGATTCACAATGACTTGTGGGGTCCTTCTCGTATCATTAATCATACTCATACCCAATGGTTTGTTACCTTTATTGATGACCATACTCACGTTTGTTGGGTTTACCTATTAAAGGATAAAACAGATGTTCGTTCTGTATTTATCAATTTTCACTCCATGATCCAAACCCAATTCTAGGCACAACTTCAAATTTTGCGCACTGATAATGGCACCGAATATTTTAATATTACTTTGGGTGATTATTTTCAGCAGCATGGGATCATTCATCAAAGTTCTTGTGTCAACACTCCCTAATAAAATGGGGTTGCCGAAAGAAAAAATAGACACATTCTCGATGTTGCTCGTGCCTTGATGTTCACTATGCATATGCCCAAAATGTTTTGGGGTGATGTTGTTTTGACCTCAACCTACCTCATCAATAGAATGCCTAGCCGTGTTCTCTTTTTTGCTACACCCCTCCAAACATTTCAACAATTCTTCCCTCACTCTCGCCTCTCCTCTAGTCTATCTCTTAGAGTGTTTGGTTGTACCGCCCTTGTTCATGTCCATTCCCACCATCAGCATAAATTCGAGCCTCGAGCTATTAAGTGTGTTTTCCTTAGATATTCTCCTACTCAGAAAGGTTACAAGTGCTATGTTCCATCCACCAAACGGGTTTTTGTTAGCCTTAATGTTACTTTTTTTGAAACCACTTCTTATTTCCAAAAGCCCTCCCTTCAGGGGGAGCATCTGAGTGAAGGTCGGGTATTAGATTTTGAACTCTCCTTTTCTGAGCCTATCCCAAACACTAAACCTACCACACCATCCTATTCTAATGTGCCATTTACAGAAGGACACTTGAACTCAGGAGGCGATGTAGGAAAACAACAGGACAAGGAGATACTTGTTTATTCACGGAGGCCACAATCAAGGTACAAGGAACATCTCACACCTGAAGCACCAAGAGCGTTGGCTCCAGTGATAGCTCCAAGTAATCAAGAGTCTACTTTCAAGTCTAATGATGAAACAGAGTCTCCTGCTACTAATTTATCCATTGCTCTTAGAAAATTAACTCGGTCATGTACTCTCCACCCTATCTCAAAATTCATATCTTATAATGCTTTGTCTACAAACTTTCGTGCTTTTACCTCTAACCTTGATAGTACAGGAATTCCGAAAAATATTCAAGAGGCCTTGGAGGTCCCTAAATGGAGGGATGTCGTACTAGAAGAAATGCGGGCGTTGGAGAAAAATGAGACTTGGGTTGTGATGGATTTACTGAGAGGGAAGAAACCAGTAGGCTGCAAATGGGTTTTTACCTTGAAATACAAGGCTGATGGGACAATCGAGCGTTACAAAGCCCGCCTTGTTGCAAAAGGGTTTACACAAACCTATGGTATTGACTACACAGAGACGTTTGCACCTGTGGCAAAGTTGAATACAGTTCGAGTCATCTTGTCATTAGCAGTCAACTTGGATTGGCCTCTTCAACAACTTGACATTAAGAATGCCTTTCTAAATGGTGAGTTAGAAGAAGAAGTCTTCATGACAATACCACCGGGATTTTGTAAAAAGGGAGAAGAAAATCGGGTATGCAAACTCAAGAAGTCTCTGTACGGTCTCAAGCAATCACCTAGAGCATGGTTCGATAGGTTTGCAAAGGTGATAAAGGGTCAGGGATATCAACAGGGGCAGTCAAATCACACCATGTTCTTCCAACAATCTGAAGATGGAATGAAAACAATTCTAATTGTTTATGTTGATGATATAATCCTAACTGGGGATAATTTAGTGGAGATGGAGAGACTGAAGAAAATCCTAGCCACTGAATTTGAAGTAAAAGACCTGGGACAAATGCGATACTTCTTGGGAATGGAAGTTGCCAAATCAAAAAAGGGTACAAGTGTCTCTCAACGAAAGTATGTCCTTGACCTCCTAACCAACATTGGCATGCTTGGATGTAAACCAAGTGACACACCTATCGAAGCACGAAGGAATTCAAAGGATGAGGGAAATCCAGTAGAAAAGGACAGATATCAGAGACTAGTTGGCAAGCTAATCTACCTATCGTATACAAGACCTGACATTGCATTTGCGTTTTGTGTGGTGAGCCAACACATGCATTCACCAAAAGAAACTCACCTAGAAGTTGTGTACAAGATTCTCAGATATCTCTAAGGCTCCTCGGGTAGAGGACTATTCTTCAAGAAATCAGAACGCAAGGAAGTCGAAGTTTTCATAGATGCTGATTGGGCAGGTTCAATAGAAGATAGAAAATCCACTACCGGGTATTGTACTTATGTATGGGGAAACTTGGTTACGTGAAGAAGCAAGAAACGAAGTGTAGTGGCCAGAAGCAGTGGTGAAGCCGAATTTAGAGCTACTACACAAGGGATATGTGAAGGATTGTGGCTAAAGAAGCTCTTGGAAGAACTACAGGTCACAATAAAACTCCCAATCAAACTTTACTGTGACAATAAAGCAACCATCAACATTTCTCTCAACTCAGTTCAGCATGACCGAACCAAGCATGTAGAAATGGACAAACATTTTATCAAGGAAAAAATTGAGAACGGAATTATCTGCATGACCTATGTTCCTACAAAAAAACAAACTGCGGATATCTTCACCAAAGGACTATTTCGGCCCAGTTTTGACGAGATCATCTGAAAGTTGGATATGATTAACATTTACGATCCGACTTGAGGGAGAGTGTGGAAATTCCCAATTTGTGGCGTAATTGCAAGAAGATTTTGTTTTTATTCTCTATAGAGATTTGTAGGAAGATTTGTAGGAAGACTTTTATTCTTTTCTTTTTTTCTCTTTCCTTTTTTGTCTTTTCAATTGTATTATAAATACCTAGAATGTGTATATGAAAAAATATAGAAAAATACAGAAGAAATTCTTTCTGACTACATTGGGCATTACCTGTTTCAGGCGTTTTAAATCCTTTAGGGATTTTCATATATATGTCACTATCAAGTGATCCATATAATATGTTGTGACTATGTCCGTTAGACGCATATCAAGCCATTTTCAGACTGCCAAACTAATCAAAAATCAAAACGTAATTGCATCCATCATAGGAAAGTATGTCTCTTCATAATCAACACCAGGTATCAGTGAGAAACCTTGTGCTACAAGTCTTGCTTTGTATCTGGTGCTTTCATTCTACTCATTACGTTTTTGTACAAATACCCATTTGTACCTTACAGGCTTTACGTCTTCAGGCATTTAAACTACAGGTCTAAATACTTCTCATTTTGCTAACGAGTCTAACTCAACCTGTATTACTTCTTTCCACTTTGGCCAATCATTTCTACGTCGACATTCTTCGACGTTTTGTGGTTCAGGATCTTCATCACTTCTGGTGATTTCAAGTGATATTGCGAAAACAAATATATGATTGACAATAATATCACTTCGATCCCATATATCTCCACTAGATATATAATTTATTGAGATCTCTTTATTTTTAGGTATTTGTGCCTCTTCAGGGGCTACATGTTCCACTTCTAGGGATACATCATCTTCAAGAGGTATTTGTTTACCAACGTTGGGTTAATTAATCATCATATAATGCATGGTCTCTTCAAGAGTTGCCACTTTATTATTTTCTTGTGTCTTCCTCTTCTGGGGAATTTTATCTTTTGCACCAATAGGTCTACCACGCTACAGGTGTGCCATAGATTCATTTGCTGCTGTACTAACAAATTCTCCTACAGGGACATCAATCTGTGCAGGGGTATTTATAGCTGGTATGTACGATCTCATTACTTTCTTTGTATCAATGAATGCATCTAATAATTGATTTGCAATACTTTGCAAATTAATGATCCTTTGAACTTCCAATTCACATTGATTAGTACGAAGATCAAGATGAGACAAGGTTGATACAATCCAAAATATTTCACGCTGAGCTTCTAGCTTCAACTTTTCTCCCCCTAATGGTGGGAAGACTGTCTCATCAAAATGACAATCGGCAAACCGTGCTGTAAATAGATCACTTGTTAGGGGTTCAAGATATTTTATAATAGATGGAGAATCAAAACCAACATAAATTCCAAGTCTTCGTTGGGGGCCCATTTTAGTACGTTGTGGGGATGCAATAGGAATTTGTACAACACAACCAAATACTCGTAGGTAAGAAACATCTGGTAGATGACCAAGTACAATTTGTAAAGGAGAATATTTGTGATAAGAGGTTGGTCGGATACAGATTAACACTGCAGCATGTAATATAGCACGTCCCCAAGTAGAAACAGGTAGTTTTATTCTCATAAGTAAAGGCCTAGCAATTAATTGGAGATGCTTGATAAGAGATTCGGCTAAACCATTTTGTATGTGTACGTGAGCAATATAATGTTCAACAGTAATTCCAATTGACATGCAATATTCGTCAAATACTTAGAATGTAAATTCACCGGCATTGTCAAGACGTATTGTCTTGATGGGATGATCGGGAAATTGTGCTCTCAGCCGAATGATTTGAGCAAGAAGTCTTGCAAATGCAACATTGAGAGATGAAGTTAGACAGACATGTGACCATCTAGTTGATGCATCTATTAAAACCATAAAATAATGAAATGATCCACATGACGGGTGAATAGATCCACATATATCCCTTGAATACGCTCTAAAAAGGATGAAGATTCAACACTAACATTTGTAGGAGATGGTTTAATAATTAGTTTGCCTTGAGAACAAGCAGTACATAGATATTCATCTGGTAAAAGAATCTTCTGGTTCTTTAAGAGATGTCCATGTGAATTCTCAATGATTCTATGCATCATTATTGGCCCTAAGTGACCAAATCAATCATGCCAAAGAACAAAAGTCTTTGGGTCAGTGAACTTCTAGTTCAACACGACATGTGATTCAATTGTCCTTATAGTTGTTTGGTACAAACCAGATGAGAGAGCATGAAGTTTTTCCGAAGTTTTGCCAAAGTATGCTTCCTGTTTGAAACAATATAAATAATGCAAAGATATTCCATATTACCTTCAATAATAGTCTCAATATGATACCTATTTCGGCGTATATCTTTAAAACTTAGCAAATTTTTTTTCTGGACTTGCTAGAGTATAAAGCATTATTTATATGAAAGATTGTACCATTTGGCAACATGATGCTGGCTCTTCCGAAGCTTTCAATTAAATTTGCAGTACCAAATATTGTACTGACATTGGCTTCAACTAATTTTAAGTTCAAGAAATATCTTTTATCTCGAAAGATTTTGTATATAGTTGCACTGTCTGCCAGACATATATCTTCATCATTTATCTTGAACTCTATCAATTCATCAAATGCATTTATTATGAGAAATAAGAACAATTTTTTATTAAAAATAAACAAAGAAGATAAAATTGTTAAAGTAAAATATTATATGAGATAAAATAAAAACATTAGTCTGTGTGAACATTTCCATCACCTATTAAATAGTTAATTTTTCCATCAGGATCTACAAAGAAATCTACGACATCTAAGTGTGTGATGTCTACAAGACCATCAGTAAAATTTATTTCTATTTCTTTTCCTTTTATTGAGGTTCGGTAAAGATCCACTAAATGTTTGGGCGTACGACAGGTACGCAACCAATGCCCTTTTCCCCCACACTGATAACAAGATACTTCAAGATCTTGAGGTGGCATATGGCAGGTACGTGCCCAATGTCCTTTTCCTCCACATCGATAACAAGATTCTTCAGGATCTTGAGGCCATTTTCGTTTCCCTTTCCTTGATTTTCCTCCACATTATTATTGCACTTCAAGTGCTGTGGTGTGTCTCTTTTGGGACAATTAGATGAATTGTTCTTATAACCACCTTGGTATGTGTAATGACTACGTCCATGGCTATATCTACGACCATGTCCATGTCTATAACTCTGTTTATATGACGTGGTTACATTTGCTTCAGGAAATGTAATTCCATTCGCTTTTGGGAATGGTGTAGAGCCAGTGGGACGTAAGTTATGATTTTTCATCACAAGGTCATTATGTTGTTCAGCTAGGAGAAGACATGATATCAAGTCAGAATATTTAGTAAATTTACACTCTCGATATTGTTGTTACAGGACAATATTTGAAGGGTGAAATATAGAAAATGTCTTCTCTAACATATCTGCATCTGTAATATTTTTTCCATATAATTTCAATTGCAAAGTAATTTTAAATAGTACAGAATTATATTCACTGACTGATTTAAAATCCTGTAACCTCAGGTGCAACCAATTATACCGAGCTTTTGGGAGAATAATAGTTTTTTGGTGGTCATATCTTTCTTCCAAATTTTTTCAAAGGGTCAATGGATCTTTTACCATAAGATATTCAGATTTCAAGCCTTCCTGAATATGATGGCGAAGAAATATCAATGCATTAGCCCGATCCTGCGGGGATGCTGTATTTCCTTTTTTAATAGTATTTTCAAGATTCTTAGCTTTAAGGTAAAGTTCAGCATCAAAAATCCAAGATAAATATTTTTTTCCAGAAATGTCTAATGCAATAAACTCAAGTTTAATGAGATTTGACATTTCTTTTTAAAAACTAAAAACTAAAAATATGATATAATCAAATAAAAATATTAAAAAATTCGAGCAAATAGTTACTGTAATATTAGTGCTACAATTGCTTAATGTATAATATATTCTAGTAATAGAAAATTTGCTTAGCTTTATTTTTTCTGTCTCGGTTGACCAGAGTCTCGTGCTGATAATGTGGTGTAAAATAGGAAAATAAATGCACACAAATCAATCACACAAGTGCACACAAAGATTTACATGGTCTGGCTTTAAGCCTACGTCCACAGGCAGAAAGGAGAAGAACTTTACTATTGAAAAGAAAAATGAAAGGGGCTGATTACAAGGCACTCTCAATAAACTGAGTATTCCTTTCTCTTACTCTTGCCCTGCCTTTTCTTCTTCACTACTAACATCTGTATGTATAGATGTTTATAAACCATAAGGAGTAAATGCCATTTACCTATATCTATAAAGGTGGGAGGAATTCGGTTTCTTTTCTTCTTTCTTTCTTTCTTTTCTACAAGTATTGAATGTTTCTAGCATTCAATGCTTAGGTTTCAATATTGAATGTTGACATCCAACATTTCAAAACATATTGTGATTATTTAGAAATAATGTTTTTTCCATTAGGATGAAAAAAATAATAACGGTTGGATTCGGATTGACCCGACTCGTACATGACCCGACCTATTTTCAACACTCCCATTTTCCAGGACTAGAAATGCATAATGGAGGGCACAGGTTTCATTTGAAGCACTTTATTAGATAAAGATAAGGCATTGTCAAGGTTCGAAAACCCAGACTTGCATCGATCGCTCACATATTTATCAAATTGGTTGTGGGTTTGAGTTTGTCTAGCAGAAGATTGAGTATGAAATTAAGAGAAATCAAGTGGAGATGCAAAGTATAAAAGCAGGGGGCAACAAATGTAAGAGATGCGAAAAATACCATTTGGACGACCAACAACAGAGATGCGAAAAATGCCAGTGTCAGCAACCCTTCTAGACACCATCGCCATCGCCATTATCAACTACTCTCTATATCTCTTCTCTCCCGCAGAGACTTAAACATTTATTCTGTCGCGGCCGTGACACTACGAAGAACTATACTTTTAAACACTTAAAAGAACTATTTTTCTGTTTTTTTAAGGTCAAGTATGTGATGTAATAATAAAACAATAACTCTCTCTCTTTTTTATGATTTTTTAAATATAATAATAAAACTTTATTTCTATATTTTTTGAGCGTTTTTTTCCCATTATTTTGCTTTTCTCCATGCCGAGGAAAGGTACGGGTGATATTGAGTGATTGAATTTAATTTAATTCAAAATTAATTTTATTTTAAATTGATATGTTTTTTCTTCTTATTCTTCTTGTTCTATTTTATAATGCAAGTGAATTCGTGTGATAAAAGCATTAACTATAACCAATTTAAAAAGTAGACTCTTTAACTAAGAACAAGTTCCTAATTGATGATTCAGGATTGGTTGAATGCAATTGAAGAGTTAAAGAAATAAAGTGACAATTCTAAAAGATACATTTTTTTAATATTAATGTACTTTTTTGCTTTGTTTCGTGTGTGCATGTGTGTGTGTGTATATATATATATATATATTTATTTTTATAATATAAAATTTAAGAGATAGGTGTATATTGAATAAAACTCTAATAATGGAGTTTTACATATTTTTTTTATCTAAATAAATAAAAATAAAATATTAGAGTACAATACGAATAAAACTTTACCAATAGAATTAAGTTTTTTTTTATGGAGTTTTTGTGGGGTTTTTTTGTAGAGTTAGATTTTTATTAGTCTTAAACTTTTAATTTGATTATACTATAAATATATAAAATTTGGGACCTTTTATAGAGTTTGACTTTTATTAACCTTAGATTTCTAATTTGATTATTATAGATACATAAAATTTGTAGCATTCTCTTTAAATAGAGTCTAAAATAATTGCTTTATTAATTTTATGATAGAGTCGGCTCTGTTCATCGAGTCCCTAAGACGCTATCATCAATTGACTACTTTTCCGAAGTTGTAATCTCAATATAGTTTCTTCTCACTCTAAGATCAATTGAACACATAATAATAGACATCATTTGCTTGCAAATTGTAATGGTTATTCATATGCATTGAAATTTATCTTGAATCATTCATTGTTTATTTACTTGCTAGAAGAAATTGTACTACATTCGCTAACACATTCCATTGCCAAAGCCATCTTAATTAGCTAGAACTTGGTTAACTTGAGAAATATGAGGTCGTATGTTTAGTCTTAATTTCAAGCCCTATAATGCTGTTCTCATATGTAGACAAAGAAGTAAATAATAATATAGAATTCCAAACTCTTTCCCATTCACTTAAGGAATATACTGATTGAATTATAGTCATGTCCTAAGTTGATTAGTTTTTAACCAAACACATGTTAAAATCCAAAATCTAAAAATTCAAAGAAACCACCTTTTTCTTGTACTAACAAAAAATGATATTAGGATTTAACTTACAGTCCTCAATCACTTGAAATAATGTCATTGCCTCCTCAAGACATTGGTTTTTACAAAATCCATCCAACAAAGTATTATAAGTTACAATGTTTCGAAGATGGCTGTAGATTTCCATCTCAAGAAGAAGCTGTTGCGCGCTTTTGAGTCTACCCACACTGCACAAACCATTTATAAGAGTATTAGAAGTGACAATGTTAGGAATCATTCCTTTATGAGGCATTTCTCAAAAAAAAACTCGTAGCTTCATCTACCCGTTTACTCTGACAAAATCCATTAATCAAGATGTTATAGGTAACAACACTAGATGCACAAGCCCTGGCAACCATAAAATCCAACAGTTTTAAAGCCTCATCAATTCGGCCTTGCAAATAGTACCCATCTATCAGTGTACTATAAGTGACAACATTAGGTTCATCACCTCTTTGAATCATCAATTCAACTACACCTTGTGCTTCTGAGGCCATCCCTTCTTTACAAAGTGTGTCAACCAAAGTTTGTACGTTAGGTGCAATTTTCATATCAACCATTTCATTCAACAGTCTAGTAGCTTCTCTCCATTGGCCTAAATCACACATGCCTTAAATTAGGCAGTTGTAAGAAACCATATCTGGTGGAATGCCCTTACCAATCATTTCCGAGAAGAGTTTCAAAGCCTCTGTCACGAGTATTTCCTTGCAAAGGCTGTCAACGATGGTGTTATAGAGGACTCTGTCAAGCACGCAACCCCCTTCTGCCATCGTTCTAAGCTACTGAATGGCAGCACTGGTGTTGCATGTCTTGCATAATCTGTTAATTATTGTTCTGTAAGTAATTAAAATAGGTTGGAAACCATTATCTACAATTTCATTAAAAAAAATCACTGCTTTATCAGTCTGACAATCATCACAAAGCCCCTGGATTAGTGTGGTACAGGTTACAAAGTCTGGTTCTAAACCTACTTTAAGGATTTTCCCTAAAATAGAGAAAGCAAAATCAACCAGGCCCAAGTGGTAGAAACAATTAATCATGATACTTAGAGTAGTAATGTTCAGTTTGATGACAACTCTCCTAAAGAATCCATTCTCTAGCACAGCGAAATCAGGGTGGAATAATGCTTTATTTTTGCAATGGACCCTAACAGCTGATTGAAAGGTACAATGGAGAGCAAAGGTCCCATTTGAAGCATTTAGTCGACTAAATTTAGGGCATCGTCAAGATTCGAGAACATAGAGTTGCATTGATCTCTCACATATTTACGAATTGGACATGGGGTTGAGTCTGTTTCCTCACACGTTGGGTAATAGCAAAATGAATTTTTATCAAACCCAATGATTTTGGTTTGATTTAACTCTACCCATGCCCATTTTCGACTATTTTTTAAACTCATGTAACTTTTTAAATCTCATTTTCAATGAAAAATTTGTAACAAAATCATATTTTCAAGATGCGAGTTTAAAATGTGATTTCAAATCAACAATGATTTAGGACTTTGTTTAAACCAAGTTTGAATCAAACTTTCATCTTGAAGATACGATTTTGTTAAAAAAATTTCCATTGAAATCGCATTTTCAATATGCAATTTTAAAAACTATATTGGTTTGAAAAATAGTTAAAAAATGACATGGGTAGGATTAAATCAAATCAAAATCACATGGGTTTGGTAAAAAAATTCATAACAGAAGATTGAGTGTGAAATATAGAGAAATCAAGTGGATATATGAAGTATAAAAATGATTTTTTTACCAAACCGTTGTGGTTTTTTTTAATTTAACCCGAGATAGGTCCTTTTCAAATTATTTTTCAAATTTATGTTAATTTTTTAACAAAATCGCATCTTTCAAACCAACAAAAATTTAGGAGTCCTTGTTGGTTTGACTCCCAAATTCATATTGGTTTGAAATCACATCTTGAATAAGATGTGATTCTGTTGAAAAATTACTATTGATATCACATCTTCAATATGTGATTTCAAAAATAACACTAGTTTGAAAAATAAGTTAAAAATGATTTGGGTCAAATTAAATCATCCAAAACAAAGTGGGTTAGGTAAAAAATTCTATAAAAGAGGAAGGAAAGGGATATAAATAATACCATTTGGACAACTAACAACAGAGAGGACTCGAGCCCTATGAGCAACCCTTCTGGAAAGTATCGCCATTAGCATCAGCTACTCTATATCCCTCTCCCCGAAAGATGGAGAAGTCCCAGAGACTTGAGCTATAACTATGCTCGTGGCTGTGACGATGTGACAAATTCAGAGTCGACCCGAGCTCCCCTTATTTTTTGCACCGTTCTAAAAGGTGCCTACCTAGACACCTCACTCCAAGAGCTTTAATTTTTTTTTTTGGTTTGGATCTGAGGACCTTTAATTTTAAACATTAAAGAAAATATTTCTTTTAAAGTGAAAGTATACAAGGGGAAGGGTGAATAACTATCTCTTAATTGTTTATGATTTTTGAAAATTATAATAATAAAACTTTTTCGTTCTTTTTTCCTATCTATTTTGCTTCTCCAAAAGAAAAGATGGAGTGATATAGAGTGACTCAATTTAATTCAATTCAAAATTAAATCATCTAACTTTATTTAAAAATGATAATTTTTTTATAGGGTCTTGCCGCCACAAGTCTATAAAATGTATAAAAATTATCATAAGATTTACAATCAAACATATTAATCCCGCAAGTTCTTCAATTATTTTGTGAGTAAAATATCATTTCAGTATTTTTTTCTAAATTAATCTAATTGAATTTCGTGCAGAGTCGTTCGGCTATAAGGACAAATGAAAGTGCAAAATTATTCTCTAGTCCAAGTATTTTAGTGCTATAGAACCAAGTCCACGTTTTATTCTTTAAACCAAAAAGCCCTTATGGAGATTACCAAAATGTTGCACCCGTAAATATGGAACATTCCCTTAAAAGATGCAACACAATTTGATTTAAAAAACAAAAGGAAAAAACAGCAAAAATTATGGGGTTTCCTATTTTGTAGGATAAAAAATAAGATTAGAGCTTGTATTACTCAAAAAATACTTATTCTAAAAAAATATGAATTTTCACTTAATAACAAATAGATTTAATGTAAGGAAAGAGAAAATAAAATGTTATTTTTCTTAAGTGATCAGGAGTTCGAGTTAGGGTAAAATTGTACCTTTTTTACCCTAACTCAATAGGAAACTTTAACGATTGGATATGAACGTAAGGTAAATGTTTACCTACCTGGAAAAAATTACATAATTGCAAGAATCATAACTAAAATGCAGAACATAATTGTTAGCCCTAAAGGTTTTCAACCAAAGACATCTTAGTAATTTTGATGATCACAAAACATTATCCAATGTTTTATCCAAGTGACAATGCAAATAGGTCATTTAGGTTGAAGAAAACTGTTGACCAAGAAAATGACAAAAGCCGATCAAGCTAAAAGATTCCACTCAACAATATGCTCCAAAGCAAAGATTAAAACAAGAGAAATGCTCTTATGGTGATTCAAGCAAGGTGGACTCACTCAATCCCGATGATTCAAGTGAAGACTTTCATTTTTCTTATTTTGGGTTTTGGGTTTTTGAGTGACTTTAGGATTAGATTGATCATTGGTCGTAAGCTCTTACTATTTAAAATGATCGTCTAAGAACTAACTTCAAATGATTTTTGAAAAACAAAACACTTAACTTAAGTTTTGAAAGATCAAAAAGTTTTGGTAAAAGTACACTAAGAAGAAAATAAGTTAGAAGACACTCACTATCTAAACCAGTCGACCATTTTTGGAAACCAATCGACCGATTCTTAAAGCTTATTTATCACACTGATTAAACTAGTCGATTGATCTTAGAACCAGTCAACTGAGTGATGTTTTATAAAATTGCTTAAGCACACTGTCCAAATCAGTCGACCTCCAAAGAGGTTCAGTCAACTATCCTTAAAGGAAAAATTAGTGTACCAATAAAACCAATCAATTGATTCATAGAACCAGTCGATTAGATGACCAATTGATGAATTGGCTAAGCACACTATCCAAATCACTCTACCTAAAATCAATATCAGTCGACCACTTCTCAAAGGCAAAAATAATGTACAAATAGAACCAGTCGACTGATACTAAAAACCAATCGACTGATTGTTCTTAACTAATTGAACCTCAAACCCTCTAGACAAATCAATTAACCTAATCAATCGACCAGTTCTCATTGTAGTCGATTGGTTGATGATTCAGCCGACTGATTCTGTTAATCACAAATTCAAATTTTAAACAAAAAAGGGGGGGAAACGACTCTTTTTGAAAAGCAATGAACACATACTTTAAAAGGCTATAGATAGAGGTTCTCTAAGGCTTTCTAAGTTATCTCTCACAAGCTTACATTATCACATATTTTCTGTTAACTTTAGATCGATCATCTTCCAAATCTAGATTTAAAAGATCTACGTATCTTAAATACTCAGAGCTTACACCTAATCAAGTTATAAAGAGTGTGCATCTTATTGCACCAAAACTACTCTAGAAGAGAGTGTTATTTGGTAAACACCTTAGTATTATCTCATTGCGATGAGAGTTGTGGGTAGGTGCTACCTTGTAAGGCAAAAAGATATATTTTGCTAGGATAAGAGGGTTGCGGTCTTCGCTTTATAAAGGTTTGGTCTCCACTAGCAAGGAGGTCACTATAGTGGAAAAACTCAAGTGGGGATACTTGAGTCAAAGACATAAGAAGTTTTTCGAACTTCGTAACTGTTGTGTTTGCCCTCTCTCTCTCTCTATCTTTTTTTCTCTTGTTTATTTATTGTGCATTTACAACATTCATTTTTGAAGAACTGAAAATAAATCAATATTTTTAAAATACTCTATTCATCCCCATTCTAGGGTAAATATCTAGGCAATAAGTGGTATTAGAGCCTCGTCTTTTATAAAATAAATTTAACATTCTAAGAGAAAAGATATGGCAAATATTGTAGGGGTCGTCTTTGCTGAAGGGTAATCGATAAACGACCCCCTCTATTCAATGGCCAAAACTATACATATTGGAAGGTTAGAAAGAAGATTTATCTTCAAGCCTTAGACTATAAAATATGAAAAGTAATTATAAATGGACCTTACATTCCTATGAAGTCCAAAAGTTCTACTAGCACCACCAAGGTCGCTAAGGAAGAACAAGAATGAGATGAAAAGGATCTCAAACTCATTCAACTAAATGCTAAAGCAATGAGTAATCTATATTGTACTTTAGATGCAAATGAGTTCAATAGAATCTCTTGTTGCGAATCTGCAAAGGAAATATGGGATAAACTTGAAGTTACCTACGAAGGTATAAATCAAGTCAAAGAGTCTAAAATTAGTATGCTAGTTCACAAGTACGAACTATTTAAAGTAAATGAAAATGAGTCCATATCTAAAATGTTTACTCGCTTTACTAAGATTATTAGCTCTTTGAAAGACCTTGGCAAAAGCTATACAAACGTTGAAATGGAAAGAAAAATCCTTAGGTCTCTTCCAAGAACATGGGAAACCAAGGTGACGGCCATTCAAGAAGTAAAGAATCTCAACAAACTAAGCCTTGATGAGCTTCTCGGATCCCTCATGACTCGTGAGCTTACCATAATTAGAAGTCATGAAAAGAAAGATAAACCAAAGAAGAACCTTGCTTCTAAATCCTCATCTCATACAATTGAAGATCAATAAAATGAAGAAGGTGATCAAATAAGTGATGAGAATTTTACTTTTATCACAAGAAAATTCAAAAGCTACCTAAGAAAGAAGCAACAAAAAGGATAATCAAGCAAAAAATAACCCCTAACTTGTTATGAATGTCATAAATTGAGACATATAAAAACGGAATGTCCTTAACTCAAAAGAGAATGAAGAAGATCCAAAAAGAAAGCAATAAAAGTTACTTGGGATGAATCGGATGAGGAATCAAGTGACCAAGAAGTAGCCAACTTTTGTCTCATGGCTCATGAGGATGGGGTAAACTCTAATCTTGACTCACCTTCTTCCTACGAAGAATTAGAAAATACCTTTGAGGAATTGCACGATGAACTTGAGAAAATCCTTTTTAAAAACAAGGATCTCAAAAAGAAAATCTTCTTTCTTTTAAACAATCAAAATGAGACATTAAATAAAGAAAATGATTTCTTGATTTTAAAAAATAAGGATCTTAAGGAAGAAAACTCATCCCTCAAGAAAAAGGCGATGATATAAATTTCACCATTAGGAAGTTTACTAAGGGAAGTGAAATTTTAAATAAAATCATCTTACAACAAAGATGTGTTTTTGATAAAGCAGGTTTGTGATACAATGCACATTCCAAAAAAAATCTTATCAAAATTTCTTTGTAAGAGCCTCTAGTTCGAACATAACCAGTCATGCACAATTTTCAAAAAAATCTAAAAGGGGCATGAAAGATAGAGGCAAAATGATTTGGGTTCCAAAAGGAAATTGGTTACCTAAGACTAACCCTCAAGGACCCAAGAAAGTTTAGGTACCAAAAGGAGTTACTTGAGTTGATTTTGTAGGTGTGCTTGAAGTTCTTCTCAAGTAAGGACAAATAGTTCCTTGATAGTGGATGCTCAAGGCACATGACCGGAGACAAAGCCAAATTCACATCCCTCACTTCAAAAGATGGTGGATATGTGAGCTTTAGGGATAAATCAAGATGTAAAATTATTGGTATTGAAAGCATATGTAAAAATTTCTCTTTATCTATTGAGAATGTGCTTTTTGTTGATGGCTTAAAACATAACCTACTAAGTATTAGTCAACTATGTGATAAAGGATATGTTGTAGTTTTTGAAGGAAATAAATGCATAATTAAAGATGCATGCAATCATAAAAATATTCTATTTTTTGCATATAGGGATAACAATATCTATTGCATCAATTTTAATGACATTGCTTCACAAAATGTGCAATGTTTTGTAGCCATAAATAAAAATAGTTGGCTATGGCATAGAAAACTAGGTCATGCAAGCATGGACTTAATCTTTAACTTGTCTAGACATGAATTAATTAGAGGTCTTCCCAAAATAAAATTTGTAAACGATAGTGTATGTGGTGCTTGCCAATTAGCGAAGCAAGTGAAATCATCTTTCAAAAAGAAGAAGGACATTTCAACAAGTAAATCACTACAACTATTGCATTTGGATCTATTTAGATCAATTAAATTCGCAAACTTAGGAGGAAAACATTATGCCTTTGTAATTGTGGATGACTATTCAAGATATACTTGGGTATTATTCGTCTTTCATAAGGATGAGGCACATGAAGCCTTCATAAAATTATGTAGAAGAATCTAAAATGAAAAATGATACTCTATTAATAATGTTAGAAGTGATAGAGGCAAAGAATTTGATAACAAGGACATAGAACAATATTGTGATGAATGTGAAATTGGTCACAATTTCTCAGTTCCTAGAACACCTCAACAAAATGGAGTAGTTGAAAGGAAAAATAGATCACTTCAAGAAATGGTTAAAACAACACTTAATGAACATAACCTTCCTAAATACTTTTGGGCTGAAGTAGTAAATACTATTTGTTATATGATAAATAGAGTAAATATTAGATCAAAACTAAATAAAACCCCTTACGAACTTTGGAATAGCAAAAAGCCACTTATTAGCTACTTTCATGCATTTGGATGTAAATGCTATGTCCTAAATGATAAAAAAAAAAATTAGAAAAGTTCGATGTTAAATCCGATGAAAGAATCTTCTTAGGATATTCCAACATAAGCAAAGCATATAGAATTTTTAACAAAAGAAATCTAACGTTAGAAAAACCTATACATGTTGTGTTTGATAAATCTTATTCTCACATCTCAAAGAAAAATATAGATGATGATGATGTGCAAGATGATTCAAGTATAAGTCAATTGCTTTAAAACAATATTGAAAATCATCAAAAAGAAAAAAAAAAAAAAAAAGGAGAAGATAAAATATAACTCAAGATCTCGAATTAGACCCCTTCAAAGAATGGAAGTTTGCCAAAGATCACCCTAAAGACCAAATCTTTGGTGAACCAACTCAAAAAGTTGCCACTAGGGAATCATTGAGAAATGTATGCAATAATCTAGTATTTCTATCCCAAATTGAACCTAAAAACATTCAAGAAGCTGAAAATGATAAATCTTGGATACTAGTTATGCAGGAAGAATTAAATCAATTCGAAAGAAATAACATTTGAAACTTAGTTCGTAAACTTAGAAATCAAAGCATAATTGGAACAAAATGGCTCTTTAGAAACAAGAAAGATGAAGAAGAAAACATAACTAAAAACAAAGCTAGGTTTGTAATCTAAGGATACAACCAAGAGGAAGGGATTGATTATGAAGAAACTCACTCTGATTGTTAGATTAGAAGCCATAAGAATGCTACTTGCTTTTGCATGTCATAAGGGTTTTAAGATCTTTCAATGGATGTCAAAAGTGGAATCTTGAATGAATTTATTTTTGAGAAAATTTATGTTGAATAACCTCCCGAATTTGAAAACCATGAAAAGCCAAACCATGTATACAAATTAGTTAAAGCTTTCTATGGCTTGAAGCAAGCACCTAGAGCTTGGTATGAAAGGCTTAGTAGTTTTCTCACTAAAAATGAATTCACTGGAGGAAAAATAGATACCACTTTGTTTATTAAAACAAATAGAAAATAAATTATTATTGTGCAAATATATATGGATGACATTATATTTGGCTCAACAAATGAAGATCTATGCAAGGACTTTACCAACTATATGTAAGATGAATTTGAAATGAGCATGATGGAAAAATTAAATTTCTTCTTAAGATTACAAATAAAACAATTTAAAAAAGAAACATTTGTCTATTAGTTCAAATACATTAAAGAACTTCTTAAAAGATTTGGAATGGAAGAGACAAAACCCATAAGTACTCCCATGAGTGCTACTACTAAACTTGAGAAAAACGATAAAGAAAATGAAATTGATATTAAAAAAATATAGAGGAATGATTGGAAGTCTTTTATATCTCATAGCAAGTAGACTAGACATTATGTTTAGTGTATGCTTGTGTGCAATGTTTCAATCTTGTCCTAAGGAATCACATCTAAGAGCCATAAAAAGAATATTTAGATACCTCATAGGAACAACTAATATAGGGTTATTTTATCATAAAAACACCTCATTTGATTTATTAAGCTATTCAGATGTTGGAGGATAGATAGAAAAAATACAAGTGGAACTTATCATTTTCTAGAAAATTCACTCGTGTCCTGGTTCAGCAAAAAGCAAAATTCAATATCAATGTCCACTATTGAAACATAATATGTGTCAATCGGAAGTTGTTGTACTCAAATTCTATACATGAAACAACAACTCCAAGATTTTAAGCTTAACTATTATCTAATACCAATTAAGTGTGATAGCACTAGTGCACTTAACATAAGTAAAAATCCAATCTAGCACTCTAGAACCAAACACATTGAAATGAGACATCATTTTCTTAGAGATCATGTGAAAAATGGTGATGTAATCCTTGAATTCATTGATACAAACCATTAATTAGCAGATATATTCACCAAATCATTCCAGGATGAGAGATTTTGTTTTATTAAAAGAGAACTAGAAATGAATGGCCCAAAAAATTTCAGTAACGAAGTAATAAAAATCACTTATTCTCAAATCAGTCAATTGTCTTCATAGACCAGTCGACTGCTAATGGAAAACAGTTGACCATAAGGTCTATTGAAGGCTTAAGAACAAATGAAAATTAGCTATTAGTCAAAACAGTCAACCTACTAGTCGACTGATAATTGAACCAGTCGATTGAATGGATAAAACAGTCGACTAATCTAGAGTTTAAAAAGAAAATTTTTAGGTACTGGTTAAAAGAGTCGACCTACCAGTCAACTACCCTAAAACTAGGGCAAAACCAATTGACTGATTTGGTCGAATTTATAAAACTGAGTGGATTTTAAAATATTTCAAATTCGCGCTCTTGAGACCATTTGACTTCTCTCACTCTCTCACTCTCAAACCTCTCAAAACCATCCAAGTTCTTCCCCAAACCTCTAAATCTCTCTTCCATGGCTCCCAAAACCAAAAACCCAACTTCTAAATCCCTAGGAAGCGTCCTAGAGAGGATTTCGACGCCAAACACCGAACAAAATCTCGCCATGACACCCAAGTTTTCCTCAACACCGACATCATACAAAAGTTCAACGATGACATCAAGCATCAACACATCGAGTATGGTAAAACCATTAGCACCACTTTCTTCAACTCTGAATCCATTCTTATAGGTACTCACTTTGATTACCTTGGTTAGACTAAGTTTTTCTCTTGCTCTAATACTCAATACACCTGACTTGTTCAACTTTTCTACTCCTATTTTGAGATGCCAAAGGGCCTTAATGCTTCTTTATGGGTTCTTGACCATCTCATCTCTCTCAAACTTGAAAATATTTCTAAAATCTTCAACATTTCTCAAAGGGACTTCTAAGAGTTTACTACCAACACTTGGGTAGTGCGTAATGGATTTGATCTTCTTAGAACCATACAACAAATACGTGGTAACCTCAATATCACCAAGGCATTTAAACCGAAGGCCTCCCAACTCACCTTCGAATCCCGTCTCATCCACTACATCATCACCTACAACATCTTTACACTTGCCTGTGGACAAGACTTTATCTCGTACATGGACGTATTCCTTCTATAGTGCATCCTTAATCACAAAAAGATCGACCTCCCTCACATTATCATTTATCACATGAATGATTGCCCCAAAAGAAACGAGGCATCTTCCCTTATGGAAACCATCTCACCACCTTCTTCAAACACTATGACATTGACCTTGATGGGAAATCGACTTCTACACGCCCATTTACATGGACATATATTTCAAGGGTACTTTAAAATCCATGGGATACAAGTCCACTAACCAAGGATGGGCCCCCATATCCGCTCCTACCCCCAAGCCAACTCAAGAGACTCTTTCTTCCACTCACCCTACTCCACAGCCCACCCCTCCTCCTCATCCGGTCCCAATCATAGACTCTTCCTCCATCCTCACTTTTCTTAAAGAATTAGATTCTAACCTCCGAACTCAAATTCAAACTGTTGAATCAAATCTCTCTAAAAACCTACTCGACATCACAAACAGGATAAAGGCAATAGAGAATGACATTCTTAAAATCTAGGCAAACTATTTTTATGAGCATAATGAGAGAAAGCACAGATAAACCAAGCTCGAGATGCACGAGGTCAAAGACACTATTCAGCAAATCCTTAGGCACAGACCTCCTACAAGAACGCCTTGAGTCATTTTTTTTATGATGACAAAGGGGGAGAAGAATAGGAAAAATAGGAGAAAAAGAAGAAGAAAGAAAATAAATAAAAATAGAAAAGAACAGAGAATTGTTTTTTTGTTTTTGATTCAAAATCCTTATTTTAATTGCTCTTTCTTTCTTGTTAATTGTAATTCATGCTTACTATTGAAAAAGATCATACATGAATAGAAAAGTATCTTTTGTTATATCATTCTTATGTGTTATGTGCAATCTTTGCTATTAATAATTATAGTTAAACACACAAATAAAGAATGAAAAATGATACAAGTCTGTAACCCTAAATTGCAAAATTTCATGTTGATAGGGGGAGATAGAAAAGAATGCCATTTTTAGAACAATCTATTTACTTATGGCATGAATTCAAATTTACTAATTGATAGGGGGGCCATATATGAAATAATTATATTCTCTATCACTTGTGGTATTTATTCACTATTTGCAAAGGACATTGTTTTATCATCATAAAAAATGGGAAAATTGTTAGCCATAAATGTTTTCAACTAAGGGCATCTCAATAATTTTGATGATCACAAAACATTATCCAAAGGATTAATATTTTATCCAAGTGACAATGCAAATAGGTCATTTAGGTCAAAGAAAATTGTTGACCAAGAAAATGACAAAGTCTATCAAGCTAAAAGACTTCACTTAAGAGTATGCTCCAAAACAAAGATCAAAACAAGAGAAATGCTCTCATGATGATTCAAGCAAGGTGGACTCACTCAAGCCCGATGATTCAAGTGAAGACTTTCATTTTTCCTTATTTTGGGTTTTGGGGTTTTTGAGTGACGTTAGGATTAGATTGATCAATGGTTGTAAGCTCTCACTATTTAAAATAATCATCTAAAAACTAAGCTCAAATGATTTTTTCAAAACAAAAAATTTAACTTAAGTTTTGAAAGATCAAAATGTTTTGGTAAAAGTATACTAAGAAAGAAAAAGCTAGAAAACACTCACTATCTAACCAGTCGACTAGTTCTTGAAACTAGTCAATGATTCTTAAAGTTTATTTGTCACAATGATTAAACTAATCGATTGAGTGATGTTTTATAAAATTGTCTGAGCACACTATCCAAATCAGTCGACCTCCAAGGAGATTCAGTTGACTGTCCTTAAAAGTAAAATTGGTGTACCAATAAAACCAGTCGACTGATTCATAGAACTAGTCGACTCGATGACCAATTGATGAATTACCTAAGCACACTGTCCAAAATAGTCAACCACTTCTCAAAGGCAAAAACAATGTATAAATAGAACCAGTCAACTGATACTCAAAACCAGTCGACTGATTGTTCTTAACCAAATGAACCTCAAACCTTCTGGACAAATCAGTTGATCTAATCAGTCAACCAGTTCTCATTGTAGGCAACTGGTTGATGATTTAGTCGATTGATTTTATCGATTTGGAATCGCAAACTCAAATTTTGAACAAACAAAAAGGAAGAAAATGACTCTTTTTTTAAAAGCAACGGACATATGCTTTAAAGGGCTATAATTAGAGGTTTTCTAGGGCTTTCGAAGCCATCTCTCACAAGCTTACATTATCACATCTTTGCTATTGACTTTAGATCTATCATCTTTCAAATCTAGATCTAAAAGTTCTACTCATTTTAAATACTCAGAGCTTGCACCTAATCAATCTATAGAAAGTGACCATCTTATTGTACCAAAACTAACTCTAGAAGAGAGTGTTATTTGGTAAACTTCTTTGTATTATCTCATTACGGTGAGAGTTATGAGTAGGTGCTACCCGGTGAGGCAAAATGATATATTTTACTAGGATAAGAGAGTTGCGGTTTTTGCTTTATAAAAGTTTGGTCTCCACTTGCAAGGAGGTCGCTATCGTGGAAAAACTCAAGTGGGGATACATGAGTCGAGGATATAGGAAGTTTTCTGAATCTCTTAACTATTGTATTTGCTCTCTCTCTCTCTCTCTCTCTCTCTCTCTTGTTTATTTATTGTGCATTTACAACATTTATTTTTTAAGAACCGAAAAAAATCAATATTTGTAAAATAGCCTATTCACTCCCCGTCTAGGATAAATGTCTAGGCAACAATTATGATAAAATTTAAATTTAAAACATAATATGTAAGATAATATCTCAATTGGAGTTCATTGAAAATGCTAAAAACAAAATAGAAAATGAAAAATAGAGAACAAAAAAAAATGAAAAATAGAGAACAAAAAAAATGAGAAAACTAATTTAACAAATGATAAAATAAAAAAAATTAAAAACAAAATACCTTCTATGAACAAAAATGGAGCATCAACAGCCTATATGATGAAGATTAAAGGCGACTAATGATGATACAAAGTAAAAAAATTTAGGTCAATGAAGGGGGATGATAGTTTATGATGAAAATCCTGTTTGATTGATAATAATAATCGTATGAAACAAACTCTATATGCAGTAACATAATTCAAAGTTAAAAAACAAAATCATTCCATATCGGATAAACTTAAAAATCTTACCAACAATAACTTGAACAAAATTCAATATTCAAATAGAAAGCAAATCATTCCATAACGAATAATATTCAAAAAATCTTTCCAAAACTAACGCAATCACCAATCATTCCAAAAAATAGAAAACAATACTAAAATGGTATATTAGTAAACAAAAAAATATAAAATTGAGAGCCATGTAAGATTGGTGGACCTACTTAAAAATAAGTAAACACTACATGTCCTTTATACCAAAATGTAATTTATCGTATATTTATCAATAATTAAGTGACTATACTAGGGAGTTTATACTAATTAACTCTTTCGTGAAAAATGCCTAGTTACCAAAAAAAAAATTCAAAATTTCAAAATTCAAATACTCACAATATATGAATTCATTTTTTAAAAAAATTATATATTTAGACTCTAAAAATCGACATCTATCAAACAAGATCAATATTAAGTATAAAATTTTGAAGAAAACAATCAATCCAAAACTGTAAAATATCATCTTAGCAAAAGTGTAAAATTTTACACTTCTACATTGAAAGACTTCGTCCTAACAAAAATGTAAAAATACACTAGTTATAAAAGTGTAAAATTTTTTACTCCTAAAAGTGAAATTTTTTACACCTTACAGTTTGTTAACCTTATCAAAGTTTATTGTCTGTGTACCTTCTAAAGGAAATTCCATTTGACACATGGAAAGCCAAATAGGCATCCCTGTGAATCTTGAAACTACAACACCACAGAAAGAACTCCACACAGCATCAATTGATTAGTGGGTGTGACCTCAATAAGTTAGTCGGTAATCAATTTCTTCCCAAAAACCAAGAAACCTCTATGTTTCCATGATGCTTAATTCCATACTTAGATTTTCAAAAAAAAAAAAAAAACACCAGTTGAAGCAGGCATCATTGGTTTTAAATATTGTACCACCACTAACAGCAAGTGGCGGCTCACGCTCCCTATTTAAAATCGGCATATCAATTGGTGCTTCAGTTATGTTGGTTGCAGTGTTCTTCATCATGGCGACTTGCTTCAAGTTCCTCGGATGCAAACATGATAGAGTTGCTTTTATTGCTGATGGTGATACTGATAATGATAATGATACGCCTGTTTTATATAGTGATGAGAGTTAGAAAAATTCGGAGAGATTCACTTGGAGGAGGTGGAGAGAGTCACCGTGAATTTCTCTTGGGCGGTGGCGACTCACGGTCTTGTTAAGAGTTGAGAGGTAAGGTTTAAAAAATGCGACTGTGTATTGGATAAATGGATATTATTGTCATATTGAAAAAAATTTAAGTGCCAACTCATCAAAAATAGATCTCAACTTAAAAAATAAAAATCCATTGTCCTATACCTTAAAAATAAAATGTGGTTGGACTCTACAATAATTAAGTATCTTTTAAAAGAATATAAGACCATTTAATTCTTTTTTTATCTTATTTTTGTTCTATTTTGAAAGAACAATGTTTGACTTCAAATTAGGTAGGAGGAATATCCTCCTACCCATGTACATGTCACTACCTTAGTGTGTCACATATGCATGTCATGTGATTATTTAGTTTTAATAAAAAAAATATAAATTAGAAAGTATATGTGCATTGCATATGTGGTAGATTGTATGGCTAAGACATGTACCTGAGTAGGAGAAAGTTCCTCTTACTGAGTTCGGATCCAAGTATTGTCCTTGAAATGCACGTGACTTGATGTGACAAGGGCATTGACTATAACTAATTTAAAAAAGGAGAGTCTTTTATATCTCATTTAGCAAGATTAACACTTATCTTTATTTATCATTTTAGTATTTGAGGGGTAAACCTAATGTGGAATTATATAAGTTAATTAATCAAAATCTAACAAAATTGGGTTCAATCAATTATGATCGTTGTATTACTTTTCACTAAACTTAATTATATGATATTAACCATTTCTTAAGAAATTCTATTGTTAAATTACTTAAAACAACGAATTGAAGCATATTAAGTACCATATAAAAATAATAAAATAACAAAAATAAAGATACAAAAATCTACATGTGAAACCCTCTCGGGTAATAAAACTCACCCTAGTTGCAAAAATTCATTAATTAAAAAGAACGATATACAAGTCCACAAAGCTTTATCCCACAAATAACTAACCTATCATCTCTAGTGATTTATCTGTTAGTCTGTTTGTAGCTTCTCATTGTATCCTTCAACTTCAATTAACTTTTGCCAACTATAACACCAACCATGATCCTCAGATCCACTCACTCCAGCAGTTTGCAAGCTCCAATGAAATGGTTGTTTGTTCTCTAATCACTATATACTCCTATGTGTACTACCGACATTAGGTATATAGCAACTACAAAAAATAACATCTTAATATAAACTAATTATATGAATAAAATATGAAACCAACGATTTCTCTATATCTCTCTATGCTTTAACAGGCTATGATTCTTTATATCTATCCCATATTACCATATTTATAATAGAAAATTTGTGTAACATACCTAAACCTAGTTAGAAGAGGTTATGTGCACGAAATAAGCAAGTCTGAACCAATTCGACGCTTAAAACCCATTCAGGTTTGAACAGAAACAACCTGAATAGAAACATCCCTTCCGTTCAAATGCGGTTTACTATTTGGACGGAGGTAGGCCTTCGTTCGGATGAACGAGCTACTAAAATCTGCCTTACAAATTGTCTTTAATAAATGCAATTTTCTAAAAACCGCCATATTATAGTAATAAAACAAGTTTAGAATGTTTCCAAAAACCCATTTTTCATAAGTGTATTAGCTTATAATTAAAACTAACTCACTTAAGGTCATATTAGCCATAGTTAAATGCAATTCTACACTTACGAATAATTCAAATGTGTGTGCCTAATGTAATATTCATTAGATACACGAACACATACTGTAATGTTTCGTGACTTGTGGTAATATAATAATGAATAAGGAATTGGGGATATTAATTTTTGTAAGATAATAATAATAATTGGCAAATAAAGAGGATAGAAAACATGAATAATAGTGTGTGATATATATATATATATATGTGTGTGTGTGTTGTTTTGAAATTTAACAATTGTGATTAAACTTGTGTGTTTAGACCTTTAGATGTGTTAAAAAATGATTCTTTGTTGTTGTGGATGTTATTGAGATGTTGGGGATGAATATAGAATAGTATGGAAGTGTATATGATATGGGTGATTAAAAAGAGATAGTTATATCAGGTTTTTGGGTGTTAAATTGAAGTTCTGGATAGTTCATTCGAATGAGGTGAAGGGTTTGTTCAAACGACTCAGACAGTGATGAGGAAATTTTTGGTTTTGAGGAGTTCATTCAAAAGAAGGGCTCTTTGGTTCAAACAACCCAAATAGAGAGTGAGAATTGGGAACGACCATGCATTAGAAATCCAAATCGGGATTTATAAAGCCTTTCAACCTTTCTTTTTTTCATTTCACTCCTTTCTTCTATTCTTTAAATTCAAAAAAGGAAAAAGTTAGGGTTCTTAGGTCTTATTACAACCACATTATTTTCATAAATTCAAACCATATAGACTCTTCCTAGTGTAAGGAGTCATCACTTAAAGGATTTTCAAATCCTTGGGGGCTAGGGTTTCAAGAGATTTCACAAAGTTTAAAAGGTAAAAACATTAAGGTTTTCCTTCTTGCTTTGGATTTCTCTTAATCTCTTGTAGATTTTAGATAATTTGGGTTTAATTAATTGTATTTCACTCCTTTTAGAGTGTGGAAGAAAGGATTAAAGCTAGGGTTTGGAATCTCTCTCCACAACACAAATCCACTATTTTCTCAACTTGAAGATAGGGGTTTTTGACCTAGGTTAAAGGTTAGGTGTTTTCATTGAGACATCATACATTCCATTTCATTTTATGATTTGCCTTATGAATTTGATGTATGTATCATGTTTTGGACCATGAAAGAGACATTAATATCATGTGCTTGTATTATCTTTGCCATATTTTTTTATGAATGATGGAAATATTATTGCCTTTTGATGTGCTTATAACTTGAATGTAAATGTTGTCTCTTTGGAATTTATTGAACTTGTGAGGTTATTGATGCTCTGGATGAGAAGGGGATGAAAGTTTGGTTGAGGAAATAGAAATAGTTGAGGGCATGGTGAGATTGCACTATTACCTAGGGATTATTGTGATGGAAATAGTGTCTCTCTTCGGTTTCAAACCCTAAACCCTTGCGGGTGGTGGTACATTACCAACGGGTTGGTAGCTCATGAAGCGCCAGGCTTTACTAGGGGCCATTAGTTGATTAGAATCGGAGTGTTAAGATACGAAATGAGACGAATGGAGTTGGGACTCGAATAGTGATTACATGACTTATACTTACAATTACCTTGTGATTTTTGTGACTTTCACTTACATTTATTACTCATGATATCTCCCATATAATTGAATTGATTTCTCGAATGAATGACGATTTGTTGAATGTTTAGATTATATGATGCATATGTATATGTGAACACTTATTTGGCACTACACATGTCACATGCCTATACCGTGTACCGCCATAATCTTCCCTATTTTAAAGTCTCTACTAGAGTTGTTATTTTGACCCCTACCAGATATAAATAATGGCATTGAGTCGGCAACTTGACGATATAGATTAGAAAGGCAACTCTTTTTTGTATATGTACATAGACATAACTAAGACTAATGATATTGTATCCTCTTAGCTTAGGGAGGATTACAACATGATGAATGTAACTTTAGATTGATGTATGTTGGGTTATTGTTGATTAAAGTAAATGAGACATGGAATGAATGTTTATGCTATGAAGTTTAAAGTAAAAATATGTTAAATAAAGAATGAAATGAGAACAGATTAAGACTTACAGGAATTATTCATATGGTTGACTTTGTTCTTCAGAGTAACCTTCGGGTCTTTGGGGCCCAGGGCATGAACATAGCTGGAATTAGTACATGTTTTCAAATATTGTTTTTGTTAAGATCTGTGTCGAGTCTTCATTTCATGACAAGCAGTAAACCACGTGACTCAACACTAACCTAACAATTACTATCCGAAGAAATACACCCATTTGAAAAAGAATTGCTTACATAAATTGTCTAATTTTATTAATAGTACACCCTATGATCTGTCTAAAGAAATACAACATATTGAATAAATTGTTACTTATCAATTTTATTTTTTTAGTCAGTACACCCTTGTGGACGCCAGCACCAGAAAAAATGAAAATTATGCCATCTTTTTTCGTCAAAAGAGGGATCTCAGCTGTCTCCTTCCCTTAAGGTGGGAAGGAACGCCTCTTATAGGAGATAAAGAGATTGAGGAGTCACCAACGCGTTTTTTGGTAAGAAACAAGCAAACGCGTTACAACAGAATATAATTAAAAAGAAACTAAAAAGGATGAAATAATCGAAATTACATCGTCTTGTCTCCTAATAACATTCTATAGATCCCTTGACATGGATCAAATAAAATAAAATACTGAAATAAAGCGAGAATCAAAGAAAACATAGATCGGGGGGCTAAGGTATGGAATGGGAAGGTATTAAGCACCCATCCCGCCCGATCCAAATGGACAACCTCGAATATTCACTTGCAAAGGCTATTTTGTCATAAGAAAATTGAAAAGAGAGATGTGAGTTCTGAAGAGATAAATAATAAAAGATCTAATACGAAGAAATAAAATAAAATGAAAAGATAAAGAAAAAGATCTAACTTGGGCCCGAAAACTTCCTACGTATTCGTTTTGAAAATGGAATCAGAGTCACGTAGTTCTCTGGTTTATCCTTTTTATCAAGAGTGATAAAAGAAGAGAGATCAACCGGATCTAAAGAAATCTGTTAAGGGTTTGAGAGCGTACCTTATTCAGTTGTGGTAGTTGGGGAAGCACTTCAGCTAGGAAAGTCTGAATCGGAGCTTCAGTCAAGCAGATCTCTAGCATGTTCTTTGGTTTGGAAAGCGTTGCTTCGGCCTACTTCGTGAAGGGAGGCTGTCACTTCGGCGGGGCTTCGACCTCGGGAGAGGGAGAGTTCTTGTAAAAAGAACTCTAGAATTAAAATAACAACGTGAGGTTATGGAAACCGCCCCCCTAAAACTGATGGCTTGGAGGCTCTATTTATAGGAATATATAGACATTTGATCAAAGAATCTAAGATGAAACCCTAAAATGAAGGGTTAGGATCATGTCTTGAATGATAATTATCTAATTAAATAAATAAATAAATTAAATAAGAATGATTATTCTAACTAAATGAATTAATAAATAATTATGACAATTTATGAACCAATAAAATTGGTGTTTACATGCAACAGCCAAAGAGATAAAAGAGAAGTAGAATTTAATTGAAAAATAAACTTTAAAATAAAAATGTCTAAGTTTGGCGTATCTCTATTTGAAGAAATATCAAACAATCAGATTTATGAAAACTCTAAAAATAGAAAGTCCTAATTAAACCTAGATAGACTACTGTCACTCAAAATTATCAAATTGTTCCCAATTCGATAGAGAATCTCTAAATTGCCACAAGACATGTGAAAAGATCAAATTACTCATAATTCGTCACCAAATGACTAAAATTACTAAAATATCCTCATGTGGGTAAAATAATATAAAAATTATGAAAATACCCCACAAGTGACTAGGAAGTCTTATTAAGAATAGAATTATGCCAAAATTATCAAAATGCTCTTAGTGGGCAAAAAGGTACCGAAATTACCAAATGCCCTCCAATGGACAAAAGAGTCCTAACAGGAGTGAAACTCTATCGGAAAGAGTCCTACTTGAACTGAGACTCTGACAGAAGAGTCTTAGTGAGAATAAGACTCTATCAAGAAGAATCCTAATGGGAATAAGACTCAATCAGGAAAAGTCATACTTGAAGTAGGTTTCTTAACATAATTACTGAATTGCTACTATTTAATCAAAGTTTACAAAATGAGGCGTCTACAACCCCCATCATCTGTATACTCATTTTGGTTGACAAAAATTACTGGGAAAAGTCAAATTTCTGGTTTTCCCAAAATAAACATCCATGAAGTAAAGAATTATGGTCTTTCTAAGAGATTGCTCCATATGGTTTATATTGCTTAAGGAGGTAGACTACTAATAACTACATTCCAAGTACCAAAATTTTGCCAAAAAGATGGGCTCTTATCAAGTTTTAACCATAACCATAATCTTAATACTTGGGTATTGCAGGCACTCAAAAGGCTTGAATTCTAGACACTGTTGATGAAACAACCGCACCCAAGTCACAGATGTGAACTAAACTGCATGAAATGCAGAGACTTGAAAAATGATGCCAGGCAAGATGGATGCAGAATGGCAGCAAAACCACATGCATAAACAAAACTAAAAATTCACTTATCTTGTTTAATCATATCAGAACAACTTTACGAGCAGGTTTGAATTCCAGAAAACTTTAACAGCATTAGCGCCAATAAGAACGTGGATTGAGCCCATGAAAAAAGGGCAAAGATTGCCTTAAGAATCAACCAAGAATATGACTTTACAGAGAACTAACTGGAGACAGAATCGATGTCATAAAACTTGTCAAGCTGAATTGAATCAAGTCAAGGGGCTCAGAAGCGATTTACAACATCAGCAGTTGAAATTCATAATCCAATGTAAACGATATCTCTAATTAATACAGCATGAATTATATCAAACAGGAGAGACTTGAACTATACAACAAAACCCACTCACTACATTCCCATATGGCATGGACATTGGACACTACTGTGTGTACGGTTTACAACTAAACAGGCTACTGTGTCCGCATCCTGCTACTCTCTGCAGCCCTCACTTGAAGGAAAAATGGATGGGCCTGTAGAAAACCCACAAATATGACAATAACATATTAGTGATCCCGAGAATTATGGTGCATAATTTTCTTACGAGACAAGGCAGAATAAGACCACATATGTAACAAAAAAAACTGAAGCAGGCAAGAAGAGCAAACAAAAAGAGCACTAAAGATGTGAATTCTTTTACGGTGGCAATATCATCGAATACAGTTAAATCCGCAGCTGGTAATGGCCAAAAAAAAAAATCCATTAACAGCATAAATTTAAGACATGCAAGTATGGTGATCACTCACCTCTAATTACAGTTAACGCTAAAATCCCTTCCCCATATTTTGATTGCTTTGTTTCTTTACTTATTCTTTCACAAAATAACTTGAAGAATCCCTACTTAAAAATGAGCTACACAAACAGAAGTGATACAAGAAACCATCCTAACCTCTCAAGATTTCCAAGGAGCCTGGGCGGTGAGCAAGATCCACTTATCCCTATTATTGTTTCTGTAATTCGAACATGGCTAGGACATGTGCCCCCTCCCCCACCACCACCACCACCACCACAACACAGACAGAGATCCAGTGTACAGTTAAGAAAAGTTCAAGCTGATGCTATATCTTCAGATTCAGGCTCAGAACTTTTTGAGCAAGATCCAAAAAAAACTCGGTAGCATATAAGATATAGGGCCAAATGAGTGGGTGACAGAACAGCTAAATGCCCATTTGTAACCTTATAAGGAGTTTAAGGCGAAGGCCATACATTGAAATTCAAAGAATTTGTGATTGATCAAGAAAAATATATCCACATCTACAGTGATTTATCTCCTCTTGGTGGGACTAGCTCAGTGTTTGAAGGCAACATTTATACAAAATATCTCAACCACCATCTAACTCAATGTTTGAAGGCAACATCTATACAGAATATCTGAACAACTTTTTCCTCAAACTAACACTGCCACAAAACTCTCCCACCCCGGGATCCAGTTTCTCATTAGCCTGTCAAATGGCTTCTCACTTTTATTATCAATTTCATAAAAAGGTGGACAAGAAAAAAATAAATTTTAGCCCTCACTGTTGCTGTTGTTGCTTTTATTATTATTAGTTTATTATTGACAAGTAAAGAAGCACATTTTATTTGCCCTCACTGTTATATAGGTTATGAGCTCACAAAAATATGGAAAAGAGAGTTGTTAAACAGAGACACATTTTCTTTTATAGCATTAAAAGACAATTGGTGTCCTTAACAAGATGAATCTGATTAGTAAGCCAACGATCAAAAGTTCCATGAATGATTAAAGTTAATTCTTACACAATACATGCATAGAGCAACTGAAGCAAAGTAGTAATCATTGTACAACATCAATGCTAAACACAATGAAGACCAGCCATGAGAAGCAATACAGTTTAATATAACGACACAACATAAAAAATACATATGCCTGGCTATATCAGAAACAAAAGAAACCCTAAACACCACCCTCAACAGAAATGAATAGTAAATATGTTACTTGATGGGGTTTTCTTGTTTATTCTTTTTGTGGTTTTTTTTTTTTTTTAATATTTGTATGTGCATGGAGGAAGGGTGGGTTGGGTTATCCTAAATTATGGCTAGAAAAATGTCCAAGCAGCATATTAAAGGATGCACATGAAAGATAAACTGGGGCATCGACTGATACAAGGTTAAACCAAGAAGAAGAAATTGAGAAGAATCACAAAGTTGAGTAGCAGGATAACCATAAATAAAGAAAACTAAAGTAGTAATTAGCTAGTCCATACCATTGCTTCTTTTGCTGTAAGCCTATCCTGATGATCATAACGAAGAAGCTTGTCAAGAAAATCAATGGCCTGCATGTCACAAAGCTAGAAAGTATCAAAACCAATAACAGGACTACAGGTCCATTTCAGAATAAGCCAAAAATCTATCATTTATATGTTTCTAAGGAACAGAAAGTGACCTCCGGAGATACAAGATGCTGATTATCTGAATTAATAAATTTGGACCAGGGCTTCCTGCTATGCCTGCAGACAAATGAACCAAGAAATGAATACACATCAAGTACCAGTTGTTCTTGGTATCAATAAACAACAGCACTTTAGAGGACAGATGGAGACCATTGCTCTTCCAGATAACATTATTTAATGATGTAATGGAAAGAAATTAATGTCGAACACACCTCCCAACAAGAGCATCAAGTTGAGGGTCAAGCTCTAAATGATATTTATTCAAATATGCATTTAACTCGTCTGTCCCAAGTACCTGGAAGTACATTAATATCAGTTGTCGCATCAAATTAACCTGTTATGATTTTACTTATCAAAATTCATTATAAGAAGAATACTTATTATAACAATAAGATTGTTAAGATTTCAGTTTTAAAAAAATAAATATGTAGCCAAAGAACAGCAGCATGTATAACAAACTTCATATGCCCAAAGTGTCAATTCACTATTAAATTATGCTTGTCTAGCAGGGAAAAAAACCTATTTTTTTCTTCTTCATTTTCTGTCTCTCTTTTTTTTTTTTTTTTTTTTTCTTTTAACTCTGGACACATCAATTCAGGAGTAGTGGATTATCATATGCACAGGCTACGACAAGTATGACAAGATGCAAGTCCTGCATATGTTGCTAAGGAACTATCCTGGAGCATAATTTGATAGCAGTCGTCATGGCAGTATAAGGGACTGATACGCACAAACAATTAACGTAAAACATACTAGTTAATGCATTATCCTAGCATGATGATTGTGTCAATATGGATGGAAAAAAAAATCTCCAGCCAAATCTAACTATTACTGCATTCTGTAATACCTAAGAGGTTATGAGGTCCAAACATTTTGAATTTGTTGCATACTCAACAAATATTGGGTAGGTTCCCAAACTGAAATTACAGATGAAGCAATCTGCATGAAAATAACAAGACATTGAGTACTCTCAACCAAACTATGTCCATCTTGCAGGTCCAGCAGATTTTGCAGCACAGTATAAGCATAATGCCATAGGTGGTGAGCCAGAAGTTATATAACAGATATTTCAGCACTTTGGTCATAGATGTCTATCAGTCTATTGGTCCTCTGCCATGATGTTGAAGACCTGGGTTCGTGAAAAGGTTATCTAGAGAGAACTGGCAAACAGCATTTATAGTTTTCAAGAGGCATCTATTCGAAAACCATATTTCCTGTAAATCACTTAAATCAGAAAATTAATTGTACATCTTGCCATATTCTTATGTATTCATGTATCTCTTTATGTACTTTTGGTGTATGAAAGGCAATAATTAGTCAATAACATCTCCTATTAGAGGTTGGATTGTGTCATAAAACATACTAGTTAATGCAATATCCTAGCATCAGCCACATAATGATTGTGTCAATATGCATGAAAAAAAAAAACTCCTGCCAAATTTAACTATTACTGCATTCTGGAATGCCTACGAGATTATGAGGTCCAAACATTCAAATTTGTTGCTTACTCAACAAATATTGGTTAGTTCCCAAACTGAAATTACAGATTAAGCGGTAGGCATGAAAATAATAAGACATTGGGTAATCTCAATCAATCCATGTCCATCTTTCCATGTCCAGCAGATTTTGCAGCACAGTATAAGCATAATACCATAGGTGTATTTCAGCACTTTGGTCATAAATGTCTATCAGTCTATTGGTCCTCTGCCATGATGTTGAAGACCTGGGTTTGTAAAAAGGTTGTCTAGAGAGATCTGGCAAACAGCATTTATAGTTTTCAAGAGGCATATATTTGAAAAGCATATTTCTTCTAAATCACTTAAATCAGCAAATTAATTGTACATCTCGTTAGATTTGGTGGAATAAATTAAAAGAGAGAGAGAGAGAGAGAAGACAGAAAACCTAAACGACTACATTGTATTAGGTTGGATTAATTTAAATTATATTAGAGAGATCTCCTTATATAGGCAGTGTTGTCAAAGGCGATCAGGCGAGACGATTTTCAATGTTATTGCTTTAACATGTTCCAAGCCAAACGTCTTTAAAAAAACGACGCCTAGGTGATCACCTTACGTAAAAGCAAGAGGTGACCAAGAGATGGCATTTCTAATTGTAACGTATTTTACTAGTATGTCCTAATGTTTATAGTGTTTTATGCACTAATTAAACAATTTTGTAAGAGGCATATCAATATAATAAAAAAAACATAGTTGGATTCTAGAAGTATTATTGTCTGATCTATTAATATTAATATAAGTATTATTATCAAAGATTAGCACAAAACTGACCTAAAAACATTCAAATTATTTGAGATTTTGCAAAAAATTCAAAGTTTTGGGAAGAGTAACACCATCAACATGAAAAATATTTTAAGTAGGGATTGACATTTCATCGTCTATAGCCAACAAACTATTATCATTCTTCACAAAATCTAAGCCTGCCCACAATATAACATCTTCCACTCCATCAACAAAATTGATCACCTGTACAGGAAGTCTTGCCAACATAGACCTAATTTTTTAGAATTAGTTTAAATGTCTACAAGATTGGCCCTATCATGTCTTCTATATTATTAGGACTAACAAGTTTACAAAAATTTCTTCTATACAAAAAGTAGATAGATAACAAAACTTTGAATATTAATTTAGTAAAAAAATATCTCTAAAGCTTAAATTGGTTAGATCACCTAAATAAGCCATACGTAACTTTTAGATTAAACTTTTTAGTGTTGCATGATAATTATTATAATGATAAGATATTATTTAACTTAGGATGAATTAACTTTTAATATGTAATATTTTTTTGATTATTTTTATTAGTTAGTGACTTTCTTCACTTAGGCTATCATTTTCTATCTTCTTGCTTTTCGGGCAATGTGAGACCTTACTGCCTTAAGGGCGCATTTCGCCTTTAACTACACTGTATATAGGAGAGTCTCAAGAGTTGTAAAGGTAAGTCCTAGAAAAGGAAACAAGAAAATGAAATATTCCATAATAGTGTATGGTGGCTAACCCTAATACACTTAACACATCTTGCCATATTCTTATGTATTCATGTATCTCTTTATGTACTTATAGTGTATGAAAGGCAATAATGAGTCAATATCATCTCCTATTATAGAAAGATGTGTAGTTAATAGCCCAAGATTAAATTGCATCCAGAGGAGTTCAGTGGTAAACTCATGATCTTCCCATAATTATTTACTGTCCAGACTCGAGAATTAAAATAAGATAGGCATAATAGCGGTCAACTTTGTTATGTTTCCAATATCTGCAATGATGCAAGGTTATCATATACACCACTAGCATTCATATATCTAGTTTTTTTTTTTTTTATTCACAAAAGTTCTCACATCAAATGACCATTGAGTGGAGGAAAATATGTTGTATTCCCAACATCCATAACAAAAAGGGTAAGCAATAGCAATGAATACATGGTTAATGCAGCTGGTGATTTAGATGCATTTCATGTCAGTAGCACGACAAATTAAAATGATATAACTGCGAGCTGCGACAATCCTATAAATATAAGATCATTTACCAATAAATAGAAATTGTGTTACCTTTGCAATTTTGACAAGCTGATCATGGTTGTCATGTCCATAAAAGAACGGTTCCTTGCGAAATATCTACATAAAGAACACCAAGCATAATGAGCAATGTAAAAACAGCTAGTAAAATAAGAAGATAGAGAAGAATACAACATTGCTTATAGCACTTCAAGAAACCTAAAAGCAACACAAACACCCCGAATTTTTATTTTTTTATTTTTTTTTGGGGAGGGGGGAGGATAAAAATGCTACATAGGAATTTGAAACAGTCACAACTCTCACCATTCCTGCAAACATGCAACCAAGGCTCCACATGTCCAAAGAATAGTCATAATCTTGCAAATCAACTAGAAGTTCAGGCCCCTTAAAGTATCTGAGTAACAAGGAAAGGTATTTTAAAAATTTCCATAAAACTGAATTCACAACTTGAATCATGAACATAAACCAAAAGGCACATTCACAAAGTCTAATCATCCCCTTAAAATACCATCAAGCAGTATTTAGGCGTTCATGCATAGATGAAATCATGCTTGGGACCCTGTGCAATCAAGTTTTGGTGATCCAATGCCCCTTAAAGTATCTGAATAATAACAAAAGGAATTTTCTAATCTCTGCAAAACTGAATTTACAACTTGAATCATGAACATAAACCAAAGTCACATTCGCAAAGTTTAATCATCCCCTTAAAATACCATCACGCGGTATCTAGGCATTTATATGTAGAAGAAATCATGCTTGGGACCTTGTGCAATCAAGTTTAGGTGATCAAAGTCTTATTCCATGGGTTCTTTAGGCTAGTATGATGCTAGTTTGTTAATGTAGGTTTTCTCCAGTTTTATTGAGTAAAAGATAGTTTAAGAATCTCATAATTCATGGTCCTGTCCCATAGTTTTGTATGTGTGCTCTGTGTGTCTATTTTTGATAAGTGCTCCATAGGTTATTAGATAGGTCTGGTTATATTATTGGGCCTTTGTATGTGGTCTTAAGTGGATTTCATAACCCATGGAATATATTGTCAGCCTCTGTATGTGCCCTCAAGCACCCTTCACATTTCACAGAGATCAGTTCAAAGGTTGTCTAGTAACTTCTGATGTGCTCTCTTGGGATTGTGTGATGTAAACCTAACTATTGGAGTAATCTGAAGGATACTAGAGTAATTGCTAGTTCTTTTTATTTGCAAATAGAGTTCACCATTTGAATCGTAATCAATCCCTACTTTCTTTGACTTTTCAACTTTCTTACCCCATAAGCCTTTACCATAATACCCAAAACCCATAAAAAGTAGCTGTCCGGACAATTTCAACACCTATTTTTCTAAGATTCCACACACCGATCACCATCAAATCTAAACCTATTCTAGCCCTTCCAATTCCAAAGTAGGAGAGTGTATCATTTTGTGGAAATCCCGAATGATTTGGAGGAAATCGTAGGAGATGATTGAGGCTCTAATTAGATCTGATATTTAGGCTAGTTATATGGGTTGACTTTTATTTTTCCATATTTTTGTTCTCTCTGTACATGTTAAATAGGGATCCAAATATGTAAGAATATAATTTTGATATACAAGTAGATCATTTTCTACATGGTATCAGAGCTCGGGATACTCTGAAACCCTAGCAATCCATGGCTGCCCAAAAGAGAGACAGTCATGAGTCCAGTCAGTCGGCAAACCAGGAAGGAGAGTCAGAGCTTACCTCTTCCATGGGCTCGGCTGGTATGTTCGAGACTTCTTCACTCCATCTTACCATAGAAAAACTCAATGGTAAGAACTATCGGGAGTGGGCGCAGTCCATCAAACTCATTATCGATGGTAAGGGAAAGCTCAACTTCCTTACTGGCGAAACTTGTCAACCACCTTCCACCGACGCAGCTGCCTCCCAGAAATGGCGGTCCGAGAATTCCTTGATAACATCATGTCTGATTAACTCCATGAAGCCAACCATCGGAAAAACCTATATGTTCCTCCCAACGGCAAAGGATGTGTGGGATGCCGTGCGAGAGACATACTCAGATACTGAAGATGCATCTCAGATTTTTGAACTCAAAACGAGGCTATGGTAGATGAAGCAAGGAGATAGGGAAGTTACAGAGTTCTATACAGAAATGTTGGGATTATGGCAAGAACTTGACCTCAGCTGCGGCGAAGAATGGGAGTGCACAGGTGACAACGTTCGATTCAAGAAGAAGATGGAAGCCAAGAGGGTATTCGAGTTTTTGGCAGGGTTGAATCGTGAGTTCGACGACGTGCGAAGCCGGATTTTGGGTCAACGGCCGCTGCCTTCCATCCGAGAGGTCTTCGCTGAGGTGCGACGGGAAGAACAGAGACGGAAGGTGATGTTGAAGGGGCAGTCCTCCTCTGGGCCTGAAGCATCAGCTCTTATATCTGTATATTCACGTGGGCCTCAAGCTGGATCAGGCCCAAGACAGGCCAGAAGGCCCTATTGCGATCACTGCAAAAAAACGGGCCATACAAAGGAAACCTGCTGGACTTTACATGGGAAGCCCACGGACTGGAAGCCCAGACAGCCCAATAAAGCCCATGGACATCAAGTCTCCATTGAAGCCCAGGCAGAAAAAATGCCCACCAACAATCACCAGACCGCCCCTAGTGAGGGATTTAATTCCGATCAACTTGCGAAACTATATGAGCTTATTTCTAATTTCCAAGCCTGCGGTCAGTCTTCCACTACTCTGTCATCTGGTTCCTTAGCGCACAAAGGTACATTTCTGACAGCTCTTAGTACCAAGTCTCATTTTACTCCTTGGATTATTGACTCTGGTGCGTCTGACCATATGACAGATGCACATCATTTATTTTCTACATATTTACCTTGTGCCGGTAATTTAAAGGTGAAAATCGCATATGGTACTTTATCCCCGGTTGCCGGCAAGGGGAGTATTCGTATTTCTGAGACTATTACTCTAGACCCTGTCCTTCATGTTCCTAATTTATCTTGCAATTTGCTGTCTGTTAGCCTGTTAGCCAGTTAACCAAACAATCTAATTGCTCAGCTAAATGTCTTCCCTCTCATTGTGTCTTTCAGGACCTATCATCGGGGAAGACGATTGGCAGTGCTAAGGAATGTGAGGGGCTATACTACTTCAACGAAGCTAATATGAGTAAACAGTGTTCTCCTAATGTTTGTAATTCTGCATCTCGTCCTAGGGATAGTGAACTTTTGTTATGGCATAAAAGAATGGGTCATCCTAGTTTTCAGTATTTGCAGCATTTATTCCCTTCACTATGTTTGAATAAAAATTCTTTGGACTTTCAGTGTGAAGTGTGTGAACTTGCTAAACACCATCGTACTAGTTTTCCTAGATCTGAGTATAAACCATCCATGCCCTTTACTCTGATTCATAGTGATCTATTGGGACCTTCCCGTACCCCCAATAGGACCCATAAAAAATGGTTTATTACTTTTATTGATGACCATACTGGTTTGTGTTAGATTTACTGATTAACTGATAAAACTGAGGTTCAATCCGTCTTCATGAACTTTCACTCTATGATACAAACCTAGTTTCATACAAAAATCCAAATTCTTCGTACTGATAATGGTACTGAGTATTTCAATAACTCCCTGGGCCCTTACCTTCAAGAGAATGGTAGTCTCCACCAAAGTTCTTGCGTTGGCACTCCTCAACAAAATGGGGTGGCTGAACGGAAAAATCGACATATCCTTGATACTGCTCGTGCCCTGCTGTTCAACTCTCATATGCCATCACCTGTTTGGGGTGACTCCATTTTGACGGCCACATACCTAATAAACCGGATGCCGAGTCGAGTCCTTTCTTGTGCTATGCCTCTCCAAAAACTCCAAGAGTTTTTTCCCCACTCTCGACTCAGTGCACACCTTCCACCCCATGTCTTTGGGTCTACTGTATTTGTCCATATTCACGCACACAAGCGAAACAAATTGGACCCTAGGGCACTTAAATGTGTCTTCCTTGGCTACTCTGCCACTCAGAAGGGCTACAAATGCTATGATCCTCTCTCACAAAAGCTCTATGTTAGCCTGGACGTCACCTTCTTTGAAGATACTCCCTACTACTCACTTCAGGGGGAGTCTGTGAGTGAAGCTCGAACTTGACCCTTAGACACAGACTACTTTGATGTTGCGGTTCTCGAGTCTAACCCTATATCTACCTCTTCGCCCAGTACAGAAGGAACCTTGAACACAGGGAGAGGCACTGAAACACAAACAAATAGGGAAACACTTGTCTACTCAAGAAGGCCAAATTTGAAGTCAACTGAGACCCTCACTTCCAAAGCACCAAAAGAATCAGAACCGGTGATAGTTCCAACTCCTCATGAGTCCAGTTTTAATCCTGACCAGGAAACAGATGACTTACCCATTGCTCTTAGAAAGCAACCTCGTTCATGTACTCTCCACCCTATCTCAAAATTTGTATCTTACAATGCTCTGTCTACAAAGTGTCGTGCTTTTATATCTAATCTTGACAAAGTCCAGATTCCTAAGAATATTCAGGAAGCCTTGGAGATTCCAGAATGGAGAGAGGCAGTGATGGAAGAAATAAGAGCATTACAAAAGAATGAGACTTGGGAGGTGATGAATTTGCCAAGAGGGAAGAAACCAGTGGGCTGTAAATGGGTGTTCCCAGTGAAATACAAGGCTAATGGCACGGTAGAGCGATACAAAGCCCGCCTTGTTGCAAAGGGGTTCACTCAAACCTACGGTATTGACTACACCGAGACATTTGCACCAGTAGCAAAGCTGAATACTATACGAGTCCTTCTATCCTTGGCAACAAATCTGGACTGGCCACTCCATCAGTTTGATATCAAGAATGCCTTTCTGAATGGTGAGCTAGAAGAAGAAGTGTTCATGACGATACCACCAAGATTTTGCAAAGAGGGAGAAGAAACCAAAGTATGCAAATTGAAGAAATCCCTGTATGGACTCAACCAATCTCCGAGAGCTTGGTTTGATAGATTTGCAAAGGTGATAAAAATTCAAGAATATCAACAGGGACAGTCAGATCATACTATGTTCTTCAAACAGTCCAAAGATGGAAGAAGGACCATCCTGATCGTATATGTTGATGACATCATTCTCACTAGAGATAACACAGGAGAGGTAGAAAGATTAAAGAAGGTTCTAGCTACAGAATTTGACGTAAAGGACCTGGGTCAAATGCGATACTTCCTGGGAATGGAGGTTGCCAGATCAAGGAAGGGAATTAGTGTCTCTCAGAGAAAGTATGTACTTGACCTGTTGGCCGAGACTGGCATGCTTGGTTGCAAGCCAAGCGATACTCCTATCGAGGCAGGGAAAAGAATTGGAGATGCTAGGAAACCCGTGGAAAGAGAGAGATATCAACGCCTGGTAGGTAGACTAATCTACCTTTCTCACACTAGACCTGACATTGCTTTCGCTGTAAGTATGGTTAGCCAACACATGCATTCACCAAAAGAAAGTCACCTAGAAGCAGTATACAAGATCCTCAGATATCTGAAGGGCTCTCTAGGGCGAGGATTATTCTTTAAGAAGTGTGAAAGTAAGAATGTAGAAATCTATACAGATGCAGATTGGGCAGGATCAACAGAAGACAGAAGATCTACTACCGGCTACTGTACCTATGTTTGGGGAAATCTAGTAACATGGAGAAGCAAGAAGCAGGGTGTAGTAGTCAGAAGCAGTGCCGAGGCTGAGTTCAGAGCGGTTGCACAAGGAATGTGTGAAGGACTATGGTTACAGAAGCTTTTGGAAGAGCTACACATCACAGTAGAGTTCCCCATCAAACTCTATTGAGACAACAAAACCACCATTAGCATTTCTCATAATCCTGTACAGCATGATAGGACTAAACATATAGAAGTGGACAGGCATTTTATAAAAGAAAAAATTGAGAAGGGACAATCTGCATGACTTATATCCCAACAAGAAAACAAGTGGCAGATGTGTTCGCTAAGGGATTACCGAGATCTAGCTTTGAAGATTTTATTTGCAAGTTGGACATGATCAATATCTATGATCCAATTTGAGGGGGAGTGTGGAAATCCCGAATGATTTGGAGGAAATCGTAGGAAATGAGTGAGGCTCTAATTAGATCTGATATTTAGGCTAGTTATATGGGTTGACTTTTATTTTTCCATATTTTTGTTCTCTCTGTAAATGTTAAATAGGGATCCAAATATGTAAGAATATAATTTTGATATACAAGTAGATCATTTTCTACACAGTTGATACCAGAGCTAGGACAAGAGTGCTTCATTACATGCGGTGTTTTGAAAAGAATTTTTAAGGCAAAGCTCAAGGTGCATCGTGAGGAGAGAGACAAAGAAAAAGCTTTGAGGTGTAAAGCGAGCCTCTTGCAAAGCGTATGCTTTAGAGAGCTAGATTATGCCCAAGGTTCTTTTGTGCCTAAGGCCCAAAAAGCACACGCCTCACTGGAGGAGGAATGACCCTTTTTTAATTTCTTTCTTTTTTCTATTTAATGCGATTAAAAGAAGCTTTTTGTTATAAGGATCTCTAATATGGTTTAAAAAGTCAACTACCGGTTAAGATTTTTATAACACTAGTTATCTATCTTCTACTTAATTTTTCACTCATGTTTCTGTTTTTAATTTTTTAATATAAAAATCAAAACTCGAAGATCTTGCATCATAACATCTCAAGGCTTATGCCTCACCTCAAAGAAAAAGAACGTCCCACCTTACGTTTTTGTTTTTTAAAATATCGGTCATGCATCGCACATGTTTTCATGAGATACTAACAAGACCCCTTCAACTTCGCTTAGTGCACAAAATTTTGAAAGCTGTGGTACATCAAGACTTGTTACTATTTCCATTGTATGATGATGGTGGAATTTTACTCTCTTAAAAAAACCTCAAACCTCATTTGAACAAAAAAGAAGAAAAATACTCCAAAAAAATAACCACAAAGAATGCAAAAACTCGAGAAGTTACTTGTATAATTTGTATTTAGTCTAGATGAATTCTTACCTTGAAGCTACACGAACATTATATTCCTTGCCAGGATGGTAGAATTCAGCAAGACCCCAATCTATCAAGCGAAGTTTTCGCAACTCATGGTCTATCATAACATTATGAGGCTTGACATCTCTATGCATTATTCCTTGCGAATGACAATAATCTAGTGCCTGCAAATGTGAAATTAGTTGAATTAGTTAAGCATTAAGATTTGCACTACAACTTTAGACGTTACTCCGAAATTCAAGAAAAAAGTTTTCAATCAATGTTAAATTAACGAGGACTTTTTTTTATAGCTAGATCACACACATGCACACACTTTGCCCCTAAAGGGACTTGAACCTTCAAACTCTCATATGGAGAGGTGGAGGTATTCAACCAAGATAGAACTTCTTGGTGTTAAATTAACTAGGATTGACCTCCCTAAGGTAAGGCCTAATTACACACACTAAGAGTACCTTTTTAAAAATATCGTTGACAACACTGTTAGAGTTGTCGGCCAGATGGCATTAATGGGTTCTCTTAGAGGAAAGGGTCTTCCAAAGACTTTTAAGCAGATTGGAAGAAAATCGTTTGAGATCAAAAATATCAAAAAACGATAGGATTTCTATTTCAGATTATAGAGAGGTGTCAGAATGTGGTTTGTCGGATCAGCATAGGCAAGGGTGGGTTGAATTTGGCGTGTCAAGTTCTTGAAGAAGCTTTGCTTAAAAGAGATAGTAGGAGGTTCGTCCGAGATTTCTGTCGCAGAGATTGAAGGTTGAGGGTTTTAACTTCTACGAAGATCAAACAAGGAGGGAGTCTGTTTACGTTGATGGAAGTCTGCAGCGACAAACATAGCTGCACTGGTATCCCAAAGGTAGACGAAGGGAGAGGATGTTTGATGCTTCAATGGCCTCCGAAAGTGAGGGTTCGTCTATTAAAGCAAGGGTGGGGGGACATGAAATAAGTATAGGGAGGGCGGCCACTATTCAAGAGTGGCCAAAAATGCCATTGGAGGTTATGGCAGAATGGGGTAGGGAGTATGTCGTGGTAGTTTTTCAATTGTGCAAGGAGAGTGAAATATTCGCAGAGCTACTTAGTGGGAAGGTTGGGAGAGATGAGAACTCTGGCACCAAAGCGACACAAAATCCAAAAATAGTGTCTACTGTCGTTGGGGGTTTCAGCCGGAGTTTTGAGTTCGGGACATGCACGAAGCTTTATTTCTGTTTGAGCTCCTTTTGAGAGAAGAAGCAACAAGGGTCCTAGGGAATAAGGACTAGATCTTTGAGGGGCACCCTACATTCCTGGACTGGCGGGCCACAGGATGCTATTATAGTTTGAAAAATGCTTCTATCGAAGTTTGGGTTCTTTTCATAGGACTTCCAGTGTTCTTATGGTGTCTGGAGTTGTTCAAGTTGTTGGAGGATTGTGGTGGGGCTATTGTAGAACAGATGAGGCAGTGACAATGAGGGTGCACTTCTGGGTGGGCACGGTGTCGGTAAAAACTTATGTTATGCCACTGCCAACGATAGTTAGGATCATTGTGGGGTTGTGGAGGCTCCTGCTTGGGCTGAGATGGCGCCTCATTTCATGGTGATGGGCAGAACAAATGAGAGAGCTGTCACAGGAAAGCTGACGACAAAGGTTGATTAGTTGTGATGTTGCGCATGAGGCAGCGTGAAAGGGAAATCTGTTAGAGAAACACGTGGCATGAGGGGGAAGGGGTCCATATCGGACAAGGTATGGACCCAGAATTTGAATTTAAACAGGGACCAGGCATACTGGCTGACACTAAAAGGGATTATAGAGGACCAAGTGATGGAGTTGGGCCAATCTGTAGAGGCCCAAGGGGCTGGGGAAAGCAACAGGCTTCAAATAGTATTGTGTTTTGGGCTAGGAAAGGAGAATAAGAGAGTCAGTGAATGGAGTATGCCCAAGAGGCATGCTACAAGGGATTATTTCCAGACTCCTATAGATATAGTGGGCAATGACATTATTTTAAACCACTTAGACGGATGAGGACCATTGGGCCGAATGCCAAAATAGTCCAGAAGTGCGCTCTATCTCTTACAAAAGGGGATGACTGATGCATGGGCCGGCCTCACAATATATTAAGGGAGGGAACAGGGTTATGGTTTCAGGACTTAACAAAGGGAAAGCAAAGTTAGTTGCTGCCAATGATGGTTTACAGGCCTGTAAGAAGCAGGGACCACAACATATTGGATTTGAAGTCGTCGGCTATTAGAGGGCAGAGAAGGTTGGAGGAAGGGGAGTCCAGCTTTGCAGCTGTCAGAATTAGTATTTTAAAAGGCAGAAGCATAAGCCGAATCACTTGCACTTTTACGAAGTAAAATGCAACAACATGTTGATGCATAAGCTTTATAGGACTTAAATTTTTTTAGAAAAAAAATTTAAATAATTATTATTATTAGTCAAAAAGAAAAAACTTTATAATTTTGAATCTACATCATCATTATAATTTCAAAATCTTAAAGGAAGGTTAGATATTTTAACTAATCTTTACCAATAAAAAAAAAGATATATTCACTAATATTCCTTTAAAAAATATTAATTTGAAAGAATTTTATATCCACAAAAACTCACAGTACAAAACTTCTTCCCTCCTTTCTTCCCTTTCTCTTGTGCTTGTTAAGGAAGAAAAAACATATAATACAATACGAAAGCAGCCCTATTTTAATAATGTATTAAGATTTCAATGAAAGAGGTCAAGCATTATTGTTGATTATAAATTACTCTCAATCAAGGGGTTCCATTGAAGTAATGGGATAAGTTTTCATTATTCACTTGTGTTACGAGGTAAGGGCTTATATTATTTGAAATTTTTTTTAAGCCCCCCAAGTTATAGAATTATTTTGGACACACAAGAAGTGTTTGAACAGCTGTTGCTTTTCAATGTCTTTGAGTATGAATTGCATGCTACCACTTTTTTCCAAAGCTTCAATCTGATTTGGGGAAGCCTCCATTCAAGGTGTTCCGGAGAAGCCTCGCTTCATGGTGAGCCTCAATAAATCTTTTAAAAACATTGATAGAAGGGGACTTTAATGTGGTGCATGCATCCATTAAGAAATTAGGGGGCAGTAGGATGACTAGGGCAATGAAGAATTTCTCAAGTTTCATCGACTTCATGTACTCGATGGTTTTCCCTATGGAATGGGGGAGATTCACTAGGATAACTGGCAAAAAAGTCCGGTGAATTCAAGGTAGGATGGGTTTTTGGTGACTACATGGCAGGAGCATTATCATGGAGTCACAAGCATGTCTCTAGGTGTAATATCCTAGATCTTATTACTGTCATTATATTCTATTTCTATATGTGAATCCACTTCAAAGATATGCCCTAAGCATGATTATGTGATTCAAAATTATGAGTTTACTAGTATGGATAGTAAGGCAATAATTAAAATCTTAGTAAGAAATATTAGGAGCAAAATTATATTTCTAGTAGGCTTTTAAAATGATTCTTGAGCTAAAACATGATTAATTAGGTTAATCCTTGTTCTAAGGTTAAGCATAATTAGAGCATACTTAGTTAATTTAAACTAGTTTGTGATAGGTTTTTGAAAGGTTGTTAAAATTGTTATATCTAAACTAATTATGTTTAATTAGTAACCTTAACACATAATTAATGAATTAAGGTAATCCTAATTGGGTTAATTAGGGTGTTTAAGTGAGGTAGACTTGTACTAATCCTAAGTTATAACCCAAACTTTATAATTATCCAAATTAATTTTGATTAGAGAAAGGTAAAAAAGACAATTGTTTACATGGGCAAGGGACCCACAATTTGGAATATCTAGCTCACCATTGTTGACTATTCTTGAGGAACTTGTGTAGAGATTTGCCTATATATGTGTCTATATATATATATATATATATATATATATATAAAAGGGACAAAAATCAGCTTAGTAAGAGAGAGGAAATATAGAGATAATAAGAGCAAGACACTTCAAATATGTGTGAATTTACAACGTGACACCTAGCCCACATATAGATACATGTTTGTATCTATTATCCCTTACAAAATAAATTGTAGCGACAAGCAAGAAGCTCTCCAAAATGTGTTGGACAGAATAATAGAGCAACGAAGAAAGTAAAGAAAATAAGAGAACAAGAAGGAGAAAGATAGAAGCTCAAGGAGGACTAACCTAGATGTTGAATTCTTGAACAATCAAAGTATGAATTATGGTCCTAATCTCTTATTCTTTCATTTAATCGGAAAAGAAACATTTAAAAATGACTAAGAACTCAAATTGAATTAAGAATAGAATGAAATTCTAAACTAGTATTGGAGTCCTAAAAAGTTTTGCATGGATACAAGAACCACATATATGATGTAAGGATGTATCATGATTAATGAGTGTTGATTAAACTAATTGGTTAATGATTAATGGTGTTAAAACAACCCTAGAACTACCTAGGTTATAATTAGCATGATTAGATTATCAAAGGAACTCTAAATGTGAGAAATGGTAAGGAAAAATGCTACTGAAAATTAAAGGAAAATACCTTAATTAAAGTTAAATGATTAGTCTAAATGATGATTCAAGATGCTAGATATAAGTGTTGAAACAACAACACTTGGAAGTTAAAAATGAAGCTTATATGCAGAATAAATGGGAATGGTGCAGCTGCTGTCTCAATTGTTTAAAAACCTTATATTTGATGTAAATGAATTCTAACAAGAGTCAAAGGAAGTTCCAATGGAATTAGAATATGAGGGATTTTATCGGAATCTCAGATTATGCTGTTTGAACTATAATGGGACAAGCGTAACTAAATAATGTTACATTGCACTCAAATGTGATTCGAATATGAAATATATGTATGTAGGGATCCTTAGGGGGGAAAGAGAATCAATGAGTACTTTAAGAGCACAAGGTGAGTAATCCGGTTCTCTAAAATGGTGAATTGAATGCAATATCATCAAACATATTATTTTGTGTTCTAAAAGCAAATCATTATGCTATATGCTCTATTGATCGAATTGAAGTACATTTTACAAGTATGTTTAATAAATAGATTTGCAAATCCATGAATAATCACATGATTTAGAATGTGTTTCTATAAATGGCATTACACGAACCCCTTTTATTATATCCTTACCGAGGGGGACCAAGAGCCGGTAGTGACTGTCATTATATATGACATTCCATTCAGAATCTAAGTCGATGCAGATTCTTCTGTTTCGACCGTTGTAATGGGCATGCTAAATGATATTCGATATCTGTTATGAGCTTTATTGGGCTAATTATTGCTATTCAAATGTCTAAATAGTAATTCCATTTCTGAAAATGTATTGAAATGTTTCAGTAATGCTTGATATCTATGGTTTTATTTAAAGTTCTTTTGCTATAAAAACACATGACAAGATGTTAGTATTATTCATTAAGCTTTGTTAGCTCACCCCATTTCCCAACCAATTTTTCAAGTAAGGAAGTTTCAGATGGGGAGAGAACTTAAGGAAGAAAAGTTTGTAAAATTGTATAGCAAGACTTGCAAATATCTCTTTTGAGCCTATGTAGGCTTCTGTATATATACGATGGTCTTTTGTGAGTTGGCCAATTGTAAATGGAAATGACTTGTAATAAATTTTGCAAGTACGGGGTTTAATATCAAACTTAGATTTTTCTTTGATCGAATGTGGTTAGCATGAATTTGATGTGAACTTGACAGGTTAAAAATGTTACGCTTTTGCTATATTAATAAACTATCCATTATACAGCCCATTCGATTCTATATGAGGCCTCGGTGGCCGGTCATGGACCATAACTCCATCCTACGTGGAGTGTGGGTTGTGGGTTGTGACACTAGGGCTGCCTCAGGCAGGCGGGGCCTGGCTTGAGGTCTGTCCAGGCTCAACCCAGATTTGGGAACAGTTAGGTCGAGCCCGGTCCAAGCCCGACCTTGAGCCTGAACAATCTAACTCAAGCCCAGCCCAAAATAAAATCCATTTGTATCAGGTTGGGCCCGAGCCCGAAAAATACCGTCAAAATAAGCCGATTGCAAAATCTGTGTTAACCCACAAGCATATCTGGAACTTTAAGAACATCACCAAATGAAGTCAACAATTATCATAAAAAAATGAAGTATTATAAAAATGAGTAATCTATTAAGTTTTCTCCATCGATATAAGCCATATTGAATCTGACTAACACAAAAAAAATGATTTTGGTTCAAACATAATGCATAAGAATGGTCAGAGGATGCTGTGTGACATCACATAAGGGAAGGTACTATTTTATTGTTCTTGTTCAGATTGGTGGAAAGAAATAAGAAAAAACTCACAAATCAAATGTAGTCTTTTAGTTCATATATGCAGGTTATATAGCAAAATTTCTTTACAACGTACAGCATATACATACATAACACAAAACTCACTGATTAAATTTGAAATCTGGTATTGAAAAACTCAAAATCAGCATCTGCACCTTCAAGAAACCTTAGGAAGAAACTGGGTTGAGATTCATTCTAGTTAAATGGGAGAAACTAAGATGAAAGGCTATGGGCATGTGGAAGTGGCTAATGAAAACTCTAAAGGAGAAATCTCATTGTTGTAGGAGAGTTAGAGGAGAAACCGAGAAGAGAGAACAGAGAAGAGACGGTGAGGATGTGCTGCGGTTGCAGCCACTGCTAGGGTAAATGGGTTATCTCATGGGAATTGGGATCCCTAAAGGAGAAATTGAGGTTATATATATTTGTATAATCAATGGCTCAGATTCATTCTAGTAATACATAAATAAAATTTTAAAAATGTATATAATATATTTCGAGCTCAAGTTGGACTCAGGTTATCAAGGGCTCAGTCCAAGCCTAACCCATATTAATGTCGGGCTTGAGTTTTCTTGCCCAAGCCCGAAAAAAAATCGGTTTGGCTTCGGGTTATCCCACCCAAGTTGCACCCCTACTTGTCTCCCTCGCCCAGTTTCGGACCATACTCCATTGTTATTACACTATGGAGGGTTGAAAGGGGTAAGGCCCACACCAATTTGAGAATATATGGTTGCAAGAGAAGAGCTTTAAGGAGGTGGTTGGCAGGTGTTAGATCATCAATTGCTCCAAAAGCTTAAGCTATTAGAGAATGGGCCAACAATGTATATCAAACTCTCAAGACTCCCCCTCGCGTGTAACCCCAAACTCGCATGTGGAGAGTCGAAGAAATCAAAGACAAATACGAAGTAGAAGAGAATGCAAATGCGAACAAGGATTGCATGCAAATAGAGAGATTTGAACCCAAGACCTTTCATAACCAAGTCTCTGACACCATGTTAGATCACCAATTGCTCCAAAAGCTTAAGCTATTAGAGAATACGCCAACAATGTATATCAAACTCTCAAGACTCCCCCTCGCGTGTGACCCCAAACTCGTATGTGGAGAGTCAAAGAAATCAAAGACAAATACGAAGTAGAAGAGAATGCAAATGCAAACAGGGATTACATGCAAATAGAGAGACTTGAACCCAAGACCTTTCATAACCAAGTCTCTGATACCATGTTAGATCACCAATTGCTCCAAAAGCTTAAGCTATTAGAGAATGAGCCAATAATGTATATCAAGCTCTCAACAGCAAGGATATCAAATCAAAGGTTTGTTGGGGTTTGTTTTTGCTTGAAAGTTGAAAATGCTAAAAGAGGACCTTAGAAAGTGGAATAAAGAGGTTTAAAGGACTCTCCAAGTGAAAACGGTCAGAAATCTCCAAGTAATTCAAGATTTGGATTTTAAGGGGTAGGTGGCTCCTCTTTCATTAAAAGCGAGTTAAGGCAGCTTTGGAAGGCCAGGGAGATTAGTTAGAGACATAAATCTAGAGCATTGTGGCTGAATGAAGGGAACAGGAACACGTAATTTTTTCGTAGGTTGGTTTAGGCTCATTGGAGGGTGAATAACATTAGTAGAACAGATATTCAAGGGAGAATAACAGTACAGGAAGAAGAGGTGAGACAAGGTATTTCTCTTCTTCTTCTTTTTGAGTGGTTTATGTGGAAACCAGCCATAAGAGGCCTATTTTAAGAACCTGGCTTTTAATACTTTGTTTGAAGAGGAGAGAGTGGGACTGGAAATGCCATTTGATAAGGAAGAGGTAGTGGTAGCTTTAGAGTTGTGTGATGGGGACAAGGTGCCAAGGCAGGATGGGTTCATAGTGGCTTTCTATCAGCAACGTCAGTAAGTAGTTCGGCATGATGTTAGTGTAGTTTTCGATTATTTTTGTAAATATGGAAGTTTTGAAAGAAGTCCTAATGCTCCTTTTTTTGCTTGGGTGTCAAAGAAAGAAGGTGCTAAGAATATCAAGGACTTTAGGCCTATCAAGCTAAAAGCTAATAGGTGAAGGGCTAATGACTTCTTTTGGTATGCTCCCTTTGAGGTGGGTTGTGGGGAGAGGGTGAAGTTTTAGCTAGATGCTTACAATTCATTTGGATGGAGTTATTTGGAGGGAGAAAAAAGGATTCAGCTGGTGTGATACCAAAATGTCTCGTTCGGATATTTTTATGAAAGAAAGTAGAAGATTAGAGAAAATTAGATGAGCCTTTAGGCTCACTTCTCCAATCCGTTCAAAAGTGGACGGATTTGGAGAGAAAAGAAACCTATTTAATGAATTTTTAAGGAATACTAAATATGCCCTTAATGCAAGAATTAAAACTTAAGCCAACTAATGACAAATATGGGTATAATTGTTAAATAATTTATATATACCCCCTTTTCATTTCTCTCCTGCTGACAGCCCGACAATCCAAATAAGAGAATAATGAGTTTCTTTCTATTTCTCTACTAAACATTCAAACAGGAACTAAACGATCACTCTCTTTTCTTCTCTTATTTCTTTTCTATTTTATGTTATCCTCTCTTTTCTTTTGCATCCAAAACTTCCAAACATATTGTTAAAAGGGAGGTTTAGTAATGAAAGATAGATTTCCCCTTCTATTTCATATAGCCTTGAATCCAAATACTCGATAGTGGATTTGGTGACTTATACGAGGGAAGGGTTGATGGGTCCCCGTGTTTCAGGCATGAATTCAATGACTGGAATTGGAGGAAGTTGTGAATACGATGGAGTTCCTTCATCAGTTCAAGCCCATTGAAGATAAGGACATATTAAGGTGGACAATGTAAGGAAGTAAAATAGTTCTTGGTTAGGTCATTTTACTTGGAGTTATCTACAAGGGGTGTGAGGGATTTCCATGGAAGTCTATTCACTGCGCTAGAGCACATACGAAGGTGGCCTTCTTTGTTTGGGCAAAGGCATGGGAGGCAATCTTAAGATAAATAATCTTCAAAAGAGGGGTTTTAGGCTGGCAACCCATTATCTGTCCAAAGAGGAGGAAGAGTGCACCATTAAACTGTTCACTTGTTTTTGCACTATTTGGTGACTAGGAAAATGCAGAGCCTCCTTTTTTTCTCTATTCGGTTAAGCTTAGATTATGATGGCCTTGGTGCTGGAGTTCTTACGAGTTGGAGAGGAGAAAGTGTGTCGAGCTTAGCGCCACCTTTTCTTTTTTGGTGTTTGTGGCACAAAAGATATAGTAAACTTTTTGAAGGGGAATAAATACAGCCGTGTAGATTTAAGGATTTTTTCTTGAGAACATTATACTTACTGATAATTGAATCCTACCTTTTTTTTTTTTTTAATATTATGCAGTCTTTGAAAAGTTTTGAGTCTTTAATTTATAGTTGCATCTTTTTTTGTAAATGATTTTGCCATCCTCACACGATTCGTAAATATATTTTACTTATCAAAAATTAATAAAAATAAAAAGTAAACAAACTCACGAATTACAAACCCACCACTACCTTTTTCCTCACACGGACCCACCACCATCTTCTTCCTCACACAGGAAATGATAACCCACCACCATCTTCTTCCTCGCATACATACATACATATATATATATATATAGTTATATGCACAGAAAAATTATAGACCCACCACCACTGGGTTTTCGCAGAAAGCAAAGAATTGCCTAATTAGATTGGATCAATGTGTCATTATAGATGAGTGGAGGTGGTGTGAAGGAAGGAAAGAGTTTTGGGGGGACATTGGAGCTAAAGTGGGGTGCGGAAGAGAGGGGGTGATGCGCACGAGGGGTGAACCCTTCTCTGCAATGGCTTTCTCTTCTTCCCTTATAACATATATAATTATATATATATATATATATATATAGAGAGAGAGAGAGAGAGACCCAAATTATGACCATCAATGGAAGCCCCGATTACCCCATCAAATAGTCCACATGAATCTGTGATGGCTTGATCGAAGAGATTATCAAAGAAAGCGAGAAAGAGGGAGGATTGGTTTCCTCACATGTAGGTCAAATTGGTTCTTTCACGTGCAATCTCACCACACACAGCATACACAAACTCTTTCTATCTTTAGCCAAATCAACACAAACCTCCATCAATCGCCTTCGATATTAGCTGATGCCAACAGCGGTTGGGAGCAAATGAGATGCTTATGATCAATAATTTGCTTCACAATGCAAGCTTCTACATTATATTTTACCTTATAATCTATTCCAATACCAATAATTTCCATCTTTTCACACTTTCCAAGATGACACCCTACAAATCCATATGACATTGTGAATTTAGAATTTTATATTTAACTTAAGACATTGTTTAGGATTCACTTTAATTAAGCCCTCGCACACCAGGACAATACAACTCGAGGGTTTGATTCACGACACTATAGAAATCAGTTGAACTTTTGAATTAGTCTTTGATTTCTAGGGTTCAATTATCAATTAACTCATCAACAAGAATGTTTGATGTTTTCCCTTCAATTTCTATTGTTTGATCTGTGGCATGTTCAGAATCAACCAAACACACAACCGCAACAGCATTTGGAAGAGTATTATAATCATCCATGAACTCATTTCCAATGTCGTGTATGTAAATGTGTATGTGTACGGAATCATTGTTGTGTATGTGTGTGTATCTCTTTTATGTATCTAATTTGTGTGATCGTCACTTGCATGGATGAAGGGTAAATGAGTTAACTCAATGGTGTTAGATTTAAGAGAAATAAAAAGAGGCATTTATCTCATTTCATATCCAAATCGAGAACAGACAATCTTTTTAAGTGGCATTTAGTTGAATTTACCCAATTAATTATCTTCATTTAATTACAAACAGTGGATGGTATAGCAGAAAAAAAAGGACTCAAATTAACTCAATTCCACAAAAACTTAATCACACCAACTTTAGGTTGGATATAAGAATCCTTTTTTGCCAATCAGTCCATCTACAAAGACTTTTGTTAGCTTATAAGTTATCATTCCCTTTCCACCACCTTAGCAAATGTTTTTCAACCTTCTTATCCTCATGGCATCTTTAATGTAAATTAACCACTCCTTATTAGTGCGTTTTTTACCTTTAATTCACATGAAGTCGACAACAGTAGCAAACTTCAATCTCAAGATCTGCAACCCCTAACCCCTCAAAAATGTATTTATTTTTTCTAAAAGTCCTAACATTTTTCTTTCTTTGATAAGTGAAGAATGTATAATTGTTTAGTAAAAGCAAGCAACAAAAATTTCCACTGGATGATATTGATTCAAACAACCCAACTCCCCCTTTAAAAAAAACAAAAAAAAAAAAAAGGACCCAACCACTACACCTTTCTATATAAAGCAAATACTGTTTTTTAAATGAGGCATTAAAAAGTTCTATCAGCTTAACGATGTTATGTGCTATGAGATTGTTGTAAAAATTGACCGAATTTGTAACTTAACTTAGGCATGAGATTGATTGATTGATTGTATTGATTGTAAGAACTAATTTAGGATAGTTTCCTTATTTACTTATAAGATGTGACTATAAATCTGGACACCCTAAAGAGAAGAATATATCTTTTTCATTCTCTAAAATACCTTCAATATAGTATCAAGACGGGTTTTCAAAACCATAGCTTCTTTTTCTCGATCCTCCCCTTCTTGATGCCTCTCGTCTCCCTCGGCTCCTTCGACACCTCTCGGCCCAGCTTCTCTCGCTTCCCAAATCTTTGCTCTAGCAACTTCTTCGTCCTATCATGGCTAATAAATTGGACAACAAAAATTTCTTTTTTTATTGAATCACTGACCAATACAAAATTGAAGGGTTCCAATTATCTTCAATGGTCTTGCGCCGTGTCGGTTTCACTGAAAGCTCATGATAAGGCTTCTTTTCTTACAACTACCAAACCTACTGATGCCACGAAGGTTCTCGCTTGGGAACAAGAAGATGCTCAGATAATGACTTAGCTTTGGAACAGCTTGGAACTAGATATTTTCAATAATGTCGCTTGTTTGGAATCTTCCAAAGCCATTTGGGACACTTTGCAAGAGTTGTATTCTTCTTATTAGAATCTCTTTTGTATCTATCAAATCTATCAGGACATTTTCTCCTTTCAACAAGGAGATCGTTTGGTGGAATAATATTTTTCCATCCTGAAAAGTATGTGGGATGAGTTAAATGTCTATCAACCGTTGGCCACTAACTTGAAAACTCAACAACAACACAGGAAGGAATTTTGAGTTGCTAAGTTTCTCTCCAGTCTCAAATCAAAACTTAATCCTATCAGTTCTCAGATTCTATCTGGTAAGGATGTTCCCACTGTTAGTGAGAGTTTTGTTCGTGTTTGAAAACTTCCATTCATTCTTCTACTCTAGAGAATGACACTCGTTCCGCTCTTGCTGCACCTCTTGGAGATCATGGTGGGCATGTTTCTCCTAGTAGTAATCGTGGTCGCGATAATCGTGGTGGTCGTGGTAATGGTTGTGGCTCCAAGCAGTGCACTCATTGTGACCAAAATAATCATTTTGTTAACTACTATTGGAAACTCCATGACAAGCCCACTTGGGCTAACCAGACTACACTTGAGGGGGAGCATTCTGAGTCCGTTTCTAAAGGTCAGATCCTTATTTCCAAGACCGAGTATGATTCTATTCTTCAACGTGCCAATGCCTCTTCTCCTTCCACAGCCAATTTGGTCTCGTCAGGTAACACGTCTTCATTCTTCTTCGAGTACAACTTGGATTCTTGATTCCGGGGCATCAGATCATGTGACAGGTAACTTGTCTCTTCTTTCTAATATTTTTCGTCTTTCTTCTCTTTCTTTTGTCATTATTGGTAATGGGATTAAAGCTTATGTTCAAGGAATTGGCAGTGTTTGTACTTCTGGTCTCACTTTTTCATCTGTTTTATACATACCCTAATTTCCTTTCAATTTGTTATTTATTCATAAACTTACCCAGTCCTTCAACTGTTCAATGACCTTCTATCTCTCTTATTGTGAATTTCAGGATCTAAAGACAAAGAGGATGATTGGTGGGGGATATGAGAAGAATGGACTCTACTATTTTCAGCCGTCTTGTTAGTCGACTCCTTCTGCTTTACATTTCATTGTTTCTCCTTAACAGTGGCATTGTCGCCTTGGACACTCGTCTTCCGCAAATCTTCGTTACTTAGTTCCTTCTTTATTTGATTTTTCTAGTTTTAATTGTAAGACATGTAAACTTAGTAAGCATCGCAGAGTTTCGTTTCCTTTACGTGCTGACCTCACACCAAACATCCTGTGTCACCACCCCCCAACAAAATGGGATTGCTGAAAGAAAGAACGGTCCCATCCTTGCTATAGCTCGTGTCTATATGATTCAGATGCATGTTCCCAAGTGTTTTTGGTGGGATGTTGTTCTTACAGCTACATATCTTTTAAATATGATGCCTTCTTGCATTCTAAAGGAAAAATCACCTTTTAATATCATGTTTCTTGATAAAACACTTTTTTCCCTTTCCCCCAAAGTTTTTGGATGTGTTTTGTTCGTGACTAACTTGCAGCCTAGTCGTGACAAACTTGACTCTCATGCTTATAAATGCATATTTCTTGATTACTCACACACACAGAAAGGTTATAGGTGCTACTGTCCTATCTTATGTAAGCACTTTGTCAGTGCTGATGTCACTTTCTTTGAGATTGCTCACTATTATTCTCCAGAAGAAAGTCAGTTACAGGCACCATTATTTCCTAACCTTGTTTTACCTACTAGTGTTCTTACTTGCCCTCCTATTTCTCAAGTGTATGTTCGTTGTCACCAGATTGCAGCTCTAGTCACTCTTCTTGCTAGGTCTTTTCTCTTACATCTTCCACCTACCTCACCGTCTGCCAATCCATCTCATTCTTCTGACTCCAATCTTGATCTGCCCATTGCAGTCCGTAAAGGTACATGTACTTGCACTGTTCATCCTATCTCTAACTTTGTCTCTTATGATCATTTATCATCTTCCTTTCAAGCTTTCTCTCTGTCCCTATCATCTCTCATTGCTCCTAAATCCTACAAGGAAGCCCTTTCCCATCCCGGTTGGCAGATCGCAATGGAAGCAGAAATGAATGCTTTGGAATTAAATCATACTTGGGCTCTTGTTCCTAAACTTGCTGGTATTAAAATTGTTGGTTGTAGTTGGGTTTTCACAATCAAGCAAAATCTTGATGGTACTGTTGATCGGCCGAAGGCTTGCCTTGTAGCCAAAGGTTTTACGCAAACCTATAACATTGACTACACCGAGACTCTCTCTCCTGTTACCAAATTAAATTTTGATCAAGTTATCATATCTCATACTGCGAATCTTGATTGGCCTCTTCATCAGCTTAATGTCAAAAATGCCTTCCTACATGGTGTTCTTGCTGAAACTATGTATATGGCTCAACCATCTAGTTTTGAGTCTAAGGGAAAGTATGTTTGTCATCTTCAGAAGTCTATTTATGGACTCAAACAGTCTCTCCGAGCTTGGTCTGATAAATTCAATAAGGCAGTAGTTACTCATAGTATGACTCAGAGCCAAGTTGATCACTCTCAAGGATCAAAATTTCGTTTTTTTTCTATCGAAACGGCCGAAACGTTTCAATTTCTCAGGGAACCGAAACAAAATACTAGTGAAATATCAAAATTCACATGTTTTTATAGAAACAAAATTGTTTTCGTGGAAACATACTAAAACTAGTGGAAACATACCGAATCAGAGGAAACATTTCTTTTGTATCAACAATAATTCTAGAAGTTAGTAAAAAATAATATCCATTTATTTTTCAAGGATTAAGACTCAAAATTGCAAGAAGATATTTCTATTATTTTTCAAAAAATAATAGAAAAGTAGTGGGGGAAATAAAGTGTAGAGAAACAACTATTTTAATACTAAGTTACTAATTATAATAGGTTTAAATCGCTATTTGTTTTACTTTTTATTTTATATATAACTTGTGTCAAATTATCTAATTCGTGGATATTACATAGTATATATATCTATTATGTCATTTATCATGAATTAGTGTCATTTATCATAAATATGATGTATATGCCTTAAACATGCACAAGTATTCAATAAATAGGCCTATTTGTGTAAATAAATAAATTTTAAGTTATGTTTCGACATGTTTCCAATTTTTTCTCTGTTTCCATTATCTTTCCGAAACGTTTCCGTTTCCAGACAGACCGAAACTATACATCGAAACGATATTTTGATCCTTGATCACTCAGTATTCTTTAAGAAGATGCAAAAAGGTATCGTGATTCTAGTTGTCTACATAGATGATATTGTGATCACCGGCAATGATAAGGCAGGTATCTAGTCATTGATTTGCCATCTTGGTTCCAACTTTCTCACCAAAGATCTTGGAAAGCTCTGTTATTTTCTTAGTATTGAGGTCGCAAGATCAAAAGCAAGGATCAGTTTGTCTTAGAGGAAGTACACTCTTGATATTTTGAAAGATACAGGTTATCTTGGCTCCAAACCTGTAGCTACGCCTATGGAGACCGATCTAAAGTTGATGCCAGATAAGGGTGATTTGGTTGAAGATCTAGAGATGTATCAAAGACTCGTAAGTAAGCTCATTTACCTTACCATTACTCGACCTGACATCTCCTAAGCAGTTAGTGTTGTGAATCAACTTATGACTAGTCCTTGAGTTCCTCATATGGATGCAGTTACTCATATCTTGAAGTATCTTAAGAATGCCCCAAGACATGGTCTTCTTTATCGATCATCTAGACATCTTCATATTAAGGGATTTATTGATGTTGATCGGGTAGAATCACCTTCAAATCGCAAATCTACCACTGGTTATTGTATTTTCTTAAGGGGTAATCTCATGACTTAGAAAAGGCAAGAAGCAGTAGGTTGTGGCACGTTCTAGTGCTGAGGCAGAGTATCGAGCAATGGCACATACTACTTGTGAGCTAACTTGGTTAAGAGCACTTGTACAAGAATTTGATGTTCCAGTACATGGTCCAACACCTTTCCATTGTGACAATCAAGCAACGGTTCATATTGCTAACAATCTAGTCTTTCACGAACGAACCAAGCATATTGAAATTGATTGTCATTTCATTCGATCTAAAGTAGAGTCCAAGAAAATCACCACTCTGTTTGTTCTTTCTGATAGTCAACTTGCCAATATCTTCACCAAAGTTTTACCAAAGATTGTCATCGACTCTATTTGTAGCAAGTTGGGAGTTATAGATATATACTCTCCAGCTTGAGGGGGAGGGAGTATTGTTAATATTGACCAAATCTATAGCTTAATTTAGGCATTAGATTGAGCTTAATCTGTAACTTAATTTAAGCATTAGATTGATTGTATTAATTGTAGGAACTAATTTAGGATAGTTTTCTTATTTACTTATAAGTTGTAACTATAAATCTTGACCTCCTAGAAAGAAGAATATATCTTTTTTATTCTCTAAAATACCTTCGACAGAGATAAAAGGCGACATAGACATCTGATTCTTAAGAAGTGGATGCTTGGATTTAGAGCTTCTCCAATGCATGTGCCAAATACCATGCCAATTCCAAAATTTGGTAAGAATGTAAAAAAAGTTGCTCCAATGGCATGCCATTTGGCTTGCCAAAAAATGACAATGCCATTTCCAATGCCATATTTGGCATTGGAAGTAACTAGAGCTATTTCAATGGATTATATTTGTATGGGAGGTGGGGCCCACATTTTGCCATGTTGTGTCAGCCAAGTTTGCAAAATGGAGAAGCTCTAAGGGTGAGTACATGCTTGAACTATTTCACTTTTCTGTGCTAGCCACACTTGGTTCATTTTGGTTGCTAGTTTCCAGCTGTATGGGAGGTGGGGTCCACAATGTCATATGTTGTGTTAAAAAATAGCATTTTAGCATTGAAGCATAGTAGCCAAAATTTGGCATTTTTGTACTGTAGCAATGCCAAAATATAGAATTGGGCCAATTGGCATGAATGATATGGCATTTAGCATTGGAGAAGCTCTTAGAAACCTCAGCTAATATACAATTTAATACAATCAATAGGACTCGTTAAGAAAACGAAAAAGGAAGGGAAAGGGGACGAATGTGGGGTGGGCCACAACTTCAGCAAGTTCAAATACTTGCACCATTGTAAAACAAAAGCCATAATAGTCCAAAAACATCCTTCCATCGTAAAAATATGTTTAACACAACTATTAAAAAAGTAAGAGTATGTTTAATACAATCTCTCATCAAGACAAGTCTATTTTCTTTCCAATAAAATTTTCTGTTTTTTAGTGTTTTTTGCACTTAATGTCCTTATTTTCATAATTCTATCTTCCCAAATACAAGTATCACATCCTAACTAAAGAAATATACCAAAAAAAGCATAATTCTACCCGCGGGGGGTATGAAAACATGTACTCAGTAATAAATCCAATGCATTGTGTACCTTGAGAAGCTCATATATATAGTAACGTATGTCATAATCCGTCAATGTGGGATACAGAACTTTGAAGTCTGTACTGTTCACATACTCAAATATCAAACTAGGAGTTTTTGAGTGCTGATCTCGAACAATATCAAGGAGTTTGACAATATTTGGGCCCCCACAAAGGTTCTGGAGTATTTTTATCTCTCTCTTTATCTGCAAGAAAACCACATAAAACAAAGATTTTCTCAATATGCTTGGTTTGTTAAGTTGGCACTTTAGGCGACGCTTTTGCTACACGTCGCTTGAATACAATGATTCCGCGTAAATGACTTTTTTTTACAAGTGATTCCACATAAAATATAAATAAAATCAAACTTTTTTTTGTTTTGTAGAGAAGAGTTTATTTCATTAAAGGGAGCCCAAGAGGGGCAAGCCCAAATGAACAAAAATGGGGAATAGGCAACATAATCAAGGCCTAAGATCCCCCAAAAAACCTATGAAATATCTAAATACATAGGATAATCTTCTTTCAACCAAAAGAAAAGCAAACGCAAAAAACTATCCTTCAAGTGCCAAATTGGAGTTTCAATGCCTTCAAAAATCCTAAGACTCCTCTCCCGCCATATCCACCTAGTCAAGCAAAGAGGAGTCATATTCCACACATGGCTTAGGTCTTTCCTCAACAGCCCACATCTCCAGCCCAAAAAAACATCTTTCGCCGACCTTGGCATTGCCCAACAACACCCAAACAACATAAAAACCAGATTCCAAAGATCTCTAGCCATCTTGCAGTGAATCAAACTATTACAAATTAAAAAAACATCTAAAGTAACCAAACAGTGACTGAACACGCTAATTGTCATTGTACTTGCACTAATGCTCACCAAACATACTCCCTAAGCAATATATTATCTATTGCAACCTATATATGGATTCTCTGTAAAAATAAGGGGAATTGTGTCCAAGTTGGGTTCAGCACATATTCAAAAACATGGATATGTGCCAGACATGCCCCAAAATTGTCAACCAAAAAAAAAAAGCATGCCTCAAACTTGTACGACTTCTTTTTTTAAAAAAAAAAACTTTTTTTGTATGCATAAGAGAAATAGATCACATGTACAACAGACTTTTTTTGCCCGGGGGGAATAGAGGCAAGTAGGTGAAACAAAAATTTAACAGAAAAAAAGAGGTATGGTAGTGACAGTATCCAAATGATATAGGTTCTAAAATAAAAATTAGATAGATTAATCAGAATTATATATCTTTTCCACAAGTATAAGTACATATAAGCACATGTATTCATATATAACCATATACTTGTTGCATCACAACCTACTTTTCACGATTTTCCGAGTCAGCATTGTCACGTTTCTCCAAGTTCATGTCCATGTTACATAGACCAATGAATGTCTAATTCTTTGTTTTCCCAAATGAAAAAATTGTAAACCAAACATCATACACAGCTAACTTCACACAAAGTAACCACTTTTGTTCCCATGCTACTAGTCCCCAAGACCAGAAACATCAAAAGATCACCTTTTTCTTCTTAACAGGCTTCAGGATCTTGATTATGCACCGTTCATTGCTGTTGACATTTATGCCTTCAAACACTTCACTGTATTTTCCCCTTCCAACTTTCCGAACAACCTCATAATCATCTTGATCACTGAAATGAAATAACAAGTAAAACACACACCTTCATATGATTACTAAAATGAGAAAATATTAATAAGATCAAAGACCCAATAATAGTATGAACAAAGTAATTCTCACAAGGCTAATAAATTGTGTTTTCATGCAAAGATAAAAGGATAACTCGAGCATATTCAATTTCCAACCATTCCCACAAAAGAGTCAATTTTAACTACTCAAGTCAAATTAGGTTTATCTAAATTTAATTAAGGGATTATTAGTGATAAGTCGCCTTCCTAGACTATTTTGGACAGGAGTACATGCTCATTCTTTTTATCGTTATAGGTCCATATACTTTTTTGTATTTTGAGTTCAGGTCCATCTCTGGTGATGTGTCATTAATGTATTTCTTAAATGACAATTGTGCCCTTAGAGGGAACCAACATCGCTTCATTGTCTCTATAGTCGTTAATTTATCAATGAATTGAAGCCCTCTACTCTCTCTAGTGGTGAGGCTCAAGCAGAACTGGTTCACGGACCAGGCGATGTCGATTGAGTTGTTCGGGAGTGGCGTAGGAAGCTCTGGGGAGGCTGCCCCCTTGCCATTGGTGTAGCAGATGACAGCAACGGCAATAAGTGGTTCCTTGGTGAACCTGCTAGAAGCCACCAGGTGGTAGTCCTTGGGCTCTTTGTCAACAGTGACAGGCATGGAGAAGCATTGCCCAATGTGCAAGTCAAGGGACTCGTATATGTGCTAGACGGTGTGGGAACCCTCCATCTCCACCAGATTCATTGTGAAATAGGGGTTCAAAACTCCCAATTCTGTGATCCCACTAATTAGGGTTCGGCCATTGTTAATCGAAACCCCAATTTCCTATTCGTACATTTTGAATAATCAATGGAGGATTGCAAGTATCTGATCCGAACTTGGTGATTTATGTACATTCGACAAAGGCTAAGAAGGTCTTGAAGCCATCCTTCAAGAATTCGGTTCTTTGCTTTTGAAGTAATTGTTTCCTTATCCTCTCCCTTTGTTAATCTGTCAAACCACTCTGTTATGTGTTTCTATGGGCGATGCAACAAAATACTAGTTCTTGATGAATGCATTATTCATTGTGCACTCCCATGGAGCGTTAGGACATTGCCATGGAAATTGAATGAGTCTTGCTGTTTTTGAGATTGGATTTAATTGCCATATTGGAATTGTAGATACAGAGTGAGATTAACCGGCTGGGATTTTAGAACATGGTGAAATTTCAGTGTGTTATTTCACTCTAGATTGAAACAGGCTGTTGAGATTTTTCACAATTATTTCACTGAGCATGTCAGGTGTGGAAATCATGGGAAAGAATGTTGTGATTGGGAGGAACCATATTGTTGGAGTATCAAACAATGAAATTTAACTGTTTTGTTAAAAAACTGAAATTTCAATGTTTTTGAAACTGTGAAATTTCACTTTTCAAATTGTGATTTTTTTTTGTCAGTAAAAGAAGTGTGATTTTTTTTCAAGATTCAATATGGATCTTGTTTGATAGATATTGCTTTTTAGAGTCCAAATATATAAATTTTATTAATAACGGATTTATAATTTGTAAGTTATTGAATTTTAAAATTTGAAAAAGCATCTTGGGATGCGTGAGCAAATTCAGGCACAAAATTTGTTATCAGCAAAGAGTAATACAAGGTATAAGCTTAAAGGGGCAGTTATTTCACAAAATAAGTAAGGGACTTTTGGGCTCCGTTTGGTTAGAAAGAAAGAAATGGCAGAAAATGGAAGTAAGAGAAAGTGAAGCAATTGAAAGGTTTTTGGGGTCGTTAAGGCCGATGTAATCCTTGGGTTTTTGCCCTTTTACCCTTCTCGGGCTTTTTAATATATACTCCTTACTTATCAAAAAAAAAAAAAGCGATTGAAAGGAAAGTGAAAGGAAAAATGATTTTTCTTATATTTATTTGGTTACAGATGAAAAATTATTAAGAGAATTGTAAGAAAATTTTATTTTGTCGTTTAAAAAGCATCAAAGTGAAGACATTTTTTATTTGTCTAAATTACCCCTATTCATATTTTTTTAGTAAAAATTGTGTTTGTGTATGTGTATCTATACGTGTATCTACATACCCGGGCTGCAAGAAGCATAATGTCGTTGTTCAATGTCAAAAGTTTTTGAAAATTTTTATAGACTTCTTAATCAGATGTTACATCTTTTTTGTTCCTAATTATTTTTCTACACCTACTGTTTGCAACACAATCGCTATTTGAACTTCTAGAGTTATATACACACACACAATATGATAGCGGTGGATATAACCTAGCAAATAAAATTCTTCAATTGCACAAATCATGCGTAATTTTAAATTAAATAAAAAAATAAAAATATAATATAATGTCAATGGAACATTATGGATTATGAGCATTTTAGATGGAGTGAGACACTAAAAAGAGGTTAAAAAAAAGAGACAGAAGATGTTGGACTAAATACAAAGACTTCAAAAGAATTAAACTAGATTGGACTCTTGTGATCTTATCCATGTCTAAATTAAATGAATAAGGTGGGCAAATCAAGAATCTAAATTATATTTAACCACTTCCACAGGAAAAATAAATTTTCTTATAATTGTTTTACAGGAAATAGGTTGTCATTGTTTCTGGAAAATTTCACTACTACGTGAATCCATTTTTTACGGATTTTTTTTCTTTTCTTGTTAACCAAACTCCTAAAAAATTGAAATTTTCTCTTTCCTTTACTTTCTAAAACTTTCCACCTAATCAAACGAAGCCCTGGGGTTAAGAATTATCAACTTTTTTTTATGGACTGTTGACCGAGATTCCCAAAATTTAACCAGCCTCTTTCCACCTTCCTTTTTTCTATTTATAGTTGACAAAAACTATAGGAAGAGTAGATGGCAACAATTGCGGAAATATGAATAGTGGTGATGAAGGAATTTTTTTAACATAAAAAAGCAAATAAATAAGCAGGGAGGGAATATAAAATAAAATGCATGCAAATACAGTCTGGAACTTATGTTGGAGTTATGGCCCCTAACTTAATTAAGCCTCTATTCACCCTAGGTTGCATCCTTTTCCAGGAAGGAATTTGGAAGATTAAGGCCCCCTTTAAACAGGAGTTTTTTTATGACAGCAGTGCATGGAAAGTTCTCACCATTGATAATCTGATTGTAGGGGGCCAATTTATTCCTAATTAATCCTGCATGTGTTTGGAAGATTGGGAATTGGTGAATTATCTTCCTATGCATTGCAAAGTTGCCAAAGAACTATGGTCTTCGTCCTTATGTTGTCTGAGATTCCTTGGGGTGTTTCCCAAATGAGTACAGGATCTTTATCATAGTAAGAGATGGGGAGTTATGCCAAGGAGGAAGAAGACCAGAAGCTAGTGCTTCATTCTCTTTTATTGTGCATTTGGGTGAAAACATCATTTTGAGGAGATGGAATAACCTATTTGCAAGACTAACAGTAGGATGGTGAACCCCTCTAAATAATGTTTAAATAGTCAAGACCAAATGAACATGGACTTCATCAAGGGGGAATTTTAGAAAGACCATATTTCTCTACTTCGTGAGTGTTTATCTTAAGAAAACCAAAAATTTGACTTTTCTCAATAATGTTTGTCAACCAAAATGAGCATATACAGATCATGGGGGTGTATTGACTCAAAAAAAAAAAAAATTTGATAAGTAATAATTTATTCAAGAGATGCTCAAACCAACTCAAAAATTACATAGGATCAACTTTCAAATTTGAATTTGACAAGATATATTTCAACACGGAAACCTCTAAGAAGACCACTGAACTGAACTCCCAATGTTCATCAAAGGCACCCAAAAAAAAAGTACAAAAATGTTCCCCTAATTTCTCTCTCGACGGATCCTTAATCCCAATAAATAAGGGTTGGCTACACGGTCTTTTTCTCTAGTCAGCTTTATTTAAAACACATATCATCAATTAAATCCAAGTCATTTAACGCCTTTTATATCACCCTATTCTTTTTGGTCTCCCTGTTCTCCTTTCAACATTGTATCCTCCATACCAACACATTTAAAACTCAAAATTGGAAAGTTGACCCTGTTATAATTATTATTCAATAAGATAATAATCTCTAATAATTAATAAATTTTTAAGAAACCAAATTGCTTCTATGGTGAATAATTAATAATTCTATCATCTAATAATTAATACATTTTTAAAAAAAATTCTTTATAATATTAATTATTAGAGAGATAAAATAGTTATATATGTACTTATATATCTCATGTATGACATTGACATGTCTTTGTAATTATATTTATTAATTCAACATAATTGAAGTCAAAAGTATTATAAGTGAAAAAATTATGACATCGGGAACATGAGGAGTTTCTTTTTATGCCTTGAGTTCAGCTTTATATGTATATTTTTTTATGAAAAAACTAAAATGTCGTTAAAAAGTTGCATATAATGTCTTATTTTTGTACCCAAAAATTATTGACATGTAGGAAACACTTATTGGTTAATAAAAATATGAGAAACTTAATAATTAATAATTCTAATAATTAGTAAATTTTTAATCTCCCATGTCTATTAATTATAAGAAGGTTGCTTGTATGTGGTTAAACTTTTTAAACAACTCTCATCTACAATTGCAGCCACTTATAGTTTCTAGTGATTTTTTTTTTTTTCTTGAGAGGTAAATCACACACACGCTCACTTTGCTCCTTAAGGGGACTTGAACCCTTAACCTCCACATGAAGAGGTAGAGCAGTAGATGAGGTACTAACCAAGCTTGAGCTTGTTGGTCTAGTTTCTAGTGATAATTATCTATTCTATATATAAAATGAAAAAGATTCATGTTGCCAATGTAACTTTCAAATCTGTTTGAAGGACAAACTAGATAAACTATTGTTTGAAACACTCCACAACGTGAGTTGGTTGAAATTCAGCAGTTCAGCGCAAGAAACTACAAACTGGAGCAGTGTAGATTTTTCTAAAACAAAATGGAAGATAATGGTGCCAAAAAGTTAACACACCCCAAACACAAGAAGAAGCATAACCCATCAAAATCTGCAAGACCCACAACTCATACCAAATCTTAATACTAACCCAAAATCTTTTTTTTTTGATAAGTAATATGAAAATTAAATTAAAACGCCCAAGGGGGACGCACCACCATACAAAGAATGTACAGAGAGTGTACACTTAAGGGCTCAAGGACCCCAAAAAATCAACAAAAGATCCTAAAGAGTAAGAGGAGTTCTTATTGGCCCACAAAAACAAAAGGCGCAACAAGACGTCCTTCAAAACAAAAGGGGGCTTTTCACACCCCTCAAAAACCCGATTGTTCCTTTCGCACCATAAACACCACACCACAAAATGGAGGACCATTCACCAAATTCCTTTAATGTCCTTCCTAACCCGCAAACCTTCCCAACACGTGACAACATCAACCAACCCAGCTGGCATTACCCAAGAAAATCCAAAAACGGCCATAACCAAATTCCACATATCCCCCGCTCTACCGAGCAATGAATCAGCAAATGATCAGCAGATTCCGATTGTCTTTTGCACATAGGGCATCTACTAGCTAGCTGGAAACCCTTTCTTTTGAGATTATCACACGTCAAAATAACTCCCCAAGAAGCCACCCAAACAAAAAAAGCGACCTTTGGGGGTGTTCCACTATACCACACTATCTTCTAAAGAAAACGCCCTCCTATGCCCCCCATCAGTTCCCTATAATTCGACTTGACCGAAAAGAGCCCCTTAGCCTCCTTTGTCCATCTCATGCAATCCGCCTTATCCCCCCCAGTATTGTACCCATGAAGCATGTTCATCAATGCTCCCACCTCCTCCAATTCCCAATCAAAAAAATGATGCCAAAATGTAGGGGCCCACACCACCTCCCTCCCTTCAAGGGAGATATAATCAGCAACCAAGGCATCATGAGACCGTGCAAGAGTACACAAATGCTGAAAAGTCTCTTTCAAGGCTCTATCCCCACACTAAACATCCTCCCAAAACTTGACTCAAGTACCATTCCCTACCCCAAACCTCACCAATCCTCTGAAAGTCCCCACTCCCCTTTGAATAGCCTTCCAAACCCCACAACCCGCCGGCCCCTCCACCTCTCCCGGGAACCAACTCAGACTGACAACTCTAAACTTAGCCACCACCACGTCTCTCCAAAACATATCTCTCTCTACCCCAAACCTCCAAAGCCATCTCCCAAGTAAGGCCTTATTAAAGGTCCTCAGATTTTTCACACCCAAACCCCCTTGCCTTATTAGAGTCTTGACCTCGTTCCAACCAATCAAATGAATTTTCCTTTCCCCATCCATCCCATTCCACAAGAAATCCCTCTGAATTTTATCCAATCTACGCTCCACTGAAACTGGCATGACAAACAATGACAAGAAGTAAGTTGGCAAGCTGGCCAACGTACTCTTTATTAAGGTAACCTTGCCCCCCTTTGAAAAATACTTTCCTTTCCACCCTGCTAACTGTCTTTGGAATCTTTCCACAATAGAATCCCAAATCACAGATGATCTAGAAGAGGACCCCCAAAGGCAATCTTAGATAGGAAGAGGAGAGGGCCCCCACTCTGCATCCCAACATACTTGCAAAATGATACACCCCAGCCACCCTACCAACCGGGATAATCTTGCTCTTTCTCGGGTTAATCTTCAGACCAGACACTGCTTCAAAGCACACTAGAACACATCTGATATACTTCAGTTGCTTCTCTTTCGCTTCACAGAATAATAGAGTACCATCCGCAAAGAGAAGGTGAGAGATCATCACATCATCACCACCTGAACCCGCCACCCTGAAACCCTTCACTAACCCACTTTCAACCATCCTACACATCATGGAACTGAAGGCCTCAATCACAATGACAAACAAAAAAGGCGATAGAGGATCACCTTGCCTTAGACCTCTCGAAGACTGGAAGAAACCTGTCGGAGACCCATTAACCAACACTGACATTGAAACTGAAGAAATACAATCACCCCATCTTTATAAGCATGGAGAGCAGAAAATTCCAGTTAACATGATCATAAACTTTCTCAACATCAAGCTTACATACTAAACCCGTGTCCCCCTTCCTCTTTCTGGAATCAATACACTCATTGGCTATTAGGACTGCATCCAGAATTTGCCTACTCCTAACAAAAGTATTTTGGCTTTTTGAAATTACACCTTCCACCAACCCCCTTAGCCTGATAGAGAGCACTTTAGCCAATAGCTTATAAATGCCTCCAACCAAGCTAATAAGACAAAAATATTTGATGTCCTCTGCCCCCTTCCCTCTTTGGTATCAGGGCCACAAAGGAGGCATTAAGACTCTTCTCAAAGCTTCCATACCTAAAAAAGAAGTCAAAGGTCAACAATACCTCCACTCTGACAGTTGCCCAGCAGTGCTTGAAAAAGGCCATACTGAATCCATCTGGACCCGGGGCTTTGTCCCCCATCACAAGCATTCAAAGCAGCCACAATTTCCTCCTCCGAGAAAGGCTTTTCCAACCCCTCAGCTGAATCTCTATCTAAGGACTTTACGTTCAAGTCATCAGCCCCCGGTCTCCACTCACAATTCTCCTGGAACAACTCCTTATAGTAGGAAGAGATCCCTGCCCGAATCTGTTGAACTTCACTAGGAACCTGCCAGCGAATCTTCACTACAGAAATACTGTTCTTCCGGCAATGGGAATTCACCACCTTGTGGAAAAATTTAGTGTTTTTGTCCCCCTCCAGCCATAAAGCTCTAGACTTCTGTCTCCAGGAAACCTCCTCAGCTTTGAACAACACTGCCAACTCCCCTCTCAACCTCTTCCTCCTCAACTTTTCCCTTTCCAAGATATCACCCAGCTGATCCTCAAGGTCTAACTCATGGATTTCATATAACATTTCCTGAATCTTGAGCTGCACATTACTGTACACCTCCCTGTTCCATTTTTTAATGTCCATTTTCAGCAACCTCAACTTCCTAGCTACGACAAAGCTAGGAGGTCCTTCCACCACCCATCCACCAGGTCTCCAAAGCCATCATAATCGAGCCACATGTTTTCAAAACGAAATGGCCTTTTCCCAAAACTGGAACCTCCACATTTCAGCAGCACTGGGCAGTCTTCTGACACCACTTTGGGCAAACAAGACTGCAAAATGCCACCAAACAACTCCTCCCAAGCTGAGGAGATCAGAAATCTATCCAACCTAGATTTAGCTTGTCCATCCCCCACCCCTGAACCATGTGAAAGCCCCTCCCCCCAGCGGCAAATCCATCCAGTCATCAGAGTTGATGAATTCAGAAAATTCCCTCATCCCCTTAGTCATCACTCCCCCTCCCCATCTCTCCCCAAGAAATCTAACCTTATTGAAATCACCTATGCACCATGGCACCCTCCAGCTCTCCCTCCTCCCTTGTGACTCCCCCCACAGCTCCCTCCTATCCACTGAAGACTGTGGACCATAAACTCTAGCAAAGGCCCACAAGCCCCCCCCTCCCCCCCCAAAAAAACTGACTCAAATTTGCAAGACACAGAAAACACCCCCACATGCGTCTCCCCACACATCTCACCTCTCTCAGGTTCCACAACTCTATGACCCCTCCTGCTGCCCCAATAGCATCCAGACTGACCCAATCCACAACCCTGGCAGACCAAAGACTCTTCGCAATCACTCTGGAGATAGAATTCATCTTGGTTTCCTGTAAACAGGCCACTGTAGGCTTCCAACTGCTCAGCAGCCTTTTCACCACAATTCTCTTATTGGGATCGTTTAGGCCTGTCACATTCCAAGTTATGATATTAACATTCATCATAACCCAGAAAAGCAGTCCCTGTCGTCCCTACTTCCTCCCCCTTCCTGCACTCATAATTGATTGTGCTTGACAAGTTCTTTAAAACTCTCTGTAACTTCCTTGCCGATGCTTCTTCCTTGCCCACAATCCAATAACTATTACTGTCGCCGATACTAGAGCTCTGCTGATTAGCATCTTCAATATCTCTGAACAACTGCATCATTCTATCTTCAAAGCCATTACAAGACACCCCACAATGGCGGCTAACCCATTGAACCTTCCTCATCACCCACTTTGACACTTCTGATTCACCCCTCTGAGCAGTCTATGGAACAATAACAGCTAAAGGGCTGCACATAAAAGGCATCTCATCATCCGCTCCAGCTCTAACCACAATCTGCCCTTCCCGAGCCACTTCTTCAACCCAATCATTAATTCTCCCTTCGTGCTCCACCACATCCTGAGAACTGCTGCACCCCACCCCTCTACCCACTTCTTCTATTAGAGAAGCAGACCCACTATCCCAGCTTCCAAACTCCAAATCCTCACTTTCAGATCCCACATCAAGAGTATCTTTATCTTTATCAGGATCGTTGATTGCATACTGATACTCGGCTCTCTCTTCCCCTGCATCCCCTTCTCCTCCATTGCCGGCTATTTCTGGAAAATCACCCCTCATCTCCGCCTCACTAATTTTGGAATAGCCCCCTCTCCCCCTGCCTCTTCAACCCTTCCCCTCATATACATCCACTCTCTCTCAAAGGCCTGTGCTCCGTCCTGGGCTCCTGTAATTGGGCTTTGCCCAACTATCTTGGGCTGCACCCCCTTCAAACAACTCATGGGATGAGCTGCTTTGCGAGATGGGCTTCCACTATGGGCCTGAGAAAGCTGACTGGACCCATTCCCTACATGGATATCACTACGACCTGGAGTTCTACCACCTTCTGGATCCTTCCAAGGCTTCCTATACGCATGGCCCATAACAGGCCCAGCCTGCCTTCTTTGGTCATGGCCCATCCCCAGCTTCTTACCACTGCCCCATCCCCCCTCTCGGACTCCGCCACCTGTCCTCCTAGATTTTTCAAAATTTGAAAACCTCCTGCCCGTACTTCTGCTTTCCATCCAGTGCCAACCTAGATCCCCCTCACCCCTTGCGTCAGCACTTTCACCACTTGCTTTCTGCACGTGAACCTCCTTCACCCCTGTCCATCCCCAATCCTCTGCAACGACTGCTGCTGCCTTTCCCTTCTCGGAGCTATCAGGGATAACATCAGGACCTGATTCAGACCAGATCGGAATAATGAACCTCCACCAGCCTACTTTCAAACGGATATTTGCCGGAATGGACTCCTGACTTGCCCGAACAAGGATTCTTACCCATTGGAGATGCTTTCTCTTCTCCGTCTCTTCATCAAACTACAAGAAACCCCCACATCGATTTCTGATTGTCTTTAACACCTCCTTACTCCACAAATGCACAGGCAAGCCCATAATCCTTACCCATATTGATTGCGGCTCTGTCGATCTAACACAGACACCTGCCGGATTCCAACTATCCAGAAATACAGGGTGACCTTCATAGCTCCACTCCTTCACGTTGAGCACTCTCTTAGCCTCCTCCTTCGAAGGAAACTCAAACATAAAAAATGTTACGTGCATATCCATCACCCTAATGCCTGCCGAGACCTTCCACTACCTGTCGACCCACCTTTGGACATTATCCGTGTTAGGTAGCTCCATATGAATGGGATCAAACCACCCAATGAGGCATCGCTGAAGAAAGTCCAACCTCTCTCGACACTCCGTCTCCTCCCCCCCTGACATCTTCCCAATCCTCTTCCTTTCCTCTCACCACCTGCATCACTGATGCCGGCCAATCCTTCATCTCAGCCACTTCCGTATATGACTGCTCATCCCTCAATCTCGTCTTTGTCTGAGGGAATGCCATTTTTCGTAAAGCTTGCACAGCCATCATCCACTTACTCTTCTCATCGACAGCCAGAATTAAAAGATCATGCCGACTAGCTCCTACCCACGACTCCACCTTCATGTAACTCCCTGCTGTATTCGATCGCTTCCACACCCACAAGCTTCTTCCCCTGCCATGGACAGCTCTAGGGAAAGTCGACCAATTCTTCTCCTTCGACATTTCCTCAAGGACATTGCACAATCACTCCAACTCCCAGCAAGTTAGCCAATCCCTACGAACAACCTTAACCCCTCGCTCAATGACCTGGAACACTTCCTTACCCTGTTTACCCACATCAGAAATCTCGAAGGTCTTCCCACTGAACTAAGCCATCGTCATTTTCTTAACCCAAAATCTTGATACCAGACTACCAATATAATTGCTCAAGACAACTTATAACAGAAAAACTAAAGCTACAAACATATTACAAAAGACACTAACACTCATTTGGATTGAGTTGCAAGGATAGGAAAAGAAATGGGAAGAAAAAAGAACTTTAATGTTTGGTTTAAAAATAAGGAATGAGAGGAAAAGAGAGGAGGGATGGAGGCACTCCGTTCAAAAGTGGTAAGAGATGGAAGGAAATGATTAGAGAATTAGTGATTAAATAGTTTGTCTCTACTTTCTAAAACAAGTGAATTCTTATTTTACCTTTTAGTCACACAATAAAACATTCCATTCATTTCCTTTCTCTACTCATCTTTCCCAAACAAGATGGGAGCATTACATTATCATTTCCTTTCTTTTTCCTTGTTACTTATCCAAACACGAAGGAGGAATTTCACTACCCTATCCCCTCCTCTCCTCTCAACTCCTTTCCTTCATAACTAATATTCTCCTCTCCTTTCCTAAGTATCCAAACAAACTAAGGTGAGGCAACAAAAAGAAAAGGGTTAATACATTTTCGTACCCTATAATTTTATACAAGTTTCAAATAAGGGTCTACATAACGTCCCTTGATTTACAAGTGCATTTTAATATAGTCCAATTGCAAAAATCAGACGCAAATGGTCAATGGAAGCTGCCCACGTGATAGCACATGATTACATTTTCATAACCTGTAATTTCATACGAGTTTCAAACAGTACCTATAATTTCATATGAATTTGAAATAAGGCCCTACAATTTTAGTTATGTTAACAATTAAATTACTTGAACGGACAATCAAGTGAGCATCTTACGTTAATGATGTTCATTTGTAAAAAGAACTAAACAAAAGAGGATAGCATTAGTTATGAGGGAGAGAAGAAGGGAGGAGAGGAGAGTGTAATCCCTCCTTCATACTTAGATAACAAATGAGGAAAAGGGGAGTGTAATCCTCTCATTTTACTTGAAAACAATTGAAGAAAGAAAAAAAAAGAAAGGATTATATACTTTTTTACTATTATGTCATAGGATAGAAGTGTCTTTTTATTTTTCCTTTATAATTTTAAGCTTAAAATTGGTATTACGAAAAATCCATTAAATGCTCTTTCTTTTCCTTCCGTCTCCATCTACTTTTGGGAGAAAAACAAATTGAATAAAATAAGGGTTAAGAGACCCTCCATCTCCCTTCCTATTCTTCCCTAATTTTAAACTAAGCACAAAATAACTTCTCCCTCCTTCCCCTTTGCTCTCTCCTTTCTTTCCAAATCCCTCAATCCAAGCAATGTGTAAATGTTTAAATTAAAATTATAGGACCTTTTTTGTAACCCATTTGAAATCAAAAGTATTAAAACGTAATTAATCCAAAAGGAAAAAATAAAACTATTAAATCTTAAATATATAACGATATTTTTTTTTTTGAAAAAATACAAATTATATTAAGGACGTGGAGCTCCTGGACACCCTCATTCTCTTTCGTTTTACTCCCCAAAATTCATCCAAAAGTAAAAGATTCAAAATAAGATTGGGATTCTGAACCCTTGGACAGCCCCCTAACACTGTTAAAGGGGAGGGGAAAAAAAAGGAACTAAGCTTTATCAATTCCCTCAAGAGCACATCGTGAACGCCTATAATGACTTCTCATTTCATACGGTACATAGCAGTATCTCACTTAGATCAAGCTAATTAATAAAAAAAAAAAACATCAATGACCTTACCGACCTAATCAATAATCTGAAATAGGAGATTAGAGTTTTCAAATTACCCCCATTGAACGGCGAGCGATTCGTAATCCCAGTACTCTCTGGGGCGAAGAACATTGACATCTGCGTAGACTCGAGCTTTGGACATGACCGCTATGTTCGAACCGTAGATCTCGGTCAACTTGTCGATTTTATCGCCGTTGTTGATTGTAGCGGTGGTGATGGTGGTCGGAGTGTTGGTTGGGATTTGAAAGGAGGATGTGGAGGGGGGTACGTTAGGCGGCTGAGCAACCGGCGCACGCAGGGCCACAAGGGCGCACACTAGAGAGATGCGGAGGAGTAACTGTACAGGATTGTGGGCATCTTTCATGTGCCGCCACCTCTAAAGCACAGCATAAACAAAATGAAGAAAAGCTTGTGGCAGCTTATCGCGTTATGGGAAAAAAACGGGGAGGGTATTAAATTATTAACTGCTTTCTTTCAAATCCATGTTCCAAATAACGCAATTCAATCATCCAAATAACGCAATTTAATCCGGTTATAAACAAACTAATGTGTGTGAGACATAATTTCTCTCATAAAAGCTCTATCAGATCCATGGTCAGACATAATTTCTTTGACAGACTTGATCCAATCATATTATATATGCTATATGTATATGTATAAGTGCCATATATGTGTGTGAGAGAGATATGCTAAATGTTATTACAATGATCAACTTTTAACACATGCCACTGATTGCATATATATATATATATATATAAGCACTAGTGTTGACCCGAGTGATGTTAAAAAAATAAATTATAATTAAAATATTATATATATATATGTGTGTGTAGGTATAGAATTACATATATGTATATTATTTAACTATTAATTTTTTATAATAAAAATATATTAAAAACTTCCTAAAATAAATTTTTCAGTCCAAAAAAGTACATCATACATTTTTTTCTTTAAAAGACCAAAAAAAAACCTTTAATACAAAAAAAATATAATTATTAACTTTTATCTTAACACAATTAAAAAATAAAAAAAAATATTACTTATTAGACTAAAATAACCTTCAAGTTACATTTAAAAAAAAATCCTAAAAAATCTATAAAATAATTTATACAATCTAAAAAAAGCATAACATTTGATAAAGTAAAATAAAATAAAAATTAGGCCTTCTAGATAAATAAAAAATGTTATGTTTTTTCTTTGGATTGAATAATTTATTTTATAAACTATTTAGTATTTTTTAAAATGTATATTGAAGGTTATTTTAGTCTAATCAATAATATTTTTTAATAGTGTTAAGATAGAAGTTTATATGTAAACTTTTTTGTAGTAAAAATTTATTTTTTAGATCTTCTAGATACAAAAATTTTATCATGAATTTTTTGAATTAAAAAAATTATTTTAAAGACCTTTTAGTATTTTTTTTACCTAAAAAAATCACCTTAATTCATATCTGTCCTGTATGTATATTATTTAAGTATTAGTTTGTGTGTCTATGTCTATATATATATATATATATATATGCTATATTGGACAAATTTAATTCCAGACTTTTGGAGAAAAAGACAATTCTACTTGGAGAAATGTTCTAATCAATTTCCACTACTCCTCTTTGTTCCTCAATTCTGTACATAAGTAAACTTTTTGGTTAACTATTTTTTGTAAAAATTTTAGTTAAAATTTGGACACTTTCATTATGTTATTATTGGTAGGATGTATGTTCTCGCATTCAAGACATTTTACTATTATTTAATAAATTTGATTGCTTATTATTGAATTTCATATTGTCGTACATATAGATGTTATTATTTTATACCACGAGATGGTTAGTCTCTGAAGTTATTGGAAATAGTTCATGTATATAAATGAGAATTATGTACAGGAACTTATGATCAAGCAGTTTTAGAATTGTTCGCAGTCATTGATGAGATTAGGCATTTTATCTATAAGATTGTAATGCATTTGATCTCTATGTAATGAAATGATTTATCTCAACCACTAGAGTACTAGACTCTGAATTATTGCGTTGGTGTATTTAGAATACACTGAACTGAATCACTATAAGAAATGTTTCATATAAAATTGTCATATTTGATGTGATTCTTATATTCACTATTCGCAGTAAATTCTTAATCCTAAGAGAATAGTGGACTCAAGTTTTTAACGATGGTAACTTTAAGTTACTGATGAGTGAGGTCTCTTAGATCAACACTTTGGTATCTTGAAAACTTTTTGTTTAGACTGTGTAAACACATATTTTTAAGATGGAATTTACACTCTCTAAATTAGAAAGAATGATATCACTAATGTATTAATTTAATTGATTAATCACTGAAATCTAGATATGGTCTTTTCAATAAATTGTTTATTGAAATGTTGACAATTTTATAGTGATTAATAATTGGTGAATTAAGTTATAAAAATAATTAGATATTTGTTTGACAGTGTATAAGTCAAAATCCTAATTATTGATATCCAAATAGAAAGACCTACTGTATATCTTTAGTAATTTTAGGTTTTTCTCTATTTCATCAAGTTAGAGTGTAATTATAATAATTATTAGAATTAATTATAATTAATTAAGAGTTAATTAAAAATTAATTGACTAATTAAAATTAATTTGGTGAGATCCTAGATTTCTCATTTTATTCTAATTTTACAATTTTTTATAAATATGTAATATAAAAAAGATAATCGTACACAAACTAATATATTATTTTTTTTCGAGAGAGTAAAAAAAGCGATTGCGCTACTTTGTTGGTGGTGGTCATGTTTGGGATGTTCAATCTGATGGCGTAACAATGATTTGTGAAAGGACAATGGCGGAATTAATGCTGGTGAAAAAGTAGAGAGAGATATAAAAGATGTAGAAAGAGATGAATACGGGTTTGAAATTGAATTTGTCAAAGTATAAAGATGTTGGAATAGAGATCGTGGGGATATTGGGTTATCAACTTAGTGGGTAGTTAATAAAAATTGACATAAAAAATAGAAAGCTGCCACACAGGATTTACAAAGTAGAGAAAGCGTCACGTGGAACTACATTGTTATAATATATTAATTAATATTGACCCGTGATATGCACGGGTATTACAAAAATAAACATAAATATTATAAATAGATTTATCATTAGAAAATCTTCCTAAATTAGATCATAATTTTAAAAATAATATATCTAATTAAGAAATTTTGAAAATAATTTAAAAATTACAATTCTAATTTATCAGAACAATAACCTCTTGTGGCCTCATTTTCAAGTGCTGACGGCATTATTGCATCATTTCCTGTATTCTTTATTAGTGTCATTAAAAAAATATTTTAAAAAATAATAAATAGTTTTTAAAATGTTTAAATGATTAGAATAATAATTTTATTTAGGAAATCTTATAAAAATTTTAATTTCATTTAAACTCTTTTTTTTCTCTCTTTTAATGGAAACTTCTTATTAGATAGATTTTTATCAATTTATAGAAAAATTTAAAGAAGGAAGAAACAAATGAATCAAAATGGTTTTAGAATATAAAAGAAAAGGGAAAGAAAAGAAATATTTAAATAAAAAATATGTAAAATAAAAAATTAGTAATTACGATATTATGCATGGCATTATTCTTTGTAGTTTCTTTTAGTATTATATGTGATTCTGAATTTATTTAGTAAGTCATCAAAGAAATTATTAATTAAATATTACTTATTAAAATATATTTAATTAATAAAATAATAATTTGTTTTAAAAAATATTAACATGATTAAAATATTCTCTTTTATATAGAAACCTCTAAAACTTTTATCCCTTTTAAATGAGAATTTGTTTTCATATATTTATATTTATATCTTTGTAGTGCCTAATTCATTATTTAGAATCAAACTAAAAGAAAATACTATACATGGATGCATATCCCCTCGTACACATAGTATATTCATAATTTAATAAATTCACTAATTATGCACATGATTATACTATAAGGTAATTTTATCACTTAAGGATAAGTATATATCAATATTAACAATGTAAAAATCAAACCATGAAAGAAGTAAAAGAGCAACAAAACTACGGTAGTTAATATGTAAAAGTTTAAAATTGTAATAGATAAGGGAAAAATATGTGAATTGTATAGTGGGTAGTTAGGGATTTAATTTTTATTTATTTATTATTAATTAATTAATGAGAGAAGTAGAATTAGAAATTGAGGGAATCCTAGAATGAAGGAAACCAAAAAAAAATATAAACCAAGTAATTGTATGCTGTCACATAGAATTTTAAGTTAAAAGAAGCCATGTGGATCTACATTACTATAATATATTAGATTCATGATATTGAGGTATGTTAAACGTTAATACAACAGGTTTTACATCAGGTTTAACCCCCAATTCTAGTGATACTATGATGTGCTTAATGCATGTTATTACATCAGGTTTAGTCCCATATTCTAGAGTGAGAATGTAGTGTGAGAGAGAGAGAGACACGGACTAGAATTATAATTGTGCATAGATATATATAGACATATAAATATCTATATATATATATATAGGGAGAGAATACATTAATAATATATTTCATTTTTTAAAATTTTTTTAAATATATTTTATTAAGAATTCAATTCTTGGGTTGGGTCGATTTACCCGATCTTTAAACCAAAACTAAACCAAATAAACTGGTTCTAGAACTGGCCCAACTCGAATGATTCGGTTCGATTTGGGTTAGTTCAACAGTTCTCAGTTTTTATGTGCATCCTTAACTAAAACCCAACATAACTAGCACAAGTACTCACACGGGTGTGGGGCCCACACACATCACACTCAAATAGACCCCACACCCATGTAAGTAGTTGTGCTAATTGTGTTGAGTTTTATAGACCCCACACCCATGTAAGTAGTTGTGCTAGTTGTGTTGAGTTTTAATTGTGCCATAAAACATTACTCATATCAACATCTCACAAGTTATTTTATTTTATTTTTGAATTAATTAACCTCACGACACCTCGTAAAAATACTTTTAATAATTATAACATCCAAACACATTTTTAATTAGAGCTGAATGACAGTAGGTCATTTTGTTTTCGACCTCATGTCCTTTTTGATGAAATGTCACTAATCATTTTTAAAATATGACATTTTTAGCTCTTATATTAAATTTCACACAATGATCACCGCCCCTCACAACTCCTTTCAACAAACACTGCCATCACAATAATTAGGGCGACGCTTTGGAAACCTCTAAGAGCTTCATCTTCTTTAAATTTTTTCTACAAACCAAATCAGGACTTGTTAATTAATTATTATGATTTGCAATTAGTAACTAAGAATGGTAGAATAAACATACCTTTGCAGCACCAATAGCTGCGGCCCACCACTAGCTCATTTTGGTAAGATTGTTAGAAACAAAAGAGGAGAAAGATGTTATATAACGGAGTGGTGGTGGAAGAAAGAGCGCAAAGAGACAATATGGTATGTGGATGAAATTGATGCGAGTGGCCAGTCTTATTCTCAAAGGGAAAATAGACTGTTAGATCAATTTTTGCATTTGGTAGGTGTAAGCTTTGAATTTTTGGTAGTTCAATTTTTGCATCTGGTCAGTGTATGTTACAGTACAAAATGGTTAAAAGACTTGATAACCAAGTCTTGATCAAACAAAAAAACAAAAAATAAAATAAAACAATTACCCATGGCAATTGTTTGCCCAAAGCTTTTACCAAAACCTAGAAATACACACGCACACACACACATAATTGATTGAAACTAATAACAACCTAGAATTATCTTAATTTTTATGAAACTGTAAAATTTTACAGTTTTCCAACTATTGAATTTTTAATCACCCGTGTTTTAAATACTATGTTTTTTGGGACAAATTTTCACTAACTTGAAATTCTATTTTGAGCATCCAACAAGTGACCAAAAGCTCAATAAAACTAATAACAACTAAGAATTTTCTCAATTTTTATGAAATTGCCAAGATAAATTTTTCACTCGCTGGGACGATTTTTTACTATTTTGGAGCAATTTTTTTCTTCAAAATTTAATATTCAATATCGATCTTATTTGATTTATATCGATTTTTAGAGTACAAATATATAGATTTTATTCAAAACGGATATATATTTTACAAGTTATTGAATTTTGAATTTTGCACAACTTTTTTGAAATACTCTCCTATATAACTTAGTTAGAGAAGGGATATTTTAGTCACAAAAAAAAAATTTGAAAGACTTGTGGGGTTAATATGTTTGAGTGTGAACCTTGTGATAATTCTCTTCTTTTTTTTCTTTTTTTTTTTATGGACTTGTGGTTGAACGACTCTTTTTTTTTATACAACGATGGGAATCGAATCTATGCATAGACATTTACACCACTCGTTAAAGTTTTAAAATGTAATTACATGCAGTTATGTGAGCACCTTTCATTAACAATTTTGGCTGAGTAGTTACAATTGAATTAGATTGAGTTGAATTTGTAAACGAAGTGATTTAGTTATTTAAATTATGGAAAATTATAGAGTCTTATTTGGTACTTGCATCAAATTACAAGATAATAAAATTTAATTAACCCCCCTCCCCAAAAAAAAAGGTTTTCAAGACGTTTTTAACCTATATTCTGTTCCAAATTTCACTTCAGACATTATAAAAAGTTTTAAGTAAGTATTTTTATATTTTGGTTCAATTTAAACAAAATTCCAACAATCTAGAAGAGAAGTTAATGAAATTGTTGTTAATCATTATATTACCAAAATCCGTTTTATAATAGCAATAGAATAATAAAAGAAAAATACAGAATTTGTTGTCTGTATTCTGTAAATACAGAATTATTTTTTTTCTTTTTGTATTCTGTAAATATAGAACAAGAATTTGCAGAGAACAAAAAGAAAACTAATTATGTTCTAAGTTTTAAACAAAGTAATTTATGATTTTGTAGAATTAAAACTTAGAACAAGGTTACTGTTTAGAAACAATATACATATTTGACCAAAAGCAGAAAACTAGACATGGAAGAAACTTACAGGTTTTAGGAACTGACCAAGTCTAGCATTTGACGCTATCTCCTTAAGACAGAATACGCCCTCGCACTTGGTGCTTACGATTGAATGGTCGTTTGCCTCTTAGGATGAAATGGTCTCACACAAAGAAGAAGCATTACAGTCTCTGCGTATAGCGAACCAGACTTCTGTTTCAGAACTCTCCTAAACTATATGAATGCACAGAAAAAATGTAATAAATCCAATGCAATGCATGTAGGTGCGTAGGCTTACAATCGCAGCTATTCAATGAACAGCTACAGGAAGAAGACGATTCAGTCAAAATTCAAACCAAGGTTTTAATCGCAAAATGACGTCATTTTTTGGATTTAAACCTGTCACGCCCTGAATTTCCATAAACCCAGGAGTGAGTGAAATTGAAATAAGAAAAGTACAGGAAAGGTCATTAAGGCAAATTCAATTAATTTTGCATTCCTTCCCCTATATTTCCCCAAAATTTTAAGTGAAGACTTGCCATTTAACCCAACCAAAATGGTCTCCTAATGTTGCTCAAGCATCTCTTCCAACTAATATTTAAAATAGTTTAAGTCATGTTCAAAAATGGCTTCTAAAATAGCCCACTCAAAGTCTCTAAATATGCCCTTGGATAATGGTCCAAATGGGCCCAAATGTCCTAAGACATGGGCCAACAGTAAGTCAAATATCCTACCCAAAATGGTCCTAGTAAGTGGCCAAACATGGCCTTGAAACATAACTAAAAAGTGTCCAAAAAAAAAAGCCTAACATGGCTTGATGTAATGGCCTAAAGTAGCCTAAGATGGGCTCAAAAAATAGGGTCAAGTATGTAATTAAATGGCCTTGAAAGGCAGGTCATGAAATGTCATGACGTGGTCGAAGTAGCGGCTGTACGGCAAGGCAAGGCAGCTACACGCATGGGCAAGGCAGGTGCATGTCACGCCCCGAATTCCAGTGAACCCGAGGCGTGAGTAACGAGACGAAAGAAATAAAATAATAAAGAAATAAAGGACAATTAAGGACAATCACATACATTCCATACACTGTTCTGATACATTACATAAGGTCTGGTCCATTAGTTCACGACATACAAAAATAAGAAATAGCCTCGGGCTTATGCCCTTGTACAATATTAAGTGCGCCCCTCGGGCCAAACATAATCTATAATCAAATCATCTCTACGTCTCGCACAGCTGGAACGTCATCTGAAATGTTTGTCCCATGAATGGGTCAGCTCAACTGCTAGTACAATATAATGTTAATGCAAGAAACAAAATTAAGGGCATGGCATGTGCAAGTGTACAGTTATTTCTATATGGCATTCAATATCATTATGGCAGTACGTGAACAGTATGCAGTATATGAGCAGTATGCGTGACACACCCATGCAACTCTATGCCACCATGTCTCGTCTTACGGTCCTTCCTCGATAGCCCGAGTACTAATATATGTCTCGCTTCACGGTCCGGAACCCTTCAGGCATGCGAGTACCTAATGGCCGATTTTGGGTTTTTCACCACAGGATCTGCACCCTCATAATGCACAGCACCACATGCTCAACTCACACCATGTCCAGGGAATCACACTATGCCAATATGCTCTGATTCATTCATGCCACAATATAATCTCGATGATGCATCTCATTCACACATGAAGCATGCTTTCAATCACATAATTCATAGTCTTAACAGTTCTCACAGAATATAATCCACACACTATACTAACACATGCGATATACACATAATCATTATCCACATTATCGCCCAACTTACAGCAAGATAACATGAAGCACATAAGCATGTGAACAATCAAACAAATATGTGAAGCATCAAGTCAACAGAGCAAGCATTCCTAAACTCAATTCTGTTTCTTACTTAGCACAATATATCGTACCTGATGGGTCAATCTCAATCTCAGGAAAGTGTACTCGTAGTATAGCAGAACCACAGTAAGAATACCGAAGGTTAGATCACCTTCTCCTTGCCTTTCCGTGTCCCTAAAATCATAACATGTGACTCAGTCCATTTGTTTCCTGAATGATGCTATTCAACAAATTTTATGTCTTTATTTTATAAGTTTCTATTTTGTTAAATTAAACTCTACTATTGAGTCTGGAACGTCGAAAAAAATAAGTTTAGGTTTTCGTGGAATTCAATTCGGACATCTGGACTCAAAAGGGTAAAATAGTAATTTTGCACTCTTCACGGGTCCTTACATTTCGAGACATCTTTTCACAAATCGGACTCCACGGTTGAGTCCGGATTGCTCAAGATAATAAAGTTTCACTATTTTTTTACTTAATTTGGAGTTCGTTTGACTGCGTTTCAATTCAGGGGTAGTTTGGTAATTTTAAATGTTATTACGGGTCTTTTATTTTTCGAGACTCCGTCTCATAAAACGGACCTCACCATTGGCCTCAAAATGGTCGAGATAGTCAAAATACACTAATGACTTGTCCCATTTGAACTCCGAATTATTTTAGGATATTTAAATAATTAAATTAAATTAATTAATTAATTAATTTAATTAACATTTTATTAATATTTTATTCTGGTGGGGTCAAATCATAATAATTAATAGTTAGGGGGTCATTTGATAAATTTTGAAAGTTCTGGGTCAAAGTTCAATTTCAAAAAGTCCTATTTTAAACAAGGATAACCAAACAGTGAATAGTGACAGAACAGGGATAGGATATCCCCATTCTGATTTCAATTCCTATTTCAATTTCTTATGCGTGTAACCAAACGCTCTGAATTCCAATTTTTAATTTAAAACACTTGGCTGACACGTGGCAGGGGTGGGTCGGCCTTGGCCCGACCCGAGCCCAGACCCGACCCGAGACCCGAACCCGACGCGGAACAATACTTCATCTTGCCCGTTTTTTCGATAGGGTTCCGGTGAGGTTTCGGCGCCTTTTCCGGCGCTGGAAACATTTTTTCGATGGATTTTCACCGTTTCAAAAATGCAGTTCTCTTCATTTTCTCCCAAGGATTCCATATATGGGCTCGGTTTTGGGTTTAGATCATCGGATTTCCACGAATAGAGGGTCAAACCCCTCGGTCAACTCTCCGGCCGACCTTTCTTCTTCATTTTCGTGACTGGTTGGTCACTGTTTGGACTCCCTCTTTAACCCAATGAGTTTCTGCACTCATAGGGATCATTTTCCCAACAACCAAACAAGGTTTTAAACACATTTCTCCTAGCCAACCGATTATCGTCCCTACCTATCACCCACTTTTTCTCTCTCATCTCACCCATTTTAGCCCATTCTTGTTATGTTGTTTCCCATTTTTCATACCCTACAGGACCTAGGAATTTAAATCAAACAATATGCTACAAAACAGATTGTGTATATATGAGATTTCTAGAGAGAGAAAGTAAACGGGTTGAGGTGTTTACCTCAACAATGATGCCTCCTTTTTGCCTTGCCTCTGCTTCTCAACCTCTATTTCTCCTTCTTATCTCCTCAGCCTTTCTTTCCTTTTTCTTTTCTCTCTAACCGACACCCCATATACATACCTACGGATACACACATATCACCTCATCTCTCTCTTTCTCTCTCTCTAACCATGCCCTGAAACCTCTCTGCATACTCCATCAACCACTCCTGCCAACACCACTCTTCATTGAGTGTTTCACACTCAACCAAATGCACACACACACAACAACTCACTTATACACACGCACACTCACTTGGCACACATAGTGCACTCACTGTTTTATACATATATATATATTCACCCACTTGCACACACAAAATCAGATTATATATATATACACACATATAATTATACACACACATTTAATATTTTTAAACACACACAATCATCCATATACACACATCACATTCCACACTTTAATAATAATAATAAGAATAAGAATAAGAATAAAAAAATAACCAACAAAAATTATTTATATAAAAAAAATTTTTGTGGTTATTACAGTGCAGGCGGCCAGGCGTGCGGGGCTGTGGGCTGGGCACTGTAGCAATAGAGAGCAGATTTTTTATTTTTCTGCAAAATTGATGTTCATGGTTGCAACCTGATTTTTCCTATTTCTGAATTTTTACTGTAGCGGCTGCGGCTAAATTTCTCTAGTTTTAGCCTATTTTCTCAAGGCTTTTAACCCCCACTTTGTGGCACTTTTTCCCACTTATTCACGGGCATTTTATACACCTAATGGCTCTTTTAATTTTACAAAATTTTGACATAGTTTCCTTTATTTTCTAAGCATTTTTTCACCTAATATTTTGCAATTCTTCATATGTATAAGTATGTCACAACCCACCCTCACTCGGTAGCCACAATTCATGTAAATTAAACATACATCCCTTGTTGCCAACATACACATCTATTTGTCTCAATATATATATATATGATGCTCATTGAATTGAGATATCCTACACGTCATTTCTTTCAACATATATACATATATATATATATATACACATTTGATACACATTTAACAAAAGTACACCACTTGTCATTTGGGTTGTAAACCCTTACATTACAAAATGATTCAAGGTCTATAGTTCACCATTCATCCACATTGAAATACAAGTCTTTTGGGCTTATGCCCATACATACAAAATATGCCACAAGAGCCAAATATCGTTCAAGGTTCCTTTTCCTCCTACCTTCAAGACTTCATTAAGTCTCAAGTACTGGGAGCCTCATCTGTAATATGATATCTCACGAGGGGTCAGCTCAACTGCTGGTATGACATAATACTAATGTAAAGAACAAAATTAAGGCGTGACATGTGCAAGTGTACATTTATAAACTATATGCCCTTCCAATTCATTAAAGCAATGTAATGGCTATATGCGTGACGCACACATGTTACTCTATGCCACACCCATGTCTCGGTTTACGGATCGCTCCCGTTGGATCAATGAGTCCCAAATGCAATGGCCAATTTTGGGTTTTTCACCATAAGATCTACACCCTCATAATGCATAGCACCAAGTGCTCAACCCATACTATGTTTTCAAAGGATTCACCATATGCCAATATGCTTTGATTTCACCATGCAACAATGCAATCTCAATGAAGCATTTCATCAAACACATGAAGTATGCTTCAAATAATGCAATATACTTAAAGTAACAATAACCTTTGAACCATAAAACTTTGTCTACATGAACCTAGCATGTAATCCAATCAATTATACATATAAACACACTACATATTCACAATCTTAACAATTTCTCAAAAGATCATAAAATACATTAAGTACCAACACATGTGATAAATCATAACTCTCAAACCACAAGAGTTTCTCTACATAAACATAAGCTAAAATGCAATGAATCAAACATATAAACAAGTTACATGTTCATCACTTTGACAAATTCTCTAAGATTACAAAATACATAAAGCACCAACACCTTGAATAAATCATCACTTTTCAACTACAAGATTTTGTCTACATGAACATAAGCTAGAACATAATGGATTATACATATAGTCATGGCTCATGTTTATCACTTTACCAAATTTTCAAGGAATAACAAAGAACACACAAATACATAAACAATCAACTCTAGGTTTTTCAAAGAAATTATGTCCTAAGTGATTTTCTAACATCAAATAAACAAATGAATCAGTCAATTAACATATAAATCACTCATAAACTTAATCCAATTCCTTACTTAGCAAAATAGCATACCTAAAAGGGTTTTTTTTCAACTCTTGGGAGTTGTGTTCGCTGTGCAGCTTAACCGATTAGTGAGAATATAGGTCTTGATGAGAGGAACAACTTCCTATAAGGAAGCCTTGCAAGAATCTTGGCCTAGAAGTGTGTTTTGGTGGCTTGAAGCTTAGAGAACCTAGGGCTTTTCTTCACTTTTCTCCCATGCACGAAGTCTGCTCTGAATCTTAGACCAAAATATGAAAAAAAATACACTAAGGGGTTGTATTTATAATGGAGCGGCAAAGGTGCAAAATGACCATTTTGCCCTTAATGAATCCAGGACCCCATTACACTACAACCCGTCCCGAAATGCCTCAATTCGATATTTTGTTTTAGCCAAAGTTCTTAAAATTATTTTAAATAAAAATTTTTAAAAAAATCTATTTTCACCTGCAGCCGGGTTTGGCTGGTTCCACCCGGGCCACCCGGGATGCCCTTTTGGTCTAATTTTTAAATATGTCTCCAAATAGGCTCAAATTTTTACAGGAGGTGTATTTGGACATTATAAGTATATTTCCCTTCTATGGCATACTAAAAATATGCTTCTAAATATGACTTATGTCTAAATTTGCATGTATAGTACCTTATCGGCAAATGGTGCATGAATAGTGCTCTACCGGCAAAACAAAAAATTCACTTTCATTTTTCTAGGTCTCTAAAAGACCAAAATCAAACACAATCAAAAAATGACAACATTTGGAATTTAATTAATCTGGTAACTTAAACGATAACGTTTTAGACTATTTCTAATAGAAACAGAAACGACAACATTTTGGAAAATTATTTAAATGAATTTTTCCCAAAAAGATATATACATAGCGGGCCAAGGCCTAAACCCAAACTTGAACTCAACTTAACCTGGCCGGGCCCAGGGGGCGCTCGCGCGCGTGTTGTGAACCAAACATGTGCTAGGTCTTCCCCCTTCCACAAAACTTAGGTACCCCTTAGAGCCCAAACCTTTCTTCAAGGTAATTGTATATATATACTCTTTAAAAGCCTTGTAACCATCCTATGTGGGACACAAGCTTCAAGCTTTTGTTACCATTTCCAAGTGGTGATGTTTAGAGGCAATTTCTCATTCACTCCTTAACGATTTTGAGCAACCCAATACATGATCTTAATCTTCTCATGAAGGAGAACACATTTCCATATAGACCCACCAAAATTAATGTGTGGGGCCCACTTTAATTTTACCTCAAAGATGGCTAATTATTATGCTCAAAAATCCACTTTTCCTAATAATTGTGCAAGCGTCAATGTGTGGCAAAATGCCCTCACATGCCTCCTACCATATTTTAACCTAAGCTTTCTTACATATAGCTTTATTTTTAGATAGGAAGGAGAGAGGCTAGAGGGATGAAAGATAGGTTAGAGAGATCGTAGAGATATGCCAGAAAGAGAAAGTGAGAGATAGAGAGTAATTACTTGTTGACAAGAAAGAGAAAAAGAGGACCTTTAAGAGTTGTTTTCTGATTTTACATATAGTGAAAAAGCTGTGATGAAAACTTCTTGGATAGTTGAGTACCCTGGTAGAACATTTACTGGTTATACCAAATAATTGTTTTAATTTCAAAATGTATGGTTTCTAAAAAAAATAGTATCAATTCTTTGCTAAAATGATTATAGGATGTAGGTGGCTATATTTCTTTGTATGGTTGGACCTTTTAAAATGTGAACGTAGGAAATAAATCATTGACAAACCAAAACAGAAGGTACTAAAAACAGAAAATGAGTTGGACAAAGAATATAGTTAGAAGGAGCCAACAAATGATGAAAATTGAAAATTTGAAAAATATGCTGAGAATAGAGAAGATAAGATTGTTAGGTCGGACTTACTAAAAAAAAAGATTGCATGGTCAAAGGATAATATCGAGAAGTATCAAAAGAAAATAAAGTTTACTAGTCTTTTGTAATAATCTCTTGGATCATAACTGGAGTGGCAATTGGTATTTGCTTCGAGTATGGTGGGACTGAGACAAGAAGCAATTTGTTGTACTTACAATAAAGTTAGTGTTGTGCGACTAGGAATTTTTTTAATGTAAAGGATGCTTTAGTTCTTGTAATATTTGAGTAACATGATATTGCTATTTGATTTATATGGTTCTTTTAGTCAATCAATGGTTGCTTTGCTTTAGTTATGTGTGGTTATAATATTTGCAACTGTCATAACAATAGTAACACAAGTTCAATATAAATTGTTAACAAAAATCTTTGTTATTGTCATTCAGATTAGAAACTAATAATTGTAACACCTTACCATTACAAATCATGTTTACCATACGTTATAATGTCTCGTATGTCCAACAATTAATGCCAAATGCAAAATCTAAATGTCTCCTGAATATGTCCAAAAACTAATCATCGTTAAAATGTGATCCATTTGCTTAGAAACGCATCATTGTTACAGAAGATCATCTATATTGTCCAAAAAAAAAAAAAAAACACAAACATTTTCTAGAATTTTCAGCACTATTTCCCCTAGGAGATGATCTTTAAAAAATTGACATCTCTACATAAAAGGCGATGGTTGCCCATTCATGTTCCATCAACACTAGTAAAGTGTTGCAATGGTTTCACTAGTAGAGCAGTAGTCTTTGGCACAAACAATATACATGGCTTATCAAAAGATATAGGAGTATAAAATTTCCAACCTCTTACAACTTGTAAATATAACCATGCTAATTAAAATATGTTGAATGTAACATATGCATAAACATTTTTATAGGCATATACATAAGGAAATTATATCTTTCCCTTTATGACCACCATAATAGGGAAATTAAATATAAGCATGCTAATTAAAATATGTTGAATGAGCCTTGGCTGTGTTCAAACAACCAGGATAATGAGGTCGTGCGCACTTTGTTATGTGCTCTCGTGCATTTGGTCATTCTAATGACTAGGATAGTGAGTTCCTAATGGGGCTTCGTGGGATCTCATAGGAATTCTTCGTCAAATGACCAAAGTAGTGAGCTTAAAAATGAATTCATTAAAGAGTTCGTTCGAATGACCAAGGCCTCGTTCAAACGACCAGTCAAGAATTTGTGAGAACTTCTTCAAAACTGATTAGGAAACTGCTCTATTTTATCTTAGGACTATATATAGTCTTTAGCATGGTTTTGAAAGGACTTTTGGTTGCTATAATTTATTTCATACTTCTAGTTCTAGAGTGGTGTGAGATTTGTATGTGGATCTGATGATGCAGATTTGTTTGATAGTGAGAGAATGTGAACCCCGATGATTGTTGTGATAAGGATGGAAACTTCCTTTGATTATGGACCATAACCTTACGTGAGAGGCTTCCCAAGCTTATGAGTTAGCAACTCATGAAGGGCATGATACAGGCGCTCCGGGGCCCCTGTGCATATGTTGAAGACATCATAAACTTATCGGCATATCATACTGCATTCATGGAAGCAATTGTGTTTTTTTTTTTTCATTAAGTGCTTGTATTGACTGTTTAGAAGAATGCAGTGGACGACAATTGACTTGTTATTGGACGATGGCTGACTTATTATGTTATGGCATGTGTTTGATATCTACTAGGATGGTGTGATGGTCACACCTTGTTAATTTATTTTGTTAATGATTATATTGGTTGTATTGCCAACCTGTTCTGTATATCTGTTGTCATTAAAAGTATATTTTGTTCTGTTGGCTTTAAAATAGGAAATGGAGGTGCTTCGTGAAATTTTATGTTTACACTTATGTCATATGTTTGACCTTCTTTATGTCGACTACTTAGCTATTATTGTTAAACCACATGTAGTAGTGCTACACCATCTTGATACTCATATTTATGACTGTGTTTGGGATATGTTGATATTGTGTGCTTGTAATGCATACTGGACTTTAGGGAGTGTCATTTTCGGACTTGCATTAATTTTTGCATTCTGCTTGCTTGTGTGTTTTGGGAAACTGTTCATGGGAATGACAAGTATTGACTTGATGGAAGATAGAAGCAGGAGCAGTACATAGTGGACTGAAGTCATTGTAGCATCCAGTTATTTATTGTATTTATTCTTTTATTTATTAAGGATGCCTATACCCTTTAGACTATTCATGTATATGCCATATATATAAGAATTGTTGAGTCAGCTCTAAACATCACCATAATGTACATTGTTGATGGATGACTAGTATAGTTATTGTGATAGTAAGCAATTTCAATTAATCCTGTTACGAGACTTGAACAACTCTAATCAAGGATCCGAACTAGAACCAATTAAAGAAGAAGCAACATTAATTAAAGGAAATCATTCAAAAATAAATAAATGGCATGTATTTTATATATTTGACTAGGATGGTTAGTTCTATTACACACCTTATCCGGTTCCATTGACCCCGTAGTCTAGCCCTGCGGGTCATGGGCGTGACAATTCGAACCAGAGAATAACCAAATGATTATCCTGAATTAGAGAGATTAGGGTTGGTGATTTTGAGAATAACCAAGTAGATGGCAAAGTAATTACCCCCAAATTGAGCCCAAAACCGATTACCCCATAATCGATCACATATCATATAGATCGATGTCATTCCGATTTCACTCTCATAGACCACCGTGTGTTGTTGTTGTTTACCTCTTCACTAATTTTGTGTGCATGCATGTGTGTGAAAGAAAGAGAGGGAGAGATTGTGGTTGGCGTTTTGAGATTGGTTAAAGAGAGATGGAGGGGTGTGATGATCAATGGTGGTTCATACGATTGGAAACATTGGCGAAGGTGGTGGTGACAGCTTTGGCGGTGGCATTAATTTGTACTAATGGTAGCTTGGAATAGAAAAACTAATAAAGACAAGTAAGATGAAGAGGTGTTTTCTGGTGGTGCAATTGGTTCCTCCCGTGGAGGTTGTAGACACCTAGATTAAGTAGTAAAAATGAATTAATGAATATGCTAAGAAACCTACTTCAAGTAAGGACACTTCCTAATTGAGTCATATTCCCATTAGGACTCTTCTTGACAGAGTCTTATTCTTGCCAGGACTTTCCTGCCATAGTCCCGGTTCCATTAGGACTCCTCTTGATAGAGTCCCACTCCCGTTCGGACTCTTCTGCCAGAGTCCTAGTCCAAGTAAAACTCTTCCCAGTAGATTCTCACTCCTATTAGGACTCTCTAAATAAAGTCCCAGTCTAAATAGGACTCTTCCTAACGGAGTCCCACTCTCGTTAGAACACTTCTAACAGGGTCCTAGTCCAAGTAGGACTCTTTCTGATAGAGTTTCACCTTGTTTACGACTCTTCTGCCCATCGGAAGTCGTTTCGGTAATTTCAGTAACTTTTTACCCACTAAGGACATTTTGATAATTTTGGCATAATCCTACCCTCAGTAGGACTTCTTAGTTACTTGAGGGGCATTTTTGTAATTTTTGTATCATTTTACCCCTTTCCTAGTAATTTGATAATTTTAGTCCTTTGGTGACAAATTGGGGGTAATTTGGTTATTTCACATATCTTGTGGCAATTTAGAGATTCTCCATCGAATTGGGGGCGATTTGGTAATCTTGAGTGATAGTAGTCTATTTATGCTTAATTAGAATTTTTCACTTTTAGAGTTTCCATGGATCTGGTTGCTTGATATTTTCTCAAATAGAGATACATTTAACTTAGACGTTTTCATTTTAGAGTTTATTTTCCATTTAAATTATATTTTCTTTTAGCTTATTGGCTCTTACATGTAAACACCAATTCAATTGATTCGTGTATTGTCACAATTATTTATTAATTCATTTAGTTAGGATAATCATTTTTATTTAATTTTTTTATTTATTTAATTAGATCATTATCACTCAAGACATGATTTTAACCCTCCATTTTAGGGTTTCATCTTAGACCCTTGGATCAAATCTCTATATTTTCCTATAAAAAGAGCCCCAGGCCATTAGTTTAAAGAACACAAAAATATACGAAGGGAAGACGATTTCTATAGCCTTATGCTTTTTGTTTAATTCTAGAGTTCTCTCTACAAGAACTCTCATTCTCTCGAGGTCGAAGCCCTGCAGAAGTGACAACCTCTCTCTGCGAAACCAATCAAAATGACGCTTTCTAAACCGAAGAACAAGTCGGAGATTTGCTCGACTACCACAACTGAATAAGGTATGTTCTCAAACCCTTAACAGTTTTCTTTAGATCCGGTTGATCTCGCCTTTTTTATCACTCTTGATAAAAGAAGGTAAATCGGAGAATTACTCTGATTCTATTTTCTGAACGGATATGTAAGAAACCTTCGGACCCGAGTCAAGTTTATTTCTTGTCTTTGCTATTCTATTTTTATTTTTTTACACCAAATTCTTTATTATTTTTTTCTTCCATACTCACATTGTTCTTTTCAGTTTTCTCATAACAAAATAGCCTTGCAAGTGAATATTCAAGGCCGATCCGTCCAGATCGGGCGAGGTGGGTGCCTAACACCTTCCCACTCTATACTTTAGCCCCCGAACTCGTTTCTCTGTGTTTATATTTTTTAGTGCTTTATCTTTGTTTTGATCCATGTCAAGGGATCTTTAGTATGTATTTAGGAATCAAGACAATGTAATTTATTTTTCATTTCTTTCGGTTTTCCTTTATATGTATTGTTCAATCTGTAATGGGTTTGTTTGTTTCTTGCCTAAAAATAAGCTGACGACTCCTCAATCTCTCTATCTTCCCTAAGAGGCATTCATTCCCACCTTAAGGAAAGGAGACAATCGGGATCCCTTTAAATCTATAAAAGGGATAACACATTTTTCCTTTTTTCTAGTGCTGGCGCCCACAATGGCAACTCTACTAGGGACTAAAGAGGGCTAGACTCAGTGAGGTATTCACTTCAAGGCTATTTTGTTTACTTACTGCACATTTATTTATTTTTATACTTTATGATGGATGAATGCTTGAATGTATGGATGAATGAATAAAGAAAGGACTAAAACATGAATGCCTTGCACACACATCACTTTCATATATTGCATTTGAACTATATACCCTCTAAACCTCGGACAGTTAAGTAGCCGTTGCCCAGTATGCTCACTCAGCTTAACAGGTGTTGCTGGTGAAAGCCCTTTACTCCTTGATCCAATACCGCTTGACCGAGGACACAACACTCTAGTGACCTTGGGATGGTATGCAAAAAGGTGATGCAGTATCATTTGACCATAGTCATTACAATCTAATGACTATGTGATGTATATGGCATATCATGTCAGAAGGGGAACCCTGAAACCTTTACTCGATCAAAGCGTCATGCATATAATCGGCTATAGATTCATGATTCAAGGCTTCAAACCCAGTTTTTGTAAGACATACATGGACTTTATCGCGCAAATTCGCAAAGTCAGAAAAATCTAGAAACTCAAAAAAAATACCCCTCTCTATTGGTCGATCGGCACAGAGGTTCAAACCTCTATGTGCCGATTGACACTTCTTGTGTGCCCATCGGCATATAAAGAGCAGTCCCTCCGCTCTACAAAATTTTGTGTAGTTTTTTGAATTCAGAAAAACTCCAATTTTTTCTTGAAAAACCAATTTTGCAAGCTGCAATGGTACTACAAATGAGACTTTTCTGGGTTTTCCTTGACACCAAACATGTTAAATAATACATTTATTTTTTGAAAGCAAGTACCCACAACTGGCTTGGAAACAGACTAGCCGAGGCCAACGAAATGACTTTTAGAAGGGAAATTTTTAGGTTTATTCTCGTCACATAAATCAACTCAAGTTCTAATCATGTGTGGCCTTAGTAAAGGTCTGAATCAATTTCAAATATTTTTCCTATCTTTTGGGAACCTTTCCCTCAAAATCTAGAAATGACTTTTATTAAAGTCCCCCACTATGCCAAAATTTAAGGGCTAGGTATGACTTTCAGATTTCATAATTTGGATTCTTTAGTCATCTTAGGAATCAAGTCAGGCTCTAATTTGTGGCCCCCTTCTCAACTCTTCCTATCATGCCAACCACTCGAGATATGTTTCCAATTCCTTTTCAAGAGTCACCACCTTTTAGGATCCTCATCTTGTCAATCAAGGTTCATCTTGACCCCTCTAATAAGGTTTAATCAATTCCATTGTGATTGCATATTCCTAACCTTTAGGATTTCTTTCCTTATTCAAGAAAATCATGTCATTCTTTTAGAGCTTAGGGGCTACTTAGGCATTATGCCCCTACTTTTTTTTCAAAAAAAAAATTCAAAATTCAGACTTAAAAAAAAAACAGTGCATGCTTCATTTTCTAAGAAATGATCTTCTTTTCCATTTAGATTAGATTTTTTCATACTCAAAGTTTTGAAATCAAAAAACTCTTTGCACTATTGGCTTGGATTCAAACTCCTCTACGCTCATTTGGTGATACAAAAAAATTCATTAAGGTTTCCTACCCTATTGCAGCTCTTATTCCTTCAGTTTTACCCGAAAACTATGGCATCAAAATCAAGTTAATCACTACATCTTTTCATTGTGGATCAGGATCAATTACTCCAGATTCTAGCCTAAAATCAAAAAAGACATGGCCGATTATAGAGATGAAACACACAGCCTCTCCCAAACAATCTTATAACTATTACAATAAAGGTTACCACCACCTCCACCACTCCCAGCAGGGACTAACAATGCTCCCACTAACCAACCACCTATACCTCATCAAGATCATCTTTAACAGAATCAGCAAGCCCGAGATGCAGCCACACATGATCAGTTTAATCAAGCCGAACAAAATGGACCCCAAAATAAAGTCAAACCTCAAGAGAAGCCCAACACCAATGAAGAGAGGCTTTTCTCAAAAGGCTTAAAAAGATAGAAGCCCTTATATGTAAATTCAACCGTGGAGATGACATGATTGATATCCACAAACTCTCCATATATCCTCAGGTCCATTTACTCTACAAGTTCAAAATGCCAGACTTAGACAAATTCAATGGGACCACATGCCTAAAGACCCACCTCAAGCTCTATGTTTGGGCAATGCAACCAATAGGAGCTATAACTGAAATATTCCACCAAACCCTCATTAGGGCAGCTTTCCATTGGCTCTTAGACTTGGAAGAGCACATATCCAAAGTTTAGGAACAACTCTGCAATGTCTTTGACAAGCAATACAATTACAACAATGAGTTGGACATCACATTTAGGGACCTTGAGACTACCGAACAACAACCTAAGGAGACTCTTTCAACTTTCATCAACCGATGGAAGGCCAAAGTGACCCAAACGATCAACAGGCCGAATGAAGCCGAACAAGTAAAAATGGTGAAGAAAAACTTGCTTTCCATCTACCATGAATCGTTGTTTACCTACTACTTTGAGACTTTCAAAGCTCTCATAGGGGCTGGAATCCAAATCGAGGATGCAATCAATGATGGAACATTGAGGAAGCCTACACAAAATATCAAGCCCAATAACTCAGAGATTGTAGTTAATGCTTTAACTTTACAATAGTATTTTTCTTGGTCTGTTAGTTCAACTGCGTCACCGCTGCCAAACTTATCTTTGAGGTGCCCATCAAGGACATTCTCAGAACTCTCTGCATCATTGAGCGAAGTTTATCAAAAGCTTTGCGAAAAAGGGCATCTATAACCTTTGGATCATCGGCCCACTCCAAACCCAATACCCAAGAGCTATAATTTGAACAAGCATTGTGCCTACAATCAATGTACGGGCCACTCCACTGATTATTGCACCATGTTGAGACATGTTATCCAAGATTTGATTGATGAACAAGCCATTGAGCCTCCTCCTTCAAGGATTAATCAAGATTAGCTCACCATCAATAATAATGAGCTTTCCAAGCCAATGATCATTCTTTTATTCTTTATAGATAATTTCTATCTATCTTTCCTCATGTTTTCAATAAAGATTCTCTTAGGAAACTTTCAACAAAATATTTGCATGATTCATCTTGATTCTTTAAGAAAATTAATGTCATCAAATTCATAATAAGATTGAAAGCGTTGAATCTGAGCATCATCAAACTTCGTCAATCATCTTGATTTTCTCATTGTTCCCCAATTCATCCATTTGTCTCAAGGGCATCTTGTTTGATTCAATCACCATCCAAAGAAGATAATCATGACCCTGAGCAGACATCGACATTGTGAGTCTTAACAATGTGATTGTTTCCTAAAAGCAAGCAATTCCAAGGATAAGAGGCCATCATTTGATAAACCAAATCTATCTTATCACCCATATTACGATATCCACTTGCAAACCTTTTGAGCCTGATTGATCAACCTTTCTTTCTTAAACCTATCTACCAAACCTTGGGGGGGGGGGAGCCTACTATGTGTGCACTATCTCAATGCCTTCATAGAAGAATCAAAAAACAAAGAGAAGAAATATCTTTGCCCAGTGTGAAAGAAAAAAATTTCAAACAAGGAAGTAAGAAACAATCATCTGAGAAGAATCAAAAGCAAAGGAAAGAAAATCTTTGCCTCGTTAAAGAAAAACATTTTCAAGCAAGGAAATGACAAAACAACCATCAAGAAAGGGTCAGATTGTAAAGAAAAGAAAACCTTTGCCTGATCAAAAGAAGCATTTCCAAGTAAGGATGCAAGATATCAGTCAATCAAGCGTTCTATGGCTCTACGAGTTCCAATCGAGCAATGAACTACATTGGACCTAATTCTCCAAAAAAGAGATACGTAGGCATTACTTTAGGCTCGGTCATGAATGTTATGCACATGAAGTTCATGTACAAGAAAAGACATGCATATCAAGGTCATGCAGGTCAAAGCTATTCACATCAAGGCAATGCACAGAAGGGGGTTGGTACCATGAACAAGGGTTTTTTAGCCTTATATACATTTCATTTGGTAAACCTTACCCTAGCTTATGTTTCGTCTCTAATAATAAGACTACCTTGAGGTCTTGCTTACTTAAAGGAATTGTCATATTTCAATTGAGAACTCTTTCAAAAGGTCTTACAAATAAATGGGTCATGTAACAAATGATTTTAGACAAGAGGCTTCCTCCTTACCAGCTTGCACCAGATTGTTTCTTCATTCTTCATCCATTTTTTAAAGGAATTCATCAAAAGAATCCCTACCTAACTATTTGCACCAAATTGCTTTCTCATTTTATGAAGTAACTCGTCCTTGCTTCACAAGGGGCTCCCTTATGCATTGTTCATATTAAGGGTAACTCAAACTCTTAATCATATAATTTTTCCTAATCAAGGGGCTCCTTCATGCCAATAGAAAAACCTTTTCTTTTTTTTCCCGTTTAAAGGGTTCCACTTCACATTTTGTCATGCCTTAACAACTTTACCCACATCATGGGTAAAGTCTCCATCACTTTGGTTCACCTAAAATTTCTTCCATTCAATGATTTCATCCAATAGGCTCAGTTAAAAGCACAATCTGTCGTGAAGATCAATGATTCTCATTTTCTCAATTGATCAGATTGAATCATGCTCAAAACAAATACTTTGAAGTTTTCAAAGGAATATCCCAAATCATTTGGATGGGTAAAAAGATTTTATCCATGAACTTGAAGATAAGTCTTTAACTGATCAAGTCTCTTAAGCATTCATACCTAGAATTCACAGCTCAAACATATTTCCCAAACCATCTTCAAAGATAGACAATTTCACCACTTGGAACTAAGCAATGGTTCTTTTGATGTGAATAACCAACTCGATTGCCAGTGATCTAGGGTCTAGCGGAGTCCAAGCCAAAGTCTGAAATTTTCTCTAAATGAAATATCCTTTTCAAAAATGGAAAAAACATGTTTCACAACATTTTCTCTCATTTAATGAAAACATTTCTTTACTCTTATCTAAGTTGAGTACATCTCCTTCACTCCTATCTGAGTTGAGTATATTCTTTTTACTCTTTCCTAAGTTAAGTAAATTTTATATTCCTCTAGCTGAGGTAAGAGTTCTTCATCAATATGATTTTTTCATACCTTTCCACACTCCTATCTAAGTTAAGTTGTACCACCTTCTATCTAGGTCAAGGTTGTTTCTTGCATATCATGTCTCTCATCTATCCCAGGCAAGCATTTCCATCAACTCCTATCATTAGTTAAGTGTATCGCTTTGAGTGTAACTCCTTTCAAAGTCGAGTTCACTTTTTGTTCTCCTACCCTAGGAAAGAGTTGAGCAACATGACCTTATGGTCTGAAACTCGATTAAACGCTTCCCCATGGATTCATACTAAATTCCATCATTTTAGTGGAGTTAACCCAAGTCATCTCCCTAGCATTTCAAAAACCTATTAGGATGGAGTTCCTTACTAGGTAAATCGTCTAAGGACGTACTCCATCTAGGCAAATGTCTAATGACGTAATCTATCTAGGAAAAAAATCGTCTGAGGACGTAATCTATCTAGGAAAAAAAATGTTGGACGTAATCCATCTAGGAAATAACCGTCTAAGGACGTAATCCATCTAGGAAATAAACCATCTGAGGATGTAATCCATCTAGGAAAAAACCTTCTGAAGAAGTAATCCATTTAGGAAAAGCTGACTGTGAGGATGAAAATTCATTATTTTGTTAGGCTAGCATTCCTTTCGAAGCCGTCTATCGCATCACATCTTATTATCGTGTTAGGATAGCATTTCTCTAAGGTAAGCCGTCTATTGCATTCTCTCTTACCCAACTACTAAGATGGAATTTTCTTGTAGGTAAAATATCCGAAGATGTAAAATCATCTCATGAGAACACAACCCTATGAAAAAGGATCACATTTCTTATCACGTATGACTTCAATGAGTCATTTTCGAGGGCATAACCTGACAACAGTTCTATCGAGATGAAACTCTTTAGAGAAAATTCGGTAAGAACAACATTCATTTTCCCTAGTCACGAACAACGAATGGTCTGATTTACCTAAGGGTGATACATAAGAATCTCATAGAGGAATGAGTTCGACCACATCAAAATCAAAATCAAAGTCAAAATGGTTGTCTTTTTTTTTTTTCTTACGTTGTCATTCACTTGCTTGTAAGTTCCATCAATGAGGGGCTTTCTATAGACACCTCATTTTGTGACCCTTGATTAAGTAGTAAAAACTAATGAATGTGCTAAGAAACCTACTCCAAGTAGGGACTCTTCCCAATTGAGTCTTATTCCTATTAGGACTCCTCTTGACAAAGTCTTATTCTCGCTATGACTCTTCTACCAGTCCGGTTCCATTAGGACTCCTCTTGATAGAGTGCCACTCCTGTTAGTACTCTTTTGCTAGAGTCCTAATCTAAGTAGGACTCTTTTGCTAGAGTCCTAGTCTAAGTAGGACTCTTTCCGATAGAGTCCCACTATTGGTAGGACTCTCTTGACAGAGTCCCAGTCCAAGTAGGACTCTTCTTGACGGAGTCTCACTCTCGTTAGAACTCTCCTAACAGGGTTCCAGTCTAAGTAGGACTCTTTTTTATAGAGTCTTACCTTGTTTAGGACTTTTCTACCCATCGGAGGTTATTTCGGTAATTTCGGTAACTTTTTACCCACTAAGGGCATTTTGGTAATTTTGGCAAAATCATACCCTTAGTAGGATTTCCTAGTCACTTGAGGGGCATTTTCGTAATTTTCGTATCATTTTACCCCTTTGCGGGTAATTTGATAATTTTAGTCATTTGGTGACAAATTGGGGGTAATGTGGTTATTTCACATGTGCTGTGGCAATTTAGAGATTCTCCATTGAATTGGGGGCGATTTAGTAATCTTGAGTGATAGTAGTCTATTTAGGCTTAATTAGGATTTTTCACTTTTAGAGTTTCCATGTATCTGGTTGCTTGATATTTTCTCAAATAAAGATATATTTAACCTAGACGTTTTCATTTTATAGTTGATTTTCAATTTAAAATATAATGCTCTTTTATCTTATTGGCTCTTACATGTAGACATCAATTCTATTGGTTCGTGCATTGCTATAATTATTTATTAATTCATTTAGTTAGGATAATCATTCTTATTTAATTTTTTATTTATTTAATTAGATAATTATCACCCAAGACATGATTTTAACCCTCCATTTTAGGGTTTCACCTTAGATCCTTGGATCAAATCTCTATATTTCCCTATAAATAGAGCCCTTAGGCCATCAGTTTAAAGGACACGAAAATATACAAAAGGAAGACGATTTACATAGCCTTACACTTTTAGTTTAATTCTAGAGTTTTCTCTACAAGAACTTTCCCTCTCCCGAGGTCGAAGCCTTGCCGAAGTGACAACCTCTCTCCACGAAGCCAGTTAAAACGACAATTTCTGAACCGAGAAACAAGTCGGAGATCTGCCCGACTACCACAACTGAATAAGGTATGCTCTCAAACTCTTAACAGTTTTCTTTGGATCCGGTTGATCTCGCCTTTTTTTATCACTCTTGATAAAATCACTCTTGATAAAAAAGGGTAAACCAGATAACTACTCTAATTCTGTTTTCTGAACGAATATGTAGGAAGCCTTCGGACCTGAGTCAAATTTATTTCTTGTCTTTTCTATTCTATTTTTATTTCTTTACACCGAATTCTTTATTATTTTTTTCTTCTATACTCACATTGTTCTTTTCAGTTTTCTCATAACAAAATAGCCTTGCAAGTGAATATTCGAGTGGTGGATGCCTAATACCTTCCTACTTCGTATTTTAACCCCCAAACCCGTTTCTCTGTGTTTATATTTTTCAATGCTTAATCTTTATTTTGATCCATGTCAAGGGATCTTTAGTATGTATTTAGGAATCAAGACAATGTAATTTATTTTTCATTCCTTTCTATTTTCCTTTATATGTATTGTTCAATCTGTAATGGGTTTACTTGTTTCTTGCCCAAAAATAAACTACTGATTCCTCAATCTCTCTATCTTCCATAAGAGGCGTTCCTTCCAGCCTTAAGATAAGGAGACAGCCGGGGTCCCTTTAAATCCATAAAAGGGATGACACACTTTCCCTTTTTTCTGGTGCTGGCGCTTACAGAGGTTAGAGAAAGAATTTTATAGGAATTGAATTTTGATATTATGGATAAGGGAATTTGAGAGAGATGTTGCTCCTAGAACTATAATATATATAAAGAGAAAGAGGGGAAACAGGAAAAACAAGAAGAAAGAGAGTTTTGACTTTTTGACTAAATAATATTATTAAAATATAAGGGTAAATTAGTAATTGAACTAATTCCATTAATGCCATTTAAAGGACAAGACTAACAGGGGGACAATGTTATTTTAACAACTCTAGGGGTATTATTTACAATTGTTAAAAGCCAATGGGAGGTAAGTGTAATTATCCCTAAAATACATTTTCAAACCTCACCTCAAACTTAATCATCAAATTTGGCATTCTGTCACTTAAATGCATTATCAAACAAAAGGATCGTTCAAACGAGATACCGAATTCAATAAAACGAAGGATTCTACCCTTTTAAAAACCAATCCCATCTTGTCTAATATGAACACCGTTTACCCTTAGCTCGAACTCAAATTGTTAAAGACCTTACATTACATTGAAAAATAATTTTAATACTTAAACCATGAAGACTAATGTTTGGACATGGTTAGAAAATACGTTTTAGTATAATGGAAGGATTTTTTAAAGTGTATGGGTGTGATCTAACCTAGGCTAAGATCTCTAAGTTAACTTACCATTATACCTACGTGTCGATCAGGTTTCAAATTATCTTTAATGTTGCTTGATGATCTTCAACTATGAGGATTGAGTAAACTTGACACACATAGACTTAGACATGACCTTACAACCATTATAACTATTGCTTTGTGTCACACAAATTGGGATGGCAATTTAACACGCCAACCCTGCCCCTAATGGTACGGGTTTGGGGGAAACTTTCTCCAACTTGTTAGGGTTTGGGGAGAAGGCACCCCGCCCAGCCCCGAGTGGATAAAATAAAATAATAAAAGTATTTTGTGTTATATAGTCAATGTTTATAATGATATTTTTTAGTCACCTATTAAAAGTTTATATAAACTTGATATAGTTATATGTTTGAAAAAGAAAATAATGTCATTCTATTTTTCTATTAACATGCATATTTCTTATTTTAATTCATGTAATTTTTTTTTTTGAAATGTGTTAATTATAATTAATTTAATAAAATAAATAAAATAATAAAAACTTAAAAATAAATGGGCCCTCTTCCGCTTATCACGGGGTTTAAATAGGTTTTAGGGAGAGACTTTTTTTCGCTGGGCGGGGTGTCCCAAACCCTCTCTATTGCCATCCCGACACACAAAATATGTCAATGCTACATGACTAAACTTTTAGCCCTTATTATTGTTTGGCTATTTTGGGTTCATAACCTTAATAGAAGCGATTTTTTTTTTAAAAAAAATTATTTTGGATCTTTACATTACCTGAATTGTACAATCTTTAAAAGAAGGGTTAGGTTAATTGTTCTTGATTTTTTAAGAATATTTGTTGAATGGATTGATCGTATCTTTCTTCTATTACTCCTATAAGTCTTCTCCTCTTTTTCTTTTATGCAAACAATCCACCAAAGAGGAAAGTAAGCTACCTATTTTTCTCTCCCATAGGGAAAGAAAATAAAATAACTATTGTGACCAACTATTCCTTCGTATCATATATCTATAAGGATTTTCAAAACTGGGAGAAGAGTAGGGATTTGAGTTCCTATAAATTAGCTCCACTTAGCCATTAATTATCTAATTAAATCTCAATTAATTTTAATTAATTCTACAAAATAATTAGAATTGCACTCTAATTTAGTGAAATAGAGAAAAACCTAATTTCACTAAAATTTAGTTGTGCGTCCCTCTACTTGGATATCAATAATTAGAATTAGAATTTTACATTCTCAAATCGATAATTGTTTTTTAGAACCTAATTCACCACTTATCATTTACTTCTAATAAGTCACTGTCTCAATAAAAAACTTACTGAGAAGACCAAATCTAGATTTAAGCGATTAATTAATTAATTAATTAAATTTATACAAAAGTGATATCATACTTTCTAATTTAGAGAGTGTGGGTTCTATCTTAAGAATATGTATTCTCATAGTGTAAACTGAGATTTTTCAAAATACAAAGGTACTGATCTAAAATACCTCACTCATTGGTAACTCAAAGTTACCACTATTAAGAACTTGAGCCCACTATCCTCTCAGGATTAAGAGCTTACTGCGAATAGTGAATATAAAAATTATATCAAAGGAGATAGCTTTATATGACTTGTTTCTTATAATAATCTGGTTCAATGTATTTCAGGTACACCATTACATTAACTTAGAATCAATTACTCAAGTGGTTGAAATAAAACACTCTATCACATAGAAGTTAATTGTATTATAGTTAATCGTATTACAGTTTTTTCATTGAAGATTGGAGCAGTAGACCTTTCTTTGCTGAACCATTTTTGAAAAAGTGTATTACTCCAAGTAAAAATGACAGTTTAAAAGCAGAATTTTCAGAGGAGGTCTATTAAATCATGTGAAGGTAATAAGGCTCCTGGGTTGGACAGATTTAATAGGTTTAGTATTAAGAAGGGATGGATTTTCACGGAGGAGGTAATGAATTTTATGAAGGAATTTCACTCTAATGCAAGTTTGGTTAGGGCCTTAATTATGCTTTCGTAACCCTTATCCCTAAGTGTGACAATCATGCTGAAATCTCAAATGACAGGTTAACCTTTTTTTTTGGGGTGGGGGTGGGAGGTAAATAGGGCTCTGCTAAACCATTGAAGGAGTTATTTCCAAGGCTCTAACGTATTTCAACTGAGTTGGCAAGTATCTGCTTTACTAAATCCGATAATCAGGCCAACAATAATAATATCATGACAGCCTCAATAGAATCACAAACAATTTTCATACTATCAATATGTCACAAAACATGAAAATGACGAAACAAAAGGGATATGAGGGGAGAAAAATTAGAGCGAAAAGAGGAGAAAAAATTAGGTTTAATATGAAAATTCAAATCCAAACATATTAAGCGAAAAAATCTTAATTTTTACCCACCGAATCTACTTGTCATGAACAAAATCAGATCAAGAATCAAGAATTAGATCAGAGATAAGAAAACGAACCTTTTTTTCGATCAAGAATCAGATAAAATCAATCTACTTCGACTTCGATCAATTCTTCACGGCAACTCGCAACACAGGATCAGATCAAATAGTTCTTAGACAATCAATCTACTTCGAGAGAATATGATCGAGCGAGAGAATGAAAGAGAGAGAATAGCGTGCGGCGCAGAGAGGGAGCGGCCGATCAGTTTATAACAGGACTTATTAGCGACGCACAATGTGCGTCACTAATAAGTAATTGAGCGTCGCTAACGTTTAGTGATGTGCGTCGCTAATAAGTAATTGAGCGTCGCTAACGTTTAGTGAGACAACATCGTTTCATATACACTAACTATCAGCGACGCTCGAGTGTGCGTCGCTAAAAGATTTAACTATTAGCGACGTACACGTGCATCGCTAATGGACAATAATGCGTCGCTAATAGGTTACCGACTCTTTTTTCCTGCGGGAAACCCTATTTTGTTGCTTTTTAGCGACACACGTGGTTTGCGTCGCAAAGGGACACTATTAACGACGCGTAACTGTGCATTGCATATATACCTTTTTTTTGTAGTGTGCAAAAAAATCTAGAATTTTCTACTCATAAGTTCATATCTCCGATATATAAATTTTATTTATATACATGAACTATTTCCAATATAATTTAAGGACTAACCATATCATGGTTGACAATAACATCGACCTGAATGATAATATGAAACTCAATATCAATAAATTATTTTTATTAAGTAATAGAAAAACGTATTAGATGTGAGAGTATGCACCCTAACAGGCTTTCATGAACCAAACAATCAAGAAGAAAGCAACATAAATTCAAAAAATAGAGGAAGAGAACCTGAACCTTGTTTAGTATTTAAAACTTAAAAGTTACATTCCAATCTCATCTACTTGTGTATACATATAAACATATTTTAGATCAATGAAATGAGAATCATTAGTGCTCGTCTTAACTGTCTTCATGACTTACTTGATCAATTGGTGTTTTTTTATAACTTCACATGAATTGGATTTGGCTTTATATTATTGTTGTATTTGTTTATGATGTTGATGTTGTTCAGGGTTGTTGTTTCCGAAAAATTTTGATCTAGAGGCTTTGATTGGTTTATACCCTCTACAAATTGATGCTAGGGTGAGACCACAACAGTTTGGACCAAAATGAAAGAACCTTGTTTAAGTTAAACCTTTTGTAAAAACAAATGCATTTTGATCTTGAGCAGACACATAAAGGATTGTAATATCCTTTCTTGTGACTCCTCTAAAAAAATGGTAATCTATATCTATGTGTTTTATTAGTGCCTGGAACACATTAAGTGAGACTAGATGTCAAAGAAAGTGGTTTCAGGTTGAACTAAATTTTGAATGAGAGTCGGTCCAGGTTGGGAAATATAAATGGTGGTTGGAGAATCAAAATTGTGGGGGTTGCTTGGAGATTCAATAAGGAAGAATCTAAAAAATATATGGGATTAAGGGGGTGAGGCTACTAAGGTAGGAGCAAATGCTGAAATGAAAGGAATATGTAGTTTAGATAGTGGTAGATGGAGCATAAGGTGAAGTTGCAGGACGTGTAAGTGTTTATTATGTGTGTATGTGAATGTCAATATATGTATATCATTTAATTGGCTTGTTTAAATAGAACAAACTAATTAGGATAAGTTGGTGACAATTTGAAATAATGGGTAGCAGTGGTGGTGTTTGTGTAATGGCGGGAGGTGCAATGGCAGTGGAGGTAGTGGTGGTGGTGCAGTAGCATGTGATAGTGATCTTGGCGACAGTGGACCGACCGTTGTGGTGACGGCGGCAGTGTAGCGGCGATTGTGAAGATGCAATGGTGGTGGTTAAAACAAATAAAGTATAAAAGTAAAATTTTATTTATAAAAAGCAAAAACTTTTTACTTAAAATTAAACTTGTTTTGCTTTTGTGATTTTTTAAAATACTTTTTTTTAGCACAAACCAAATGCTGATTTTTCTATTTTGATTTTTTGGTTAAATAAACAAAAAAGTACTTAAAAAAGTGTTACCAAACTATGAATATAACATGTTATTATACTTTCATACTTAATAAATTAATAATCGACGAGAAATTCAAATATTATAAAACTTCCTACATTATTTACTAATCAAAATTATATTCATATGACAATAAATTTGTTTTGTCTTGAATGATGAGATTTTTCAAATTTCAATACATGTTTTTCAAAAAGACCAAAAGGGTCATGAACTTAAAGTGGAAAAAATGCAAAAGCATTAGTTATTTTAAATAAATTTCCAAAACCCGATCAACAAAAAAATGGCCAAGTGAACCAATTTTTATTGATTTTCTTCTAATTATAAAACTAGACCGGTTTGACTACTGATTAACTGAGTTGACCCATCGATTCTATTTAAGTTTAATAACACAGGTCTTAAAGTTCCTAAATGAAAGACACGCAGCACGAGCAACCAACACTAGTAATGTTCTTTTATAAATTGGACTTTTACTGTATATTTGGTTAGCTTTGTAATAAAATAGTCAGGCTTGTAAAAATGACCCAAATTACTTGGGAAAAATAATGTCACTCGGTGGTTAGATGGGCACTATGATTGATCACTAATTCAATTTTTCAACAATTTAAGGCCATTTCCAAGGAAATAACAGATCAATGAAAAACTTAAATTTGATGGGTCACGTCACTTTTTAGAGTTTTAAGAGAAGTAGGAACTCAACCTTTAAATGAAGCAAATTTACTTTTTGTATTCAAAATATCATGGATCTAATAAATATACAAGATAATTATGGACCCATTTGCTAATATATAATATAAAAGATAAAAAATATTAAAATTTACTACTACCATTAGAATGTCAAATTTTAATGTGAGTTGTAAATTTATATTGAATAGCTGATGACAACTTGGCCACCTCTTTTGGCTTCATCTATGGGAGATGGTCTTAACACATAGGCGCGCACACACAAGCCATAAACCCAGAAGGAAAAAAAAAAGGCTTAAAGCTAAACATCAGTCTAAAGTTTGTGTGGACGTTTTTGTTCCCTCAGGTGCCACATGATAAAAACCCTGAAGTTAGGAATTTGAATTTCCATTCTTTTCTTGCCTTTTCTCTCACTTGATTTCCCGCCGGATTGCAGGGAATTCGTTGAATAGGTTTCGTTCATCCTTTGAAACCTGGTAATTGTTTCTTCAATCCTCTACTTTACTTTTGATTTGTGGTATTCAATTCTTATCGTGATCATTATTCAGTCCCCTTATCTTAATTGAACATTCATTGTCCATTTAATCGCCTTAATTTTAACTTCAACAAATCTATATGATTCTTTTAGATTCTTGTTTATTTGAGGTAATTTTCTTGGTATTTCTTGTTTATTTATTTTTAAAATTTTTATTCCTGGAATCACTACAAGTACATGAGATATTATGCCGACTCCTATATTAGGCTGATGTATGATACGCGACTTCAGAATAACCAAGGTTTTCATTTAGCAATTTTGAATGAAATATTGGAAATTTCTAAACTGGACTACATTAAGTTTTTAGGCTGTGATTAACATTTGGACATGATTTTGGCTCCTGTTATAACACTTGTGTTTTTCTTTGGCCACAACGTTCAACTGGCGTCATTGAGAAGTTGGTTGAAATGTTGACATATTTATAAAATGTTAGTATGTCAATTTCTCACCAGTAGTGTTCGTGGTTGTGTGCTTCTTCGTTACTGAGGGAAGTTTCATTATACATGTTTCGGCCCTTAGAAAGGAATTTTAAGGTCATACTGGTGTAGTTGGTGCTTGTGCGTCTTTGTTGGTTCATGGCGGTTGAATCCAAGAAATGGTCAGATTTAGTTGTTCATGAACTTGTCTTTGCAGTGTGGTTGGAGGATTCCCCATTTTGGTTGGATCCCCTTTGATTTGTTTGTATTTTCAAATTGTAAATTCTTCTTAAGCAATAATATTTTTTCTTCCGTTGGTAAAAAAAAAAAAAATATTAGTTTGCTTCTATTTTTTTGGTTGCTAATTCTTAACATCTCTAATTACTTATTTTTCCTTATATTTTTAAATATTACTATAAAACTTTGTGAGTATCGAAGTAGGTGGAAATTTTGTGTGTGCATGCTATACACACACACACAAGTTCCTTGTACTTTTTTATTTAGCCCTCCTCTGTTTGATGCTCAATTTGGTAGAAATTAAAATGAACCAAGAATCAAGATAATCATGAAAAACTCAAGCTTGACATTTTAGAAAGGCCCTTAGACTTGTCTATGATGGTTAGTGGTTATGGAAACTGAACTGATTGTGCTTGTGCCTGGCTGGCTAAGAAATTCATTTAAGCTCATTGACCATTTGAATGAGCAAGAAGTAGACTCATGTTTTGAGCTTCATTGCTAGACAAACCAGCCTTGAACGACATTAATCTTGGCTCGATTGGACTTGCGAACAGTTGGGATGTGTGTTCAGCAATTCTGTATCATAATCTTGTTGGGTGGTTGTCATGAATTCACCCAGATTCTTGATAACCGTTTGCGACCCGAGACGATCCGAAAAATAGGAAAATTTTTTTGACTTGCTTTTGTTTTTGGGCCTATTTTGTCTCTTATGTTGTAACCCACTTATATAAGGGTATTATGTTTTAGGGTTTTTACTTAGGAGAAGATAGTCGTCATTGGGGAAAAAAGGTTTCAGATTTTGGAAGTTTTTTGCTCTTGTAATCTCGTTGATACATAGTGGACTGACCATCGTTGCCTGTGGACGTAGACATCTTGCCGAACCACGTAAATCTTGTGTCTTCTCTGTGCGTTTTGTTCATGAAAATCGATTTATTGTTTGTTTGATTGCTTCAGCACAACAAATCTATTATGAAACAAACTGAAGAAAACATTTTCAAAGAAAAACTTGATGAACTATTATACAAGTAGTTATAATTATAAAAAAAAAAAATTAACTAATATATATATATATATACACAAAAAAAATAGATATGAAGAAATGTCAAGGATACTTTTGGGAAATGTTGTTGTTATCTCTAACTTGCTCTAATAAATGTAAGTGTTAATAGAAGGTTCATTGAACAAAAAAAAATGTTAATAGAAGGTTTAGTATGGTATTTTCACTTTTAATGTAATCTACCTGTGGCATCATATTGTTGTTTTTTCTTGATTTTATTTTGGTTAATTGATTTCTTAAACAAAAAGATATGGGCAGAAATTTAGCATTGCAAAGAGATGACTACCTTGATTAAACTAGCTAACAAACTTGTTTAGGCTCATTAACAAGCTTATCTCAGGTTGCATACATGAAGCAAAATTGAACAGCTAATTGTCCACCAGTCAAGATCAACTTAGGTGGAGCTTGTTTTGCATTCAACCAAGCTAAGCTTAAATAGTCTAATATTCAGCTCCCAAGAAGCACATATGCGGACACAGGACACGGAAACCACACGGACACGCCACACGGGTCAAAACAGTAGGGCACGGGCTCGCTAAATAATATATATTTATTGTATATATATATATATATATATATATGTAATCTAATTCTAACATTATTTCAATCAATTTCAAGATTACCTATCAAAAATTAATATTAATAATAAAAAACATAGTTTATGATAGATTTCATTAAGTTGATTTTCTAAAAATTAATATAATTTTTTGAACTAATTTAGTTATATAAAATAAGTATATCAATGAAGTACACAAATTATTATTATTATTTGATTTAACAAATAATAAAGAATTTATATATTTAATTTAAAAATCCATCAATAATTTATATATTTCTAACAATAAATTATATATTCTTTAAATTAATTTAAAAAATTTAATTAATGTTATATATATATATATATATAAAAAAGAAATAATGTTAACAAAAACTTAAGTGAGGGGGTGACACATCAACATTGGGGGGTGGGGGGGTGTTATGACACGTTAAAATAAAAGAGGGGGAGGGTTTTTTTCTGTCAAAATAGAAGGGGGGGTGTCGATATATAAGAGGGAAGCTGAGAGATCCTGACAAAATACAGAGATTGAGATTGAGATTGAGAGAGAGAGAGAGAGAGAGAGAAGAAGAAGAAGAAGAAGAAGGTAATATTTGGATATTTTCTGATGACTTCTTGCAGGTAGGTTGTCCCTCTTCACCATAATCCTTCACCATCATCGTGTCCAGCCGTGTCTAGCCACGTCAGAATGTGTCCAAAATTTTTAAATATTAAAAAAACAGATACTCGATTTTAACATGCCTGATGTGTCCGAGCGTGTCTGTGTCTTAGATGTGTTGTACAAAGACATCTTGACCACTCAGATGAGTCCAAAATTTCTTTTCAATTTTTTTTTTTTTGCAGAATTCTTATGATTTCTATTTTTATAAAATTTATATATAAGAGAGATACTTAATGAAATAATCCAAAAAAAAATTAAAATAGGTTTTTAGAACATTAGGGTCAATACCAACTCAAAAAGGCCTCTTGGTTTCAAAAATTTTAAAATTTTTTTATTTCATAACTAATCACACTAAATTGATTTTTATGCTTATAATCATTTTTTTTGTTATTATTTATGTTATTTGTTGTAATGTTATTCAAATTAAACGATACTTCTTATTAGTTTAACTTTAAAAAATTCATATAAAATAATAATATATCTTCTCAGGTGTTATTTATAAGAAAAATATTTTTGATGTCTTAGAAAATTGAAAATTTATAGTAAAAAATATTAAAATGTGATAATTTTAGTCAAGATATGTATATCAATGATTTTTAAGTGATTTGCTAGTGTTTGAAAAAATTGCATAGTTGCAGTTTACAATTCCCGTTACAAATGACCCGATACTGTTACACCGCGACCGATTCGTATCCCACGACCGCGATTTAAATCCATGCTTGGAAGACTTTCTTACCTGCTTCACCTTCGTAGCAGATCTCGAAAGTCTAATTGTCGAACTGTGCCACCGTCATCTAGCCTTCTTGTTTTCTTCTCTTTAAAAATTCCTTTATTTTTAGCCCCTTTCTATCTAACTTTTTATTTAATTGTTGTAGGAAACCTATCCATTGTTGTTGTTGTTGATGACATCTTGAATTGTGGTTTTAATTGTTGTCAGTAACATCATTATTGTTAAATAAAATAAATATTGCTACTATATAAATAATTTTTAAAATAGAAAAATACGATGATTTTTATTAAAGGAATCACTGGAGGGTATTTTGATTGTGAGCATATTTTTAATAACTACTGCTTTCATTTCATAAAATACCTTTTTTGCTAGGATGACAATTAGTGAGCTATCTTTTAAAAAACAGAAAATAATAGTTTTGAAAATATACAATGATTTATTGTATTGTAAAAGTTACAAATATAGACTACTTGGAGGTGTGACTGAGTGGTAAAGACGTTAAAGATAAAAATTCAAGCATTTCGAGTTCGAGTCCCTTCTGCGCTGATCGTTGGCAGCTAGAGCTTAAAGAGTGAGCTTGGCTATCACGGAGAGGGGAACTTAGTCTAGTGCGCATAATTTAGTCCAGGATACCCCTTACCGATTCATCAGAAGAAAATAAAAGGTTACAAATATAGATGAAATGAACTTGCCTGCTAAGAAGTAATGTCTTCTGCAGGGGAACATCTCCTACCAGCAATGAAAAAAGCTACTCTATTTTATTTTAGAGTATTGTGGAATTTTTCTTCTAAAATCTTGATCACCAAAATCTGGATATGATGAAAATTTTCTGGATAATTATTGTTGGACCTAATTTCTCTTGTATTCTGCACATGTTAAGTTTGGACTGTCGGATTAAAGCATATCTGTTCTCTTATTATGAATCTAACTGTCGCACATTTGCAGAGTTCACGGTGGCGATAATATGGATAGGCTTAATGGTTCTGCACGTCTCATGATAGTTTCAGATCTTGATTATACAATGGTAGATTTTTTTTTATTAATTTTTTGTTATGAGTTATATCTTCCAGTAATTTCATCGGAAATAAAAATTACCTAAAAAAAGGAAAAAAAATCATTGGATATATGTTTCAATTGCAGGTAGATCATGACGATCCTGAGAACATCTCCCTTCTTAGGTTTAATGCCCTATGGGAAGCCTATTATCGTAATGATTCTCTTCTAGTTTTCTCAACTGGAAGGTCACCTACAATTTACAAAGAATTGAAGAAAGATAAACCCATTTTAAGCCCAGATATAACTGTGATGTCTGTGGGAACTGAGATTACATATGGTGAATCAATGGTACCAGATGATGGCTGGGAACAATTTCTGAATCAGAAGTGGAATAGAAATATAGTCACTGAAGAAACAGCTAAGTTTCCTGAACTTAGTCTCCAGGTATGTTTCAGATAACAGCTGTTTGTTCACTGATATATGATCATTACCTTTGCCTAGATTATGCTCAATTTCTTTCAGTTTTGTAACATATACACTTAATGTGGTGAAAGAATATCCACCATTTAAGAGAATAGGCTTATTTGTCTATTCGGTCTTCATTCTTTTAAAATCTATGTTATTATTGCAGTCAGAAACAGAGCAACGACCTCACAAGGTTAGCTTTTTTGTGGAGAATGCAAAGGCCTCGAAAATAATAAAGGCTCTCTCAGAAAGTTTAGAAAAACACGGGGTAAAATTCAGTTTTCTTGGACTGAACTTTCTTTCTGGAATACTCCAAGTTTTAGTTTGTACTTGTATGCTGGCAGTTTCTTTTCTTTTCTCCCCCCCCCCCCTCCCCCTCTCTTGTTTTTATGATTATTTATTGATATAGGTTTGTTATTGATCAGTTAGATGTAAAAATAATTTTTAGTGGTGGAATTGCTTTGGACATATTACCCAAAGGTGCTGGAAAGGGAGAGGCTCTGGCATATTTGTTCAAAAAATTTGAAGTTAATGGAAGACTACCTGCTAGTACTCTTGTTTGTGGTGACTCTGGAAATGATGCAGAACTGTTCAGTGTTCCCAAAGTCTATGGTGTGATGGTTGGTATCACCATAATAATTTCCTTGTTTACTAATATTTGTTTCGTACTTTTATGCCATTATAATTATAAAATTGAATGATTCTACCATCAAATGTCACTTGTTAAATAAACAGGTTAGTAATGCACAGGAAGAGTTGTTGCAGTGGCATGCAGAAAATGCAAAGAGTAATCCTAATATAATACATGCATCTGAGAGATGTGCAGCTGGGATCATACAAGCCATTGGTAACTTTGGTCTAGGCCCAAGTATATCTCCAAGAGATATCAGAGACTTTTCAGAGCAAAAAGTGGATTCTTTCAGTCTGTCCAATGAGATAGTGAAGTTCTACTTGTTTTATGAGAGATGGCGTCGTGCAGAAGTTGAGGAGTCTGAGCAGAGTATGCAGAGATTAAGATCAGTCTTTGTAAGTCTAATTTAGTCTTTTTAGTTAATCCTATAAGATCCCCACTTTTTGTTCTTTTTCTTGGCATTGTATTAGACATCGAATTTGGGAGACACTATTATCCTCTTGGACATTTGCAATGAAGACCTACTTGTGGCAGGAGTGAGGAGTGATGTAGTATTGGTTGAAGTTGCTCTAATAGAAGCCACAATATTAGAATTGGATTTGTGTAGGTGTCCTCGAATAGGTGGTATTTGTTCTGTTGAGTTTTTAATTTGAATGGTTTTGTTTGATTCATTTCTGAATTTAATTGATAGCCAATTCTATATTATTCAACTTATTTAGGAGTATCATGCTTGTTAAAAATTAATAATTGATGCAGTATTTGCTTGATTTTTATTAATAGTAACCCACATATGCATATTCTTTAGAATGTAAGAGTTTTGCGTTAGTTGAATATTTTTATATTCCTGGCTAGATTAGTTCCTTTTCCAGCTCATACCATTGTGTAACAAATACTTTTGGAGTGCTCATCTCTTTTCTAATCCTCACACTGCATCTCTTTGGTCCCTCAGCTTTTGTTCTATTTTCTGGCATAATACCAACCCTCTGATTGCTCATTGCATTTTCTCAGTATCCTCAGGGCATCTTTGTCCATCCTTCTGGAGTTGAACAACCACTCCACCAGTGCATTGATGAGATGAAAATGTCTTATGGAGACAAGCAGGGAAAACAATTTCATGTATGGGTGGATCGAGTTTCTACATCACAGATTTGTTCAGATGGATGGCTGGTGAAGTTTGATAAGTGCGAGCTTTCTGGTAAGTAGTATAATTTTATGAAAGTCTCTTATATATTTATAGCCCTTACATTTACACTGCACTTCTGTTGGGTCTAGGTTATTCTGATTTCTGTCCACTGTAGACAATATTTTGCCCAGCTGCATGGTCACCCCCAATCATCAGGCCCAATACAGTTGGTTTTGATCAGAGTTTCAACTGGACTGTTTCAGAATAAACTTTTGAAGATCAAGATAGTCTGTTAAAGGAAAACTATCTTTATAAAAAATACCACCCAAAATTAGTCTCAGTTTTGTACTCCCAGTACTCAATCTTGTACTCCCAGTACTCAATCTTTTAATAATGACTTAAACTAATCAATAAAAAAAAAAGTGTCCAGTTGGAAATTACTAAAGAGGTATGCTTTTTTCTTACTGTTGGATTTTGTTAGATCTATGGCTCTAGAGGGTGTAAAACTAAGGGCGCCTTAATTCCTCTCTCATTGCACTAGTTCTGAAGGAGGGAGCGGAAAATATTAAGGTCTTTTGGCCAATCAGCTTGGTGTTTTTTTTTTGGGGGGGGGGGGGGGGGTGGTTACAAATTGTTGGCAAAGGTCCTAGCATGTAGAATAAAGACAGTGTTGTGCTCTTTGATTTTTGAGAGTCAGAATGCATTCGTGGGGGGAAGGCAAGTTTTGGACTCAATTCTTATTGCAAATGAGTGCATTGACTCAACAGTGCGCAGCAAGAGAGAGGGATTATTGTGTTAGCTTGACATAGAAAAAGCTTATGATCAAATCTGCTGGGACATTTTGTTGTCGTTGCTAAAGAAGATGGGATTGGGGAGAGATGGAAAAACTGGATTAGGTGGTGCATTTCTACCATCTTTTTCTGTTTGTGTTGATTAATGGAGCTGCAATAGGTTTCCTTCAGAGTTCGAGAGGCTTTAGATAGGAGGACCCATTATCTCCTTTGTTGTTCGTAGTAGTGTCGGAGGGAGGACATTTCACAGGTTTTGAGGTGGGGGAATGAGGATACATTAGAGATTTCCCACTTGTTCCCAGATGACACATTGATTTTTTGTGGTGCAGTGGAGACACAACTTAGATATTTGAGATGTGCTCTTTTGTGTTTTGAGGTGGTGTCGGGTCTGAGGATTAACATGCTTAAGAGTGTTCAATAAAGCTTTAATGGGCAAGTGGTTGTGGAGATTCACTGTGGAGGAGGGAGCAATGCGGAGAAAAGTCATATTGCCTAAATATTGGGGCGAAAATCAAGATGTATGGGTGGATGTTGAATGAAGTAGAGGAGACGTTTAGAGTGAGTCTATGGAAATCCATTAGGAGGGGAAAAGAGGAAATGCTCAATAGATTGGTTTTGTTATTGGAAGTGGGAACCGGTTCGATTTTGGGATGATATTTGGTGTGGGGATATTGCCTCAGAGGAAAATTTTCCTAGACTCTTCCATCTTGCTTCAAATTCGGATGCAAGGGTTTGGGATTATTTGTCTTTCTTGGAGGAGGGCATAGTGTCTAAAGGGGTACATATCGGTGGCTTCTCTTCCCACTCCAAGAAGCTTTCGTCTGTAGCTCTGCCTTCCTCGCTTACGGCATCCCTCCATCTTCTAATTTGAGGCGCTATCCCAAATGCTTCTCCACCTGCCATAACCGTATCCCAATACGACTCAACACTAGCTTTTGTGATGATGTCCTTTGCGCTTTCCTCTAAAACCACCTCAGACAATGTAACTCTCTATAACTACCAGTGTTGAAGCCTTGGCTCAGCCACAACACTCGATTCCCTCCTTTGTAATCCCCTGCTACCCCAATTGTTGACAAACATACAGAAATCACCATCTTTAACGACATCTTTGCCTTCCTCTGGGTTGAGGCTTGGTATTCCTGATTGATGCATGTTGATAGGTTACCTATTGGGCTCTAACTGAAGGACCATTACCCTTCTTGGACAACCCAATAATTTGTGGCCCAATTTTCCCATGATTTCATAAGGTCTATTTAATTCTGGAAGACACCTGTTACGACCCAGTCTTCCAAAATTGGTGGCCCACTTCACTGCTCGGCCCAACTTCATCAAAACCCTTAATTGGGTTGAAAAAATTGGATCCTAATAACCTTCCATTTGAATACCAACAAGCTCTAGCTTGGCTAGTACCTCCTCCACCTCCTCATATGGGAGGTTGAGCGTTCAAGTCACATTAGGGGCAAAGTGTGTGCGATTTACATATTAAAAAAAATCTAATCGAACGGGGCCTCCATTTATTAACATAAGGCCTGGCGAGATGCTAGGGCTTGTCCCAGCTCCAGCTTGGCTAGTACCTCCTCCAGCTCCTTGTATGAGAGATTGAGGGTTCAAGTCCCCATCAGGGGCAAAGTGTGTGTGTATGATTTACCTATTAAAAAAAATCTATTCGAATGGGGCCTCCATTTATTAACATAAGGCCTAGCGAGATGCTTGGGCTTGTCCCAACCCACCTCTCCTTTTATTCTATCCTCTCCCATTCAACTAAAAGCCATTGGACCTGTTAGTTAGTGTAGTGGGCCGTCTGTTCCCTTTCCTCTAGCCCATTTGACGAAGCCCATCTCGCATCGTATGAACCGACTCCCTATTTTTAAATTTCAAATAGGCAATCTTATTTGATAAGGCCTGCGTTCTCCTCTCGCCACTAGGAGGATTTCCAGATCATAGTTGTCAAATTGCCCAAGCAACCCGAGGCGATGGACCTAGCTTGCTGCCCAAGAGATCACCCAGCCAAAAAATATGATATAAAATAATAAAAGTGATCTAGTCATTATTTTAATTCATAATTTCACACAGTCTATTTTATTAATAAAAAATTAAATCAATGAAATAAAATTATTATTCCTATATAAAAATTTGAAAAAAAAAAAAAACACAATAACAACAATGTATTACTATGTTATTTTGTGCCAACAAACAAACAAACATACAGTTTTAATTTTAGAAATATGTAACATATGTAAACAAATCAAATAGAATGGACAATACAGTAGAAAACACTTGAATAGAAGTTAACCTATTCAAATAACAAAATTTGATGATAATTCAAAAGGAAATATTGAACAAACTTGACAAAATTCAAAGCAATTAATGACTATTAAAGGATCATAAATGTAATTTGTTTTATTTTGACAACATGAAATAAATAATTAGGAGATTAGATAATATTAACAAAATGTTTTAGAGAGATTTGATTTTATATATTGCATGTAAATAAAATAAGAGGTAGCTATATATATAAGAACTTTGGATACAAAATAATCAATGTTTAAAATTTTTTTCAATCTCTCTATTAATCTCACCTCATTTATTTACAAATAAAACAAAAAAATATAATAATGAAATAGAAAGTTAATTATGTATTGAAATAAGGAATTTGCCTAATAACAAATTATTACTCATGGATTCGAGAATATATTCAACCCTTAACAAAACAAATATAATAATAAAGTAAAAATTTAATTATGTATTAAAATATAAAATTAGTTAATTACAAATGTCTACTGCCTGGGCAAGTTGGGCGCCCTACCCAGTTGCTCGGGCAACTAAACAGTTATTTAGGTTCAAGCGGTCATCGCCTAAGTGGTCTTCCTGTAGTCGGGTGCCCAGGCACTCGGGCAGTCGCTCGTAACAAATATGTTCCTGATAACCATGGACCCCACTCCATCCATGTCCTTTATTCAGCCAGCCTCCTCCTATCACTATTTTCTGGCCATTCCTCTTCTATTGGCGAGAATCAAGGGCCTATCTTTGCTCAAATTGGAATTTCAAGTTTCCACGACCCAACATTGACCTTCGCTGTGGATGAAACTGGTCTCCCCAACGCTCGCACGAACACCCTTGCCCACTGCAAGTGAGCTCTTGTCGCTGTCTGTTCATTGACAAAGCCCCCACAGAGGTTCCCTAACCTTCTGAAAACTTCCAGACACCACAAGAAGGCAGGAATTCCCATGAAAAATGGACCCATAATTCTTTTGGTTCCTTCTCTGACTAATGGCAACATCCCGCTACAATCCCCCAATCCAAGAAAATTGGCTTGCCCTCAGATGTCCAATCTTTTGCATTAAGCACTCTCACCGGTTATTGCTTGGATGAGAACTGCAATAGAAATAATGCTCCATGCATATCTAAAACTCAAACTACAGAAACTGCCCACGTACACTCCACCTATTGTAGAATCTTGGATCTCTCTGACACCACTGCATTCATGTTACCCACTCTCCCCACCAAGCACCTCTCCATTTGTAGAAGTCTTTCCTGCAGGATTCCACATTCACCAATATCCTGCCACGCTCCCGCCACTCCATTTGACATCTCAGGTGGGTTTTCCTGCCACCCTTGTATTGTAGCCACTTCCTTGAATAACTGGCCATCCCTTCCCCAAAGCTCCCTTCTAGCTTTCCTATCCTCTGGAAGGACCATGCAGCCAACTGCCACCCTCCCCCATGATCCACCTCCAGAATAAAAATACTTTGCCGCCCCTCCTTGAACAGTTCCTCCACCTTAATGTACTCCCTTGCCGTATTCAATCGCCTCCATACTGTAATGATTTTCCCCTTGCCATGGAAAGTCCTCAAGAACTTACTTCTTCTGCTACTGTAGTCCCCCCTGAAACCAAGAAAGCAAACAATAATTCTCTGTGTTATTCCATTCAAAATATACAAGTGTATTTATACACAAATTGAGAGACTAAACTAGGAAAGTAGACTAATTAGAATCCCTATGATTGAGCCTATACAGTCAACCGTACAGCATGTATATTCTAGAATAATCCTATGTATATCCTGTAATACTCCCCCTCAAGCTGGAGCATAGATATTAATCAGGCCCAGCTTGTTGCAAATATAATCGACTCGAGCCCCATTGAGAGCCTTTGTGAAGATATCTCCTAACTGTTCTCCAGCTTTCACGTATCCGGTAGAGATCAAATTTTGCTGCAACTTTTCATGAACAAAATGACAGTCAATCTCAATATGCTTAGTCCGTTCATGAAACACAGGATTGGAAGCAATATGGAGAGCCGCTTGGTTATCACACCACAATTTTGCTGGTATTGAAGCTTTAAGACCAACCTCAATCAAGAGTTGATATATCCACATTATCTCACATACAGATTGTGCCATAGCTCTATATTCTGATTCTGCACTGGATCAGGACACAACATTTTGTTTCTTACTCTTCCATGAAATCAAATTTCCTCCAACAAAAACACAGTATCCGGTAGTGGATTTGCGGTCAATCTTGGAACCTGCCCAATCTGCATCTGAAAAACATTCGATGTGAGTATGTCCATGATTCTTGTACAGTAACCCTCGTCCAGGAGCTCCCTTTAAGTAACACAAGATCTGTTCTAACGCTGCCCAATGGTGAACTGTTGGGGAGGACATGAATTGACTGACAATACTAACAGAATATGCAATATCAAGACGTGTCACTGTAAGATAGTTCAACTTTACAACCAGTCTCCTGTATTTTTCAAGATCTTCAAATAAGTCTCCATCTTTCGTGAGTTGTAGGTTAGGAAGCATTGGAGCGCTGCACGGCTTAGCCCCCAACTTTCCAGTCTCAGTTAATAGGTCAAGCACATATTTCCTCTAGGATAGGACAATGCCTTTCTTGCTTCTCGTCACCTCAATTCCCAAGAAATACTTCAACACCCCTAAATCTTTCGTGTGAAACTGCCTATGAAGAAAGGACTTCAAAGATGAAATTCTCACAGTATCACTTCCAGTAATGACAATATCATCCACATACACAACAAGGAGAATGAGGCCAGATGTAGAATGCTTATAGAAAACTGAGTGGTCAGACTTACTCTTATTCATTCCAAACTTCTCCACTGCCTGACTAAATTTTCCAAACCAAGCACGAGGACTCTGTTTCAAACCATATAATGACTTACGAAGATGACAAACTCGCCCACACTCCCCCTGAGCAACAAATCCAGGTGGTTGCTCCATATACACTTCCTCCTGGAGATCACCATGTAAGAACGCATTTTTGATGTCTAACTGATGTAAAGGTCAATCATTAGTAGCTGCCAGAGAAATAAATAAACAAACCGAGGTCAACTTAGCAACGGGGGAGAAAGTATCAGAATAATCCACACCATAAGTCTGAGCATAGCCTTTAGCCACAAGACGGGCTTTAAGGCGAGCCACGGAACCATCGGAATTGAATTTGACAGCAAACACCCATTTAGAGCCAATAGCTTTCTTTCCTGTAGGTAAAGGCACTAAATCCCAAGTATCATTAGCATCTAAAGCATTCATCTCTTCGATCATAGCATCACGCCATCCAGGATGGGACAAGGCATCATGGACAGTTTTAGGAAGAAACACAAAATCCAGGGAAGCAACAAAAGAACACGAAGAAGAAGACAAGTGAGCATAAGAAACAAACGATGAAATAGGATAAGTGCACTGACGCGTACCTTTGCGAAGGGCAATGGGAAGATCAAGATCACCAACCACAGGATCCGATGGCGAAGAAGAAACTGGTGCGGGACATGGAGCAGATGGGTCTCGTCGTCGGGAATAGACATAGCGAAGAGGCGGTGGTGGGGATGGTGGTGCGGAAGGTGGGGTAACAGGGGAAGGGGCTACAGTGGGAGGCGGAGAGGTGATAGTATAAACCAACAGGTCATCATCCTCCCCCTGACTCGAAGGAGTAGAAGCAGCAGGGAAAAAAGGAATATGTTCGAGAAAGGTAACATCAGCGGACACAAGATACTTGTGAAGGCTAGGACAGTAGCACCGATACCCCTTTTGTAGACGATAGTAACCCAGAAAAACACATTTTAGAGACTTGGGATCTAATTTAGTGACCTGGGGACGAACATCACAAGCGAAACAAGTACTACGAAATATCCGGGGTGCAATAGGAAACAAGGGTTTAGTAGGAAAAAGGACATTGTAAGGGATCTCACCATGAAGAATAGAGGAAGGCATGCGATTAATCAAGAAGCAAGCTGTGGAAACTGCATCATCTCAAAAATGTTTAGGAACATGCATTTGGAATAAGAGGGCCCTAGCTGTCTCAAGAAGATGCCAATTTTTCCGTTCGGCCACACCGTTTTGAGATGGAGTGTCAACACAAGAGGATTGGTGAAGAATGCCATTTTGAATCATATAGGTCTGAAAGGAATTGGAAAAATATTCTTTGGCATTATCACTCCGTAATGTATGCACAGAAACATTAAACTGTGTTTTAATTTCAGCACAAAAGGCACTAAAGTGGGAAAATAATTTAGAACGATTTTTCATTAAATAAAGCCAAGTGACACGAGAAAAATCATCAACAAAAGTAACAAAATATCTAAATCCAGTAGTGGACACAACAGGACACGGACCCCAAACATCTGAATGGACTAACTTAAAGGGAAAACTAGCCCTTTTATTGACTCGAGGGACTGACGGCAAACGATGATGTTTTGCAAACTGACACGACTCACAATCTAAGGAAGATACATTATGAAACTGAGGACATAATTTCTTCAACAGAGGCAAAGAAGGATGTCCCAACCGACAATGTGCTTCAAAGGGAGTTACGACACTGGAACATGCAATGGGCCTGGGCACCTGGGTATCCAAAAGGTAGAGACCACCGGATTTATATCCTTTACCAATAATCTTCTTCGTCATAAGATCTTGAAAAAGACAATGATCAGGAAAAAATGAGATGCAACAATTTAGGGTACGAGTAAGTTTACTAACAGACATTAAATTAAAACAAAATCGTGGTAAACTCAAGACAGAAGACATTGAAATCAATGGAGTTGGATTAACAGTACCAGACCCAAGCACAGAAGAAGTGGAACCATCTGCTAAAGTAACATTAGAAGGAGATGTGTGGGACTGAAAAGAGGAGAAAAGACTAGAATTACCTGTCATATGATTTGTAGCACCAGAATCAATGACCCATTGTGAGGAAGAGGAAAGAAGACACGTATTTGGTTTACCTAACTCGGCAATGGCAGTGACAGGTGGAGATGAATGCTGCAATGCTTCTTGATACTGAGTGAATTTAGCGAATGCATTTGCAGAGACTGTAATGGTTGGCTCAGATGGGCTAGGTGTAGGAGTAACTGCAACATGGGCTGAATGAGACTTCTGAGACTTATTTTGCAATTTCTTACACGTGCGCTTGGTATGGCCCGGCTCATGACAATAATAACAGACAACTCCCCCTGCATCCTGACTACCTGTACTGCCGCCTCTGTTCTTAGGATAAGACCGTCTAGTGTCAGATCCACCATGATGACTGACAAGAGCACTAGAAGCATGAACCGAGGGAGCAACAGATGTACTAGTAGCTGTGCGAAGTACCCTAGTAAAGACCTCATGGAGAGAGGAAATCTCAGCACTAGAGAGAATCTGAGATTTAGCAATCTCAAACTGAGAATTAAGGCCAGCCAAGAAACTCATTACTGCCATTTGCTCCTGTTGAGCTTGCTGGACTTTGACATCAGTACTGAAAGGTAACAAGACATTTAATTCTTCATAGGTTCGTTTGAAATTCATAAAATAGGCCTGAAGAGAGTGATCTTGTTGTTCAGCCCGGTAAAAGCCCTTACAAACCTCATAGATACGTGAAAGATTGCCCTTTCCAGAATACAAAAATTCTAAATATTCCATCAATTCTTTAACATACTCACAGTGATTAATCAGACTAACAACCTCAGTGTCAATAGAGTTTCTGATTTGCAAGAACAAGCGAGCATCATCTCTCAACCACTCCTGGCGAGTATTATCCGTGGGGGGATCAGCCGTGAGATGATTGTCCTTAGAAATGCTCCGTAGATAAATCCTGACAGTCTTACACCAATCGAAATAATTGGAACCAGTTAACTTGTGTTCTGTGATTCTGGACATCATAGGAATAACATCTGTTACAACCAAACTCTTCTGTTCATCAGCCATAGAGATAAAGCACAGAAGAAATGCAGAGACCACCCAAAGGATTACACAGAAAAGGAATTCACGAACAACCGTGAAGCAAACAAGGAAACCAGAGTGCCCAAACGAATTGCTACCAAGCAACCAACTACATAGGAGTGCCGGAAAGAGAGAGACGACTCCAGGAAGGGTGGTCGGAAATCGAGGCGCAGTCACACGCGCCTCCACGCGCCGGCGCGTGAAGTAGCTGACGACGGCAGAATCTTCTGGTGGCGCGTGAGGCTCACGCGCTGGGTTTCTGGTGACCGGATCTTAGGGACAGGCCGATCGGCAGGTGGGCTATTGATCCTGAGTGGCGGTGAGAATCAAGGGTCACTCGAACAGGGTGACTCAAGGAATTTCCCAACTCTGCTCACTGTGGGCAGAACAATCGGAAATGAAAGAGAAGAGGAAAGAAAAAAAGAGGAAAGAAAAGAAGGAAAAAATTCTAATCTTTCAGAAAGGCTCTGATACCATGAAACCAAGAAAGCAAATAATAATTCTCTGTGTTATTCCATTCAAAATATATAAGTGTATTTATACACAAATTAAGAGACTAAACTAGGAAAGTAGACTAATTAGAATCCCTATGATTGAGCCTATACAGTCAACCCTACAGCATGTATATTCTAGAATAATTCTATGTATATTCCGTAACACCCCCCATTAGGGTATCACACAGCCGTGCCAGTTCCTTTCTGGCCTGGTCCTTTTTTTTCCTTTTCCTATCTCTTGGTTGTTCTTCTTATGTTTGTCAATTCCTTATTATGATTCAAAATAATCAAGTTTATAGAAGAGGTGTAGCGGCTTTATTTGTGGATTTTGGCCATAATAGCCAAACAACATATCATGATTATCACCTGATACTTCTTTTTTCTTGTTCCTCTCTTTTTCCTCCCCACTATTTGTTGTGCTTTAATTTGTTTAACATTGTTTTAGGTCGGGTATTTGCACTACCCTAAATTCTTGTGTTAGTTTTGTCTTCTCAGTCTTCGCTACTTTCTCATCTATTTGTTACTCATTCATTTTGTTCTAATAGTGTTATCCCCTCCCCCCCCCCCCCTCCAAAAAATAAGAAAAAAGATGAGCTGGGATTTTTTTTCTAATTTTTTTTTGGAAGGGGGCGGGGGTTTAAAACAAGAAAAAGAAGAAGACATTGATGAGCTGGGCCAAGAACACCCATTTTGCACTTCTTTATGCATTTATTTTCTTGATTTTAGATCCTCCTTGTTCATCACTAGGAAATTTAGCTTCCTAGCTCCTCTACTTGAATCAGGGTTTTGACTGCCTGTGTCCTTTACCTGCCCAGAGTTTGTCCAGTTTGGGGCTAAATGGACAAATATGTATATGTCAGGACACTTACAGTGCATGTCTGACATGCGTTGAGCATACTTTACCTCATTGACAAGACTTCGTTACACGCCAGAGAGAGGATTGTGTTAAGGAACAGTTGGCTTCAAGACCCCATTCTTAGAATTCAGGTTTAGCACTTCAATTCTCACACCAATTTGAGGTGAGTGTTATTCCACTTTTCTGCTTGGAGAAATATACTTTTTCATTAAAGACGAAGGTAAGACAAAAGTAAAGGAAAAAGAAGAGATGGCTGGCAGAAAGAGAGGAAATTGAATTAATCAATTTAGATTCCAAAGTCTGCAAAATAAATATCTGCATACAAAAATATGAAGTAGATCAAATATGGCCTGTAGAAACAACAAAATTGTGGAAATTGACAATTCAGAAAGGAGAGAGTCAATGACATACAGTTAAGGAGGTAGAAAACAGACTAAATATCTTCTTAACACTCAAAAGTTGTACTTGTAAATCAAAAAACGTTATGTATCACTGAATTTTTGTATCACCATTCACATGGATGATTGAAGGGGTGGGGGGCAGGATTTTGTCCCACTGGGGCAACCTGAAACTCACTAATAAAATCAAATTTGATTCCATAAAAGTTAACTGCTACCATGTTCCATTAACTAAAAAGGACAAATTTTTTGAAAGTTTCATCATAACATTTATAAAAAGTATATACTTGCAACCTTCAACTTCCCTTCAACTTCGTTTGTGTCATGCTTAGTATCATATCATTACATAGTCAGTCCTAAGCTCCAAAAATGGAGGGGGTTGTGTTAGGTAGCTGAAAGCCAACGTGAAAGTTTGTTAGATCTCTTATTAGCATGAATCCTGAGATTAACAAGACAAGATTCATATAGCTGACCCCATTTGTTTAATTGGTTATATATTTGCAACCTTTACACATGTCGTACACGAAAGCACACCCCCCCCGGGCCCGGCCCGGGGGGGGGGGGGATCCCCCGTATATTTTCTACTATTACTTATGTGAAAAACCTTTGCACATGATTTTGACATTGCTTGCACAAAAATATTAATTCCTATATCCTAATGCTTATACAAAAAATCTTTTTCCAAATATTTAAATCTAAGGATTCACAATTCCCTTTTAAGCTTCAAATCCCTCCCCAACTCGCTTGCCCAAATATAGCGTAAAGATGATGATTTAAGATCATAATATACAATAGAAATAATACAACATGAATGTATAGAAAATTTCAACCAATAGTTATAATGTAAGTGAGGAAATGGTCTTAAATATAGTAGAATGGCGATACATGATTCGTATAGCCAACCCCAAATAGTTGGGATAAGGCTTTGTTGAGTTGAGTGCTTATAATGTAAGTGAAATGAGAGGAAATTAATGAAAATGATTTATAAGGAAATTTGTACATCTTCCATATTGGTGAAATTATAGTTGAATATACTGTTATAGTTTCACTAATATGGAAATTGTAGAAATGTTTTGCTTGGTCCTTTTTTTATTTCCCTCATCTTCAATTTGATTTGGAAGAACATGATTTCTAGAGCTCACAAAATTCAATAGCAGACTTAATCATTCTTCACATTTTGTCTAAACACAAGATAATCAATACATATATCATCTTGATTGAAAAAAATCAAAAGAAAAGAAGGTTGAGAAGAAATTAATGAAGTTTACTGAGTTCTTCCCCTAATTAAAAGATCAATCTTACACAAGGATTTCATATTGATTGAGCAACCCAATGTAGAGAGTTAGCCCTTATCTTTTTAAAATTTCTTACAATCTATTACTTTTGAAATAAAGCAATTCTAACTCCTTTTCATTTATAAACACTACAATCTTTATTCTACTTGTTGAAACTCCATATCTATAACCTTTCTTTGACAAGCTCACCACCAAATTAATAGTAGGATATAGTTTTCTAGTGCAATCTTAAATCAATTTATTATAAATTAAGCAAAGACAAAAAAAGTTAACAATGGCTATATAGGATATCCAACGTCTATCCCCATTGTGATCAATCAGAAAATTTGTAAAACAAATTTAGTGAGGGCAAATTTGAAAATTTCTAAAACTAGTAAAATATTTATAGTGACCTCAATTCTTTCTTAAATTTCAGTGGGGGTGGGTGCCCCCTCTATTAATCCACCCCTGGATGATTGTGATCCATTTTTTGTTTTGAAGAGAACTAAGGAGAAAATTTAGGATCATTGTAACTTGCCTTGTGAGGGTGATATTAAATGGTGAAAAAAATTAGGTGATCTTTACCATTACTCTTGTGTGTGTGTGTCTCATTCAAGTTTATCAACTTCTAAGAGTATCTTGTCTATTTTTATGCTTATCATCCTCATTTAACTAAGGAGAATGATCTTTAATGTGTTTTTCCATGGGTAACACAATAGATCCAAAGTCTATACATGTTCAATGGCATGATTAGATTATAAAGTGAAAGTGGAATTATCAAATCCTGTACCAATTCCAATATTTTACTAAATGGACATCCATTCTTGAATAGTTATCTAAAGATGTAGCAAATTTTACTTTGAAGACATCTGTTCTTGAATAGTTATCTAAGGATGAAGGATATTATGGAAAAGCTTAACTAACTTTACACGTTGATGGATGAATGAGATGGAGATAATCTCTCATTTTCAACTCTTAAGGAAAAGAGCTTCTATGGTTCTTGAGCTTCTTAGAAGCCTCACATGATAATCTTCTAACTTTCACTATTAAAAATTTAATTCATATACACACCTGTGGAAATATATAATCCTATAGAGAAAAGGTCATCTACAATGCGGTAGCCATTGCTTGGTTAAGAAGACGCATCCTCTTTGGAAGCCCCAAATTGAGACCTTGGGTTCAATGTCACTCAAGACATTTGGGTCCAATGGAAGGTTTGCTGGGTAGTTTCTTGATTTGTGAAGTTTTAGCATGTTAAGGACATTTTGTTAGAAATATTTGGTATTGAGTTTAGCAGTTGTTTTGTTCTGAGGTTTGTTAATTATATTCTTGTGGGGAATAGGTTGATTCTTTTTTACAATTTAGAAAGTCTTATTTATCAGAATTTCATATATTAAGAAATCACTTCTCTTTCAAGCTTTCTATTCACTTGAAGTGTTTACTTTCTTTTGTCCTCCTCACTTTTAGTCCAATTACTAGTATTTTCTTGGGCTATTATACCATTTGATTTGTTTGAAGCAATATTGTATCTTATTGCTTAGCTTCATTAAGGGTAGTTTAGTCTTTAGTTCTTTTGTTTAACCCTCTATAAAGAGTAGTTTATTATTCTCTATTAGCTTCATCTTTTGTATCACAGACTTTTACAGATATAACAGTCTATCTTCTTTCTTCTTTCTTTTCATTGTTAGACCTAAGTTGTCATGGTATCAGAGCCTCAACCAAGCATAGAATTGTAGCAAAAATATTATGGAGTTCATAGAGAGGTTGGGGGCTCACAGTTCGACTGCTAACGTCATCGTTCGTACGATGACGTCCGCATGACGTTTTCGGTTTTCGACGAGGGTTAGCTATCTTGGATCGTCTCTGCAAGGAGAACATCTTGGTAATTTTTTTGGAATTTTTTGAGATCATTTGATAGGGTTTTCCATTTTTCGAATGTTTTTATGAAAAATGGGTTCGATTTTGTGATCTATCGATTTAAGCCATTTTCAATAGATTTGTTGCTTCTATTCACTCCTAAATGGTGCGTTTTGGCCCAGAAAGGAATCGATTTTGCATCTTCTCATTGATTTGATTAATTTTGTTCAATTTTTTTGTGAAAAGAAGTAATCGACTGTGTTTTTTTTGCTACTGTTGAGTTGCTTTGGGCTTGATTCACTCTTGTATTGTTTTTTTGCGGCTAGTTGTTGATATTGAAGGGTGATTACTAGTTGGGCTTGAAGGAATTTGCTCTTAATTGACTGTTGTGGAGTGTTGAGGGTTAGTTCTTCTCCATTTTCTATTAAATATGGCTAGTGATAACTCGATTCACTTCAAGCCATTAGTGTGAAGTTGGTAGGGAACAATTATGCCTACTAGGCATATGTCATGAAGAATTGTTTGCTTGGAAAAATTATGTGGGGCTACATTATTAGGGCAATGAAACCTCCAATTGATACTAAGGTTGAAAATTATGCTTAACTAGTGTCTAATTGGGAAGTCAATAATGCCAAAATTATTACTCGGATAAATAATTCGGTTGATTAGTCCATTGGGGTTCATTTGGCCAAGTTTGACACAACAAAATAAATTTGGGAGTATTTATCTAGATTGTTTGTGTAGTCCAACTTTGCTAAGAGGTATCAATTGGAGTATGACACTCTGGCTGCTTAACAAGGTGATAAGAGCATATAGGAGTTTTACTCACTTATGACTAAGTTTTGGGATCAACTAACTCTCACTGAACCTGTAGGTTTAAGCTCTCATGAGTTGTATCGTACATACAGGAAGGAGCAGAGGTTAGTGCAGTTTTTGATGGCTCTTAGGGATGAATTTGAGGGACTTTGTGGGTCTATCCTTCATCGTAGTCCACTTCCCTTCATGGATTCAGTGGTTAATGAACTTCTAGCGGAGGAGGTTCTTCTTAAGGCCATTCTAGGAAAGGGTCTTCTTCCTTTACCTACACAGGCGGTATTTTCTTCTTCCCCCAGGGCACAAACTAGCACTCGGCATCGACTGAGAGTTTGTGTTAGGGTTGATAAGTGTAGTTTCTATCGTGAGAAGGGTCATTGGAAGGTCCAATGCCATAAGTTAGTCAATAAGGATAAGGGGTTACGTGGCCCTCAGCTGCAGTCTTTTCGAGGTAGAGATTGTCACATTGCAACAGTTGCACCCCCAGTGGATGAGCCCTCTACTTCAGTTCCTTCTCTGCCTTTGATCGCTGAGCAATTTCAGAAACTTCTCTCCACACACCCGTCTAATGTGCTTTCAGTCTCTCCATCTGTAGGTTCATTCTAGTCAGGACCTTCAGGTATATCGTGGACTACTTGGGTTTTTAATTCAAGTGCTACTCATCACATGACAAGTGATCTCTCTTTATTTGTATCTACTATTTCTCCCCCAACAGTTTCTGTCTTAGCTGCCAATGGCACTTCTATGTCTTTGGCAGGCATTGGGTCTATAGTTTCTCCCCACTTATCCTTTTCTGATGTTTCTTATATTCCTCAGCTTACTCTAAATTTGATCTCAGTTAGTCAATTGTTTGATTCTGGTTATCTTGTTCATTTCTCTTCTTCTGGTTGTATTGTGCAGGATTCTCAGTCCAAGAAGCTGATTGGGACATGCCGTAGAGAGGGAGGATTATATGTGTTGGAAGAATTGCATGCTCTTGTTATTGCTGCTTCTTCAGTTGATTTAACTTCATTTCGTTTGAGTCCAAAGTCGTCGAGTTTTTATCAATGGCATTTTCATCTTGGTCATATTTCTAGTAGTTGATTACAGTTTTTAGTTTCATCTTGTCAATTAGGTGCTTTGGATTTTTATGATATTTCAAACTGTAGTGGATACAAATTGGCAAAATTTACTGTCTTACCTTTTAATAAAAGTTCCAATGTTTCTCTTGCTCCATTTGATATTGTTCACTCTGATGTATGGGGACCTGCTCTTATTTCTACAAAAGGGGGGTCCAGATATTATGTTTTTTTGTCGATGATTATTCTCATTATTGTTGGATTTATCTTATAAAGCATCGGTCTGATTTTCTTTCTATATTTTCTGATTTCTGTGCTATGATATGTACTCAGTATTCTTCTACTATTAAATGTTTTCGATGTGATTTTGGAGGAGAATACTCTTCTACTCCCTTTCTCAATTTCTTGAAAACTACTGGTACCATTCACCAATCTTCATGTGCGGATACTCTTGAGCAGAATGGTGTGGCTGAGCATAAGCATCGGCACATCATGGAGACTTCTCGTTCTCTTTTGTTATCGGCTAGTGTTCCTAGTACTTTTTAGGGTGAAGCTGTCCTAACTTCAGTTCATTTGATTAATTGCATTCCTTCTATCATTACTTCTGGAGTATCTCCTTATGAGAGATTGCGTGGTCAACCTCCTAATTATTTCTCCTTGCGTGTGTTCTGCTGTACATGTTTTATTCTTCTTCCTAAAGCAGCTCTCACTAAACTTTCTGCTCGTTTCTGGGTTATGGCGAGAGACAAAAGGGTTATCGTTGCTACGATCCTATTGCTAATAAACTCTATGTCTCTTGTCATTTAGTTTTTTTGGAACATATTCCTTTTTTCTCAATTCCCTCTAATTCTCACACTTTGCACAAATCCAATTTGGTCGATCTTGATCCATTTCCTGATGACGTTCCTTCTAACTCATGTTCATGATATGGCTATCTCTAATGTCTCTGGTTCTTTTAATTCTTCAGATAATCGTTCTCTTGTCATTCATACTTATTCTCGTAGGGACCCACCTCCCTATTCTATAGGTACAACTCCTCTGCCTCTCTCTCTTGCCCCTCAATCAGGTTCTGCGAACATGGATCCCGCCCTTTCTCGCTATGCTAAGCGTGTCCATAAGTGTCCTGATCGGTTTGGCTTCTCTAACTCTTGTTATTCTGTTGATTACTATTCTTTCTTAACTTCTATTCATTCTTTATCTGAACCTACCTCCTATAAGGATGTTGTTGTTGATCATCTTTGGAGATAGGCTATGGATGACGAGCTTTCTGCATTGCATAAGACTAACATGTGGGAATTGGTGTCCTTACCTTCTGGTAAGAGAGCCGTTGGCAGTAAATGGGTGTATAAGATCAAGACCAGATCAGATGGCTCTATAGAACGGTTCAAGGCTTGATTGGTGGCTAAGGGATTTACTCAGGAATATGGCATTGATTATGAAGAGACCTTTGCTCTAGTTGCCAAGATGAATACCGTTCGCACATTGATTGCAGTGGCTTCTTTTCGTCAGTAGAGTCTTTCTCAACTGGATGTTAAAAATGCTTTTCTTAATAGAGACTTGATTGAAGAAGTTTTCATGGTTCCACCTCCTGGCCTTCCTCACAATCCTAGTCAAGTTTGCAAACTACGAAAGGCATTATATGGTCTCAAACAAGCTCCTCGGGCTTAGTTTGACAAGTTTTCTACCGTCATCCGTGAATTGGGTTTTCGTCCTAGTGATCATGATTCGGCTCTTTTTCTATGCTCTACCTTTACGGCCTGCATTGTTCTCTTACTTTATGTTGATGATATGATTGTAACTAGAGATGATACAGCTGGAATAGAGTTGTTGAAATCTCAGTTGCAAGCTCACTTTGAGATGAAGGATTTGGGTTCTCTTTGTTATTTCTTGGGTATTGAGGTTGCCTTTTCTCCTAAAGGTTATTTGCTATCGCAGTCCAAGTATGCTTCTGATGTTCTTCAGCGAGCCCGTCTAACTGACACTCAGACAGTTGAGACACCATTAGAGCTCAATGTTCGTTATTCCTCTTTTGATGGCGTTACTTTGTCAGATCCTACCTTATATTGCATTATTGTTGGGAGTTTGGTCTATCTCACTGTCACACATTCTGATATTGTCTACGTTGTTCATATTTTTAGTCAGTTTGTTTCTTCTCCTAACATAGTTCACTAGGCTGCTGTTCTCTGCATTCTTCGCTATATCCATGGTATTTTGCACAACAGTTTATTGTTTTCTTCCTCCTCTTCCTTAGAGCTTCGCATCTATTCTAATGCCAATTGGGCTAGTGATTCTATGGATAGAAAGTCTATTACTAGCTTCTGTGTTTTTCTTGGTGATTCTCTTATTTCGTGGAAAAGTAAGAAGCAAACTGTTGTCACTCGTTCTTCTGCTGAAGCTGAGTACCCTGTTATGGCTACTATTACGGCTGAAATAGTGTGGTTACTATGGTTGCTCGCTAATCTTGGCATTTCTTTGTCTGCACCTACTCCTATGTATTGTGATAACAAGAGTGTTATTCAGATTGCGTATAACTCTGTTTTCCACAAGCGTACTAAACATATTGAGAATGATTGTCATTTTGTGCGCCATCATCTTCAGCTTGACACTCTCTCTCTTCCATTCCTTCCTTCTACTTTACAGTTGGCTGATTTCTTTATGAAGTCTCACACTATTATGCCCTTCGGTTTTCTGCTTGACAAACTCTCGATGCTTATAGCTACGACATCATGAGTTTGAGGGGCGATTGTTAAAGCAATATTTTATCTTATTGCTTAGCTTCATTAAGGCTAGTTTAGTCTTTAGTTCTTTTGTTTAATCCTACTATAAAGGGTAGTTTATTATTCTCTATTTGCTTCATCTTTTGTATCACAGACTTTTACAGATATAGCAGTCTCTCTTCTTTCTTTTCATTGTTAGACCTAAGTTTTTATGATTTACCCCAAAACTTCCCAGTATTGAGCAGTTTGAGTCCTGCTTGGTTAATATAATGGTTAGTCATGTTTTTCTAGATGAGTGTTGCTTGCCTTTGGAAGTTTTCTGCAGTCTAATGAGTTCTATTGTATTAAAATGAGATTAGAGTGAATTGATACCAAATTATTTTAATAGTTTGGTTGATGAATATTAGTGATTGTTTGTCTTTTTCTCTTTTGCTAATTTCTTAGTTAATTCTTCTTATTTCTGCCCACAAATTCCAGAAAATTTATTTTCTGGAAAACAGAAACCTGTACCATCAAACCTCATTTACTTTAATCCAAATACATCATTAAACCACTGCACATCGCTTATTATTTCACTAACCCCAAACCCATAAACGGTTCTTAGCCTTGGCTCACATACAAGTGATGTAGAGGGTATGATATTGAAGTTGATTGTTGACTGTCATCAATCCCCTTATGTCTAATACCAAGCATATTCAATGTTTTGAGGTCTTGAAATATTAGTATGGATGAAAGGTTGCTCATCTTGAGCATTAGGTAATTTACTAATCAGTAGGAGACTACCTGGAACTGTATGGATATAATGTACATTAAACAATTGGAGAAATGGCATGGATGTGCAGCGGCAGTATGAACAATGAACAAAAATATAAAATAGGAACAGGCTAGGAAGCATGGAAAATGTTAGAGGCATGGAAATAATTTTTTTTCTTGTTTTTTGAAGTAATTGAGTCAATGACTCGTGGAATGGTTTGAGTGCCAAGACAAGCAATAATTAATCGTGCATATCTTTTATAGCAAGTGTTATATACATTGCAAGAGTAACCAGTTTTTTCCAGAAGCACCCTGTTGTGCAAAGAGTGGACTCTGCTCTGAAATGAGGATTTAAATTATTCGGCTCAAGTGTTTACTTTCTCTAATGCATATTTATATATATCAAACCTATTCAAAGTTTATCTTAACACTTACATATGGTTCTACCATATTTAGTCACAATACATCCCATTACCTCCACAGCCACATCCATGACTACCTTTACCATCTCTACCAGAGCCTTTAATAGTTGTCCAATGACCTATAGAAAAGCCATCTTTAGCAAATTTTGGGACCGAGGATGAATCTTTACTGGATGAAGTAGAAAAAGACAAAGAAAAACAAATATGTTGTCACTGAGATTACAGATTATTGGGAGAAGTTTAGACAACTGAACTAACTGCATACTGCAATTTACCCTCTGATGGATTGAATAATGGGTTTTTTTTTTTGTTTTCCCCAAATAAGTTCTTGGTAACCTGGGACTTGTCACACCGCTTTGAGGACTTCCTTATATTGATGATGGGTCATAGATACATATGTAATTCTTTGCACATGCCCTTTAAGGTGCAATGGTACTGATTTAGAGACTTGCACCCGTGTTAGAGAATAAATATATTTATATCTGTCATGCCCTGGGTTGCAAAACCCGAGTGTGATCCGATAAAACTAGGTTTAAGTGATTCAATTCCTAACAAAGGTCTATGCCTAGAATTTTGATGTCTAGCAAAAAAAAAACCCAGGGTTCATTCTAATTATTGGTCCTTTTTTATTTTTCTTTTTCCACTTGATAACACAAGTTCATAATAACAATTCAGTTTCTAATTACTAATCCATCCATAGTTAATATCATGCATTCACTATCATCTACAAGCTTTAAATATCTAAAACATGTACATTAGATTTACATTCCATTATCTACCTCATTCAACCACAGTTAGCTTCCACTAGTCCAAAAATAATACACCATCTTACACAACGTATCCCAACATATACGAAACTCCAAAACATTGGCCACAAAAAAAAATATGCACATCATCATGTGCAAAGGTATCCCTACATATGCAAAGTCCCAACATATCATCCCCAAGTCCAAAAATACACAAGTTTTGTCAATCATCCAATTGTATATGTCGTTCCTGTCCCGAAGGTGAGTCAAGCCGCTGGCACCCTATCAGTACCTGCATCTAGTAGTGGTCATTACCCCAGTAGGATAACTAAACAGGTGAAATGAGTAGGTTGCATCGTGTATGCATGTGAAAGTGTAGTGGCATATCAAATGTCTAAAATACAAAATATAACAACTTCAACATGTCAATAATGGGACAATTTACTACATAGACAATATGACAATATACATGAGTGAATCAAGAAGCAATTCAATATCATATGCTAGAAAAGTAATCCAAGTAAATCTGTTTTCCGGTTTCATTAAGTTTTATGAAAGGTATTACTTAACTTTTCACTTTAATCTCCATTACATTTTTTCCCATCCTATCACAATTAGGGTCACTCCCACCCTTTCCTACTTTTGGCCCCCGGTAAAGCCTATGGGTTTTACAGGCTACTAACCTGACGGTTCCCCACAACACATACCTTGCGCAGGTTTACTGCTCGCAGCCAAAGGGAATCTCATTCCCCAAGCAATAATCAAACCAATCCCCCAAGATCCCAATCTCACATACACTCCAAGGTACACAACAAAAGGCACAGCGCAATCTCACATACACTCCAATGCACACACAAAAGATGTGTCGTCACACATCGCCATCTCACGTGCACTCTAAAGCACACAACCAACATGTTTTCCGTCCCAATCATTCAAGTTTTCTCCAATGTTCCATTGTCAAGGTTTTCATTCAAGTGTCCATTCAAGTTCAAGTTTATTAATTCATCCAAGTCATTCAAGGTTCCAATTCCATCAACTACATGAGTAGTGTCCAAAATTATATAAATTTCATAAAATCCCTCTTTTGCATAAGGTTTTCCAATAACAAAATTCAACAACAATTAATATATAGAGAGAGTGGTCCAAATATTTTAACTCACATGTCAAATATAAGTGTAATACAAAATATATGTGCCAACAAGTTCATATATAAGATGAATTTAACATATAATAAAAATAGGGCAAGTATATGTGAAATTTTACATGAATGTATGCATGACCCATCTATTTAATCAATTATCCATGGTCTAACCACCCTACCCATACCCATTTCAACAAGTTTAGAAACCCTGCCTCACTTGTGTGAAAATTTGACAAACCCTAGGTTGGTTTTCTTTGATTTCTTCCAATTAAATCCACTCAATGGTTAGAACAGGCGCATTAGATCTTTAATCTTCAAGAATGCCTAGGTAATTTCCCATGCAAACTCTTATTTGTCTTCTTCTTTTCCCTTCCTTTTTCTCTCCTTCTCCCGCTGCTGTCCAACATGCAGGTGTGTGTGTGTAGCATGTTCCGTGTGTGTGTGTTTGTAATATAAGTGTGGTTGACTTTTCAACCACACTTTAATTAAGTTCCCTTTTTTTTTCCATTTTCTTTTTACATTTATTTCTTTGTTACACTTATCTACATGTACCGATTTAAATTATGTTGAGTCCAATCTATACATCAAATAATTTAATTAAATTCCATTAAATTAATTTTAATATCATTTATTATTATTATTATTATTATTATTATTATTATTATTTTACTTAATTATTCATTTAATCAAATTAAAAATTACGGGTCTTTACAATATCCCTATCAATTATCAAATGAGAGCATACATGGAGACCCTCTTCTGTGATCATGACTGGATCAGTATATTTCATGTACGTCTTTAAGTTTGCTTAGCCTTATCTAACGGCACTTGAATTGGTCTCCATAGAGTTCACTACACATGCTGCGTGTTGTCTCCTTGGTTTGCTTTGCAGAATGTAATATAAGCACTTACCGATAGCCCATATATTTCTAGATCCAAGTAATAGTCATATGGTTGTCACTTGTTGGGTCATTGTAATTGAAATTGATTGTCATAAGAAGAGTAGTCGTAGCATTGCATTCTTTTACTTACTTTTAGTTCCCTACCATCCTGAGCCCACTTGCATAAACCTTGTAATGAGGACCTTCAATCTTTGAGTCTTACGACAGTTTGCTTGCCTTTCCTTTCTGCCAAAATTGAAAAGCTTCTATATTAGGGGGAAAACCGAAACTGCCAGCAAAAATGAACAAAACATGTCTTTTCCCTAACAAAGTTGGCTGCTATGTCAGTCAGAATGTTGACAGATGCTGCATGAATGCTGATGTTGGCAATGAACAGGTTCCTAGCTTGTGAGAGAGTCGGACCTTACAAACAAAAGATTGAAAGTTGCCCTGATAGAGAATCATAGTGCAAGACTGAAAGAACAAAACAGAAATAGGAGGAAGAAGAAATTAGAAGAATTGGAAAACAACTGTAGTATTTTAAATCACCATTAACTAAAGGTGGTTCTTGACTGTCCATGCTTTCTGGTGATATGACTGAAGTAACCTTGCAACAGAATGATAAAATAATATTTTTTTCCTCTGTTAACAAGATCGATGGAAGATGCTTTAATAAATATATTTTGTGGTTATCTTGGTTATTTTCAAATTTGCTACATGTTTTGTGTGAATGAGGTCTTACTATATGTTTGAGCAGCTTAATGGCCAAAATAGGAGTAACTTCTTATGAGTTGGTGAATGGATTCAGTTTGATGACATAGGGAAAATAGTAGTCATAAAAAATCTGGGTTAACTTCCCCAACTCCCGTTGTTCCCTACTGAATTGGTCCTATGTTGTCTTTTCCTGTTAACTTCTACCTCCTCTGTTGTTTAAAATTCTTGTAGTTCAGTTTGCTAATGACTGACTATTGCTAAATTCATGGAGGCGAGGAGCAGCGACGCTGTCTGACCACAGTTCTACTGAGATCAAAGGTAGTAATTATGAATACAAGTGCTTCTCATTCCTTTTTGTATCGTTTTCTGATATAGAGAAAAACCGAAGTTGCAGTGATCATCTGACCCGTGTTCTGTTTATGGGTTTCAGCAAGGTGAGGTACCTGATGGATTCACGTGGATGCACGTGCATCAGACATGGACTGATGGAGCAGGAGCAAACAACCTAAATTTTTTTTGAATATGTTGGCTTTTTACTTTGTCCTGACCTGAAACATATGTTTTGATAATATATATGAAGTTCATTTTCTTTTCCTCACTTAGTTATATGAATTGGCCATGATCATATCACCTATGCTCTGTTTATGGATTTCAGCAGGGTGAGGTATCTAATGAGTCAATGTGGATACTCTCTTTGGTTAATATAGTTGTTGCAGATGAACACAAAGATTTGAAGGCGATTGAGACATAATTGCTACTAGGGTAGAGACCCAAGAGAGCTGAAATCTTTTGATTCTTTATAGTTAAAATAAGATGGTTTGTGTTACAATCAGATTTGGGTTGTATATGTAGTGATACAAACTCTCTAGTGTTGCCCTAATTGATCAAACAACTTAAGTAACTCATATGACCAGCACCTGACATATAATATAACTGAAGAAGACAAGGATACTACAACAAAATACTAACATGTAATAAAGAAATAAACACAAACTAAACCAAGATGAAACGAGTTGCTTAGGGGGCCACTCCTGAGGGATTTATTTCATGTTGATCTTTTAGGTCTTCAAACCCTACCAATTGGGTACTCATTAATCATCATAGTTAACAATAAAGAACACCTACTCAATGCATCAATTTTTTTTTTTGAAGTGAGTGTGAATCTTTGAAGATAAGAGCTCCATTTGGCATAGAGTGGATTGAGCTTCTTTGGTATGGATAAACTAGATAATGCTCCCAATGATGAATTGCTCACACCAAAAGCATACAACTCTAGATCATAGGTGGAATAGCGACTTCTAGTCTCAACCAACTTCTTACTGAAATTTTTGACTAGGAGTAGGAGCAACCCCTATTCCCACCTGTATATTCCTCAAAATCTGGTAGGGCAAGATGTTGAAATATGTAATGCCTTGGTTTTTTGCTAATGTATTGGTATTTGCAGCAGGTTGTTAGTTGGGGTGTGTTAATGTCTTGTTATGTGTTTTGTATTGGAAATTAGAGTCAACATGGAGAAGTCATAAAGTTTTGTATGGAAAATTACAGACTTGATTCAAATAATCGTCTCCCAGCTTACTTCCCGATTCAAATAATCTTCAGCATGCATCTTGCCAAAAATCAAAAAACTTGGATTTTGATTCCTTCATCACTTAAACCAACTGCTCATACCAATCTCTCCTCCATTGCACCACCACATTCAGGTTCCTCCAAGTCTTCGTAGAGACCGGCATCTTTGTCCTCCTCAATGATGGATACCTTCCGATATGCTCAAGGAGCGACGATTACCCTTTGGTTCTTCCATTCAGCAGCTGCATTTTCCTGCCTCTGGCGAGTTTGAACAGTCTACAATAACTCCTTAGTCTTCTTCCTCCTCCATCATGAGCAACTGTGAAAATGGACCAGAATTTTCTCTGATACTAGATTTGGTGCAGTAAACAATGAAAAAAGTACAAATAATATTATTAGAGATTTGCAAGAAAACACCATAACTTGAACGGAAATTTTGAGATAATTGCCACTAGGTTCAAAGAGACCTAAGAGCTGAATTAGATATAATATGAAATGGTTGTGTTGAGTGTTGCCCTAATTGGTTAAGAGACTCCAATACACTCACAAGAATACTAGCATATGACTTTACTTAAGTGACATTTAAATAAAATAAGACAGATACTAACATGTAACGAATAAGCAAGCACAAACTAAATCAAGAAGATGAAATCCATTGCTTAGCAGCCCAGATTAACTTCATGCTTTTTTTTTTGTTTTGACCTTCTGCTCTTCAACAATTACTTTCACATTTTATTGCAGGCCAGTTCTTGTTTGGGTTCATTATCAGAATTCATAACTCTGCAATTTGTGTTTTGGCACTCAAGTAGAGTTGATGACCATGAATTTATCTTTATTGTAAACTCTATTCCTGGACATTGTTATGCACATTGTGCTGTTTGCTAAATTGTTAGGATGACAAGTGAAGTTAGTGCAATGAATGTTCCAAGCCTTTTTATCGAGTGGTCTCACTCCCTTTGACTCTTAATACTCAGATAGGGAAATCAATGACCTTATCAAATTCATCTCTATTGCTTTGTGGAATTCTTTTATAAACCACGGAACTTTTCAGCAATCAGACGTCATGATTTCCTCCAGGTTTTGGAGTGCTTGAAATAAAAAGAATGAGAAAATGAAAATTTCTTCTCTACTTGAGCAAAATGCCACAATTGCACTGCATATCATGAAACATAGCACTTGAGCTCTCTGCTATTTTGGGTGCTTCCTTGCAAATGATGCCCAAAGAAAGTGGATATATATATATATATATATATATATATATATATTGAGTAATGATCTCATGTGACATTATTTAACATGAATTTTTTTTGAAAATAATATACTGCTGGCCTTAAATAATTATTTATTTAACCACTAGGATTAATTTATGTGCTAAAAAATTCATGTAATTGCATTTAATTTAAGGTTTAAAAAATTGCCACTCAATTTTACTATTTCTCCTTAACACATTATGATGGGAATTTTATTTAATGTAAAAAATTGTGGTTCAATTGAGACTCACAAACATATATATAAAACAAATCAAACCAAACCAACCGGTTGATATTTTGTACGAACATATTATGATGATTATTTTATTTTATGTAAAAAATTGTGATTGCTGTGTGCACGCGCACAGACACACACAAACACACACACACACACATATATATATATATATAACAAATTGCAAACCAAACCCACCACCATTGGTATTTTGCACGAACTACTATAGATTCTTATATGTAAATACACACACACACACACACATATATATGAACACAAATTGCAAACCCACAACGCTAGATTTTTGTAAACTCACTACAAATTGCAAACCACTTTATCTCTCTAACCAAATCAATTCAAACTTCCATTAATGTTGTTCAATGATAGTCGATGCCTCCTCATTGGGGAAATTAACCTTGGCTTTCTTACCCCTAATCTTGCGAGCGTCCTTGCTATTACGATGTTCAAAGTACTAAATCAAACCGTAACACAGGTTCTTGCACTGCTTCTCAACATGCTCTTGATTCTAAGGTGGGTTTCAGTGGATGGGTGGCCATGTCAGCGACGAGGCCAGTTAAGGCATAGGGTCAATTGCCCCCCCCCCCCCCCCCCCCCCCCACACACACACACTCAAATTTTTTTATTTAAAATTTTACTTATATTTAAAATATATCCCTTTTATTTATATATGTGCCCCACTAAATTTAAAATTTTTCACTCCATTCTTACTTATACTTCAATTAACCTCTTTATATTTGTTATTCCCAAATATGGATAATGAGATTATCGTGCAATATTTTCAAAAGAAGAAAAACTGTTTGAACAATTGTGCATGGGGTAATGAACTGTGAGGAAGCCAAAGATGTCAATGGGGTAATGAACTGTGAGGAAGAGATGGGCTTGAGAGTGAATGAGTTGTTAAAATTATTTAGATGGGGAAAAGTGTGAGATGCTGAGAGTGGTGAGGTGAATTTGGAAGGAAGTGGGTTGACAGGAAGATCTGCAGTGATGGCATGGTGGTGGAGGTTGAGGGGCTTACTGTGGTGAAATTGCCTGTAAATGTGTCATGAGATAAACGAAGCAAAAAGGTATAATTGACATTTTAATTATGCTAACTTTCAAACAACATTTATTTGTTATATACACTTAAATAATTAAAGGGTATAAAAGATATTTCATCAACATCGTTCTCTTCGTCTTACTATAAATTTTAACAATAGAAGTCAATGTAATTTACCCTTCTTTGTTATTATATGTATATTGCTATTTTTTATGAGGAGCATTATTGGGGCTCCCAAATATCCATTTACACTCCAATAAAATTATTTTTTAATGATTATGTTAAAGGATATAATATTAAAATTACATATTTTTTAACAACTTAAGTTTTTAGATAAGTTGATGATTCAAAATGGCATTAGAGCAAGCAAAAAGGTTCTAGATTTAAATCTCATTTGGTGCATATGTTGGCTCAGGTCTGACCACACATAATAGGGTGTGTGACAACATATAATATTAAAATTATATAATCTCTAACAACTTAAGCTTTTAAATGAGTTAATGACTCAACAGATTAATTTCATATTTTTTAGAATGTAATTGTCTGGGAGCGGGAATAGCTTCAACCTTTTTAATAATTTACTATTTCAAAACATTTTGGAAGACACATAATTTTTTTTTTAACTTTTCTTAAATTAAGAAATGAAAGTGATATGCGGGTTATATTAAGGGTTAATTAGTGACCCCTTAAAAAAAATCAAATTCTGCTTCCAATCCACCCTTATTCTTTTTTTTTTTTTTTTGTTCACAAGGATATGTGGTTTTTAATTTTGTGAGATGAGGTACAATTTGATAACATGTCAATTTGATAATGAGAGTCAACAAGATCGGGATAATAACCAAACAAAAAGGCAATCTCGGTGCTCGATGCTTCTTCAAAGATTGTTATATTAATATATAGACTGCCACCTAGTTTTGTTTATATTAATTTTGTTTTTGATTTGGGGTTGGTTTCTTAGAAAGGGAAAAAACCTTCTTAGTGTTTTTTTCTAACGATATGTAATTTTAGAATAATAAATAATGTATTATAATATTATATGAATGATGAATGATATATAATATTGGGCTAGAAAAATTTTGAGCTTAATTAGAGTCAATTTAAATACATTAAAACCCCACAAAGGCAAATTGGTCTTTTACTGGTATTAAGATTCCATGAAAAAGTAATAAATGAAAGATACTTCACTAATATGGAAATAAGTATAAATATGTGTTAGGGTATGAAATTATTAAAATGAAAAGGTGGGACAAAGGAGGGCAAATGGGTCTTTTGCCTTTTACACACGCACCCAAAACACACACACACAAGAAAATTAGAAAAATTCTCACTCTCACTCTCTCATGGCTAGAGAAAGGGAAAAACCTTAATCCCTAATCAAATCCTTCGCTTATTCCTTTGATTTCTTGTGAAATCAAGTCATACAACACCTCTACAATTGATCTTGGAACACTAGAAGACCATTGATGAGCATTTGTGAAGAGATTCAAGAGTTAGGGTTCAAGAAATTTGAGACTTTTGCTAGAAAACACTTCAAAGAGGTAGGGTTTCTAATCCTTAGTTGAGAATGGAATGATTAAGGTGCATTCCATGGAATGTCATGATGATATTCATGTTTATGTATGTATTTTGACATTATTATACCTTGGCATACCAACCAAAATGCATGTAAATAAATTTGTACGATGTATTCTCTTATATCACATCTATTCTTATGCTTTAGCTTATATTCGAATCGAAAATAAAGTCTAGATTTGGCATGTCTATTGTATATTCTAACCATGGATGAGCATGAATATTATAGTTGCAAACTATATGTTTGATGAAATTCCTTTATCATAATTCTAGCATTCTTGAGAGATATATATAGATATGTAAAGACTTTGAAATTAATAAATTAAGAAAAATAAATGGAACAAAATCAATTTTACTATGACCTCACTCCTACGATTGAGTCAGACTAAGGTTGTAAACCCTCGCGGGGTCATTTTCGGGATTGATATCAGAGTGGAGCCGATTCCGGTGGAATTGATATCGGAGTAGTGTTGATTCCACGATTAGGTCTAGGGTCATGTGGGATTGATATTAGAGTAAAGCCGATCCCTTGCCTTTTATAGCACCAAATATTTCATTTTCAGAATTTGAAGCACAATTTTAAGATCTGAAAAATATTTCATAAAATCCTAGAACTTCTCTCTATGGGATAATCTTTTTGGTTGCTCAAGAGAACTCTTATATTTTAACCAAATAACATTCATACATGATTTGATTATGCACCTAGTTACAAATCATGACTAAGGGCCTGAGATTCACACCATCATCCTCCATCTAGTTCAAGCTTGTGGTGATTCAAGCTTTGAGCGATCAAAGGAGTTCGAGGTCGTGTGGACATTCATGGTTGTGTCGTTTGGGGATTCCAATCAGAGATCAGAGATGGAGATCAATTAGAGAAAGCGCTTATGGATTCAAGATCGATAAGATTCAGTGTAAGGAATGGGACTTAAGGGATTTAACATCCATTTCTTCGATAGTCTGTAACTTTCGAAGCTTCTTTAGTGGATTTTTCAGCTGGGCTAGAGCCTCAAAGTTTTCCATGATAGATCGATTGATTTATGGTGGTTTCTTCATCACCAATCTCGGTTTGCATTTGTTCTTACTTTACAAGCTTTATTTTCATATTGTTTATATGTTTCCACTCGGCTTGTTGAACATGGGATGATTATAGTTAGATTTATGTATTAAGTAAATGAATTAAATGCATGCTAATTTTAATCGGTGAATTTAAGCTTAATATTGTTGATTTTACCTATTCACCCCCCATAGGTAATAGAATACATATAGGCACACCTGGGGGCCTATCAGGACGTTTGCATAGTTGTTGCATAGTTGTTTTAAGGGTAACTATAATCTAACCATCTTGTAGTATTAAGATTATGTCATATCTTACTGCGAAGTGTGGAATAGTGACGGGCCAACTAAGCCACATCTCCTACATTCCACCTTGTGTGGTAAGTAGGTGATTGTAACCTGACCAAAAGCCTTAAAACATAACCCAAATGGATTGCATTTTTATTATCATTATCATAGCAGCGAAATTTTACATTACATTGGATATATATTATATCATTAATGCAATCACACTTGACATAGCAGAACTAATTTACAACCGAGGTTTCACTAGATATAAGGTTATATATCAAAATTTGTGTGTATATTCCATATCAAAAGCCACAAGGATAATTACAAAAGTATCTAGTGTAACACTATATGTGTAGCCATTAAAGCTTCCTTGCTTCTACCAAGCCTACAAAAGTTTGACTGGATTAACACTTGTATTTCGTCCTCCGTTGTTGGGGCCATCACCTGAAAAATGAGTAAATATATAGAGTGAGCTTGACTAAGCTTTGTGAGTAACATAGGTGCCTTGTCATATGATTTTACAAACCGAACAAAATATTTTCATGGATAGCAATTCAAAGTATTTTTAAAGTCTACTGACATTTTAAAAGATATAAACAAAGTTCTTTGTAAAGACATATCATGCCAGTAAGTTTTGTAAAAACTAAACATAACTAAGTAGCAAATAATTGCAGCATATCATATCATGTAAGTGATTCATGCCATTATGACAAACTAGATAGAAAAGAATAGAGATGGTGACATAGTGATACTAGTAATTTAAAGTTCATGACTTACATAAACCCACCCGCTAAAAAACCCTAGCATTGTATACAAATTTTTTGACTAAGAAGCCCCGATCGAGGTATAACATATGTTGGCCAAGAAGTCCCTTGCCAAAGACATCATGTCATGCCAATTATGTAACAGAGGTGTCATTAAGATGATATACATAATATTTTGCAAAACTGAATACTTGGCTATCCAGGATTTTTAGAACACTTTATAACACTGAGTGTCAAAGCATGTTTAATTTTCATAACATAGTTCTTAATAGAGTTCTTGCAACTCAAAACTGAGTTCTTAATAGAGTTTGCATTTGACAAATACAGTGTAATGCATTTGAAAGAAATGACACTAGTTTAAGATACAAGGTTACTCACCTGAAATTCAATATCTTATTAATGTCTTTACTTCAGTTAGTACGTCATATAAAATAGGTCAAAATCTCAGTAAGTACATGTTTAAAGTACATCTTAGCTTAAAAACATCATCTTAAAGTCATTTTTAGCTTAAACAGACTTCATATTCTGGTTTAGAAAGTCTCAAAAAGATAGGGTAAGACCTTGATTATAATCTGAATTCGTCTAATAGCTTAATCCTTAGAATGTATCTGGAATTATTTTATTTCTTTTTGTACATTTATCGAAGTCTTATTTATTAAAATAAACTGTGCTGCTGTGTCAGGAACGTCGAAAAATGATAAAATAATATTTTCTTGTAATAAATTTGGCTTTAAATTGATAAAAATATCAATTTATAAATCTAAAAAAATCGACCTTTTCATGATTTTCTCAAAATAGGTTGCTGATCTATAAATAAGAAAGCTCACTATTTGGAAATTAATTTTAGATTCCCTGCTGATTCATACTTTAGATTTCAATGTTTTGAAATTAACTTTAAATTAGGTCACTGATGTGTAAATAGGAAAGCTCAGATTCCCAAACAAGTCCGTGCCCGTTTAATCCCAGCAAACGCAAGCCGCCTAAAACCCTAGATTGCGAGCCCGCGTTTCTGCATCCTGGCTCTCCTTCGCCATGGAAGGCTTCGTGACGCAAGAACCGACATCATACTCAATAGACGAACCCGAGGACTTCTGCAATACAATCCTATCTCGGTTCAGCAATTCCATGGAAGAACAACACCACCACCTATGCGCAGTCATTGGCGCAATGTCTCAAGAGCTTAAGGATCAAAACCTCCCTCTCACTCCCGTCGCTTACTTCGGCGCCATCTGCTCTTCTCTCGACCGTCTCTCCGCCGATACTGAGCCGCCTGGTCACGTCGTCGATGCCCTCCTCACCATCCTCTCCATGGTTCTTCCCCGAATATCCGTCGCAATTTTGAAGAAGAAAACTGAATACATATCGGAACTGGTGGTTCGATCCCTTCGTTCAAAATCAATGACCCCCAGTGCGGTCGCGTCGGGATTGAAATGTATTTCACATTTATTGATCGTCAGAGAGAAGGCCAGCTGGTCGGATGCATCTTCGCTATATGGAATTCTTCTGGGTTATGTAACGGACGACCGCCCCAAGGTGATGATTTTGCAATTCTCTTTTCTTCTTTGATTTAATTTGGCTGCTTTGTAATTGTAACAATAGATGTCCTTTTTTTTATGTAGTCATAAGAATTTCCTATGTTCGGACATATTTGGTGTTTCATCTAGTATTAGAATGAGACTTTTGCGTCTCTAAGATTGAATTTTGAACAGTGTAATGGACATCGATTATAGTGGTAAATATATGCTTCAAATGTTAATTGTTTTATGTTGGTGATGGTTCCCAAGCTCTTCAATGCCCCCATTCATTATCATGAATTATTATCTTCAGTTGTTCCTAAAATTGGTACTTTCTATTTGTAAAGTGGATGGATTTTGATATACTTAATGATGGTTGTCCCTATCTCACTCTGTCTACACACAAATGTATTAAATTTAAAGAAGGCAGAACATTTTATCACAGATTTACTGAATTAACTAACATATAAGGTGAAACTCTGTTTTTAAAAAAGGGTTAGCTAGAAAGAGTTTGGTGTGATGGTCAGGCCATTTCATTGTGGTGCTCCTTAATATATATATATATATATATATATATATATAAAATGTAATATTCTTAAGGTTCCACATTCAACTCCCACCCTAATGGACACTTACCTATCAAAAAAAAATATAAAATGCAATTTTTTTTACAAAAATAATAATAACAATAACAATAACAATAATAAAGATCCTTCCTTAAAAAATATATATATATATATATATTTTTATTATCAATTGACCCAAGAAGTATTAGCTCGAGTGATATTCCCTCCACCTCCCAAAAAGGAGGATGAGGTGGAAAGATGCTTGGGTAATATTCTTAAGGTACCACATTCAACTCCCTCCCCAATGGACACTTACCTATCAAAAAAAAATTATAAAATGTAAATTTTTTTACAAAAATAATATAATAATAATAATAATAATAATAATAATAATGAAGATTTAATAAACTCTTGCAAAATGAGCTCATATATATCTTATTTATTTTTATGTTCAAGTGCATATAAATATATACGAAAGTTACTATACTTGTTTCTTTATTGGCGACTTTAAATTCAATATAAATGTAGTAATCATATTAAATCATCTCTACCAATAAAAAATAGCTTTTTAGCCAAAAGTCTACAAATATGTTGTTAATTAAGATGGGATCCAAGACCATTATTTTTAACTCCAAAAGTCTTTCAAACTTTGCATGACTAAAATACCCTTTACTGTATAACACCTTCATCTCACATAATTGCTTCTCGAAAATTAAGGAAATGTTTGAAAAAAGTTTTTCAAATTTCAAAATTCAATAGCTTACAAATTATAAATCTATTTTTAATAAAATTTATATATTTAGCCTTTAAAAATTGAGATTTATCAAACTAGATCTATATTGCATATGATTTTTTTTTTTTTAAAATCGCGACGAAACAGTAAAATTGTCCTAGTGAAACCATTAAATTTAACTATTTTAGCCTGAAATGGTGAAATTTCATTTCAATGAAACAGTTAAATTTAACTATTTTAGCTTGAAACAGTAAAATTTCACTGTTTGACAAACAATGAAATTTCACAGCCGTATTTTTCACTGCGCGAGACTTGGTAGAGGAGCACCACACTCTCCAATTCAAGCTCATTGTCTTCTTCTTTAACTTCTTCAACCTTTGTTGTGGTGGCCCACGAGCAATTACCATATACAAAGAGCAAAAGCGTGCCCACAAAAGTTGTCGAACATGAGAAAAATTTTGTCAGAGCAGTGGCAACCTCGCCCCCGCAAATCCATGGCTTTGGAGAAGAAATTGTCGATCCTAATGAGGGAAATCAAAGTCCAGAAGCTTGTCCGCAACATCTCCGTCGGTGAGAATGGAGATAGCCTCACTAGAGCCCCAAAGCAAGGTTTGGAGAGTGGGTTGAAGGTGAAGGAATATGAGCTGCAAGTGAGTTTCATACCCACACAAATCGAGAAAATCCTCAAACCTCTAGATCAGAACTTGAAGCATTACTTCTCCAGCGGTGGTTGTTGAGCTCGACGTGAGCGTCGATGGTACCAATGCGTGCAGGATTTAGGGTTAACAAATTGGCTTCATCGTTGCCGTCGAACTCTGGTGTCGGATTTCGGTGAGGAACTTTTGATTCAGTGCTGATTGGAAATACGCGATTGAAGAATATTTTTGGCTAGGCCTTGATTCTCAACAAGAAGCAGTGCTCATCCGCAACCCATAAATTCTATATTTCGTACTGTGCGAGAGAGGGGTAGAATAGCCTTAAAAAAAGTAGTGTTGACTTGTCATCACATATGTCCTTAGTCTCAAAAAATTAAATGATAATTGGACTTAAAATTTTAAATTGTTAAGGCTTGGATTTACTCTCCAAAAGAGTCTAGACAAGGGACTTATCTCTAATTATCCCTAAAAAAGCCCACATAAAATCATCTTTATAAATTTCATAAAATTCATTAAAAATCACTAAAAATCCAAACATATGGAATCATGTAATTAAAACATGCATATTGGTAAATTTTAAGTCATTGCGCGATGAAAAAAAAAATTTCATGCTTCTAGTAGCCGTGTCCATTACTTACACCCCTGCTTCTGCGTCACCGTGACAGTTACCGTTACGATGGTCGTGACCTTTACTTAAAACCTTGCATAGGCATGATTTTATTTATTTGTTTATTTTTGGATTAGCACTGTATAGTGACGTTGCTAACAATCCAATTTGATGATGAACAGGTGAGAAGGCAGTCACACATGTTTCTCCGGGATGTCCTTCTTAGTTTTCAAGGGACATCAGTGCTTGCACCTGCAAGTGAAGCAATCACAAACATCTTTGAAAGGTTTCTTTTGTTTGCTGGTGGATCAAATGCAAGTGCTTCAGAGGGACCCAAAGGAGCTCAGAAGGTCCTGCATGTTTTGGATGCCCTTAAAGATTGTCTTCCTCTAATGTCCTTGAGGTTCTCGACTAGCATTATGAAGTACTTCAAATCTCTATTAGAATTGCACCAACCCCTTGTTACCAGGCGTATAACAGACAGTTTGAACGTACTTTGTCTCCACCCAACTTTGGAGGTTTCCCCTGAAGTGTTGCTTGATCTGTTGTGCTCATTAGCTCTTTCTATATCTGCAAATGAGACGTCTGCAGATGGCATGACATTTACTGCCCGCTTACTGTGTGTTGGAATGAAAAGAATTTATTCTCTTAACAGGCAAATATGTGTAGTGAAGCTCCCTGTTGTATTCAATGCATTTAGAGGTTTGATATTTATTTATTTTTTCCCCTGTTGTCTATGAACTAAAGAATGTCTATCCTCAAGTTCAGGTTTAATTAAATTTCAATGACAGCGTATCAACAGTGGATGAAGTGGCATGTTTCTCACTTTGGTTTTGCAGATATTTTGTCTTTGGAATATGAGGAGGCCTTATTTGCAGCCATGGATGGCTGCAAGAGTCTAATATGGGCATGTATTGATGAAAGCTTGATCAAACAAGGAGTGGATCAGATTATGGCAAGTGCAACTGTGGAAACAAGAAAGTCTGGGCCAACAATCATTGAAAAAGTTTGTGCAACTATTGAAAGTTTACTTGATTATCGCTATGCTGCAATCTGGGATATGTCATTTCAAGTTGTTTCGGCAATGTTTGACAAATTAGGTATTCTCATCCCTTTATTTGGTTCTCTCCCTCCCTCCCTCTGTTTAACCATCTGTAAATCACTAAGCTACATGATAATAAAAAAGAGTAATAAAAGGTTATGATACGTGGCATTTATTTGAATTCCTATATCTTCAAATTAGAAGCTTTAGTTTGCATCCAAAAATGATTATTTGGATATTATGCTTGCTTCTGTTTTTTCCCCCAGCTGTTCATAGATTTTTCTTGTTCCGTTGTTTGGTTTGTGCATTCTCGTGATACCATACTTAATCATCCAGTATGGTGGTGGATTTTTCAGTGTCAATATAACATTAAAACCATTTCATCTTTCAGGTCTATATTCTTCTTACCTATTGAGGGGGATGCTTAAGAGCTTGGCAGACATGCAGAAGTTGCCAGATGAAGACTTCCCTTACAGGAAACAGGTAATGTTGTATTATCGGAGAATCTTTTTCCATGGTAAACTCTGATTTAATGTCCTTGTATAGTCCATTAATTTTTTTTTTCTTTCCATATGACTATTCAGATATTTGGTTTGCTTTCTTCATGTAAAGTTGGCCATCAGTTCTTTTCTTGTTGTAGACTTGCCCATTAGTACTACCAACACATTGGTTGGTTTGTCAGTCACATTTCAACATGAATAATACATGTCTACATTTGTATTAATTGTCGCATGTTTGTTTCTACCACTATTTGCTCATCAATTTGCATAAAAATGTGTGTGTGTGTGATGATGGATGATACTAGGATCTTTTAGTTTTCAGCCCCAAGACAATGAAAAACTTAAAGTGATTTGGGAACTTGAAGATTAAATCTTGAGAAATAACTATCTTTGCCCTTGAATCTGGCTTACTCTCCTTGTTATATTTTTCAAACTCTTCTGTCGTGTTATTTGCATCAAAATGTGCGTGTGGATTGCTGTTTTTCAGTTGGGGTTCTGGTATATTGTTCATATGATCTTCTGTTGCTGTGTGTGTAAATTTCAAAGTTAAATTTTGAATTTTTATTGATCATGTAGAAAATCAAAATAATTAATTTATGACCTTATGGTTGAATCGAAGTATCATGTAATGCCGAATTATATGACTGGGAAATACGTACCCATAGACGAGTGAATTGTACCATGTTGTTTTTGTTGGACAATTGTTTCTTAAAATTATTAGTATTTAGTTTTTGTTAAACTGTAAATGCATGATATAGTTATTTCAATGAAAATTGTAAATTTTCAATTGAATCTGATTGGAGAGTTCCATAATATTCTCTACTTCAATTGGAGTCTTGTATATATGAATAATGGGGTCATGCACATCCTTAGTTGATGCATTTTGTTGAGTTCTTGGGAGACACGAGACTCTAATTTTTGTTTGAGTTATCTCTTTTGTATACGGTTTGTTCCCCTTTGACAATCTTTAATGAAAGCTTAAAATGGCAGTCCTAGTGCACGAGGCTCCCACCATTGTAGGATTTGGGGAGGGTTAGATGTAAGCGGCCTTATCCTCGTAAATGGAGAGACTGTTTTTGCAACTTGAACTCAATGACTTCCATCATAATGGAGCAACCTTATTGTTAGAAACATCGTTGAAGATAATGAGATAAATAAACTTTAAAGTTGCAATGTTAACCGTATAGTATAAATAAAACTTAGGAAATCAGACATTGATGTGCAAGATTCGCTAAACTAAAATGAAGATGATTTCTCGTATGGGCTCTTTTTCTTATCGTTGATTTGGGTGCTTGAAACTTGTCAAATGATTTTTGTTGACATGTGTTGGACATCGATACAAGTTTGAATGCTTAGATTTGTGAACTGTCACGACTCGAGATCCAAAGCCGTGACTTAGGGTCATTGGAATCCTACTTGAAAGGTGATCTTAGTACAATTACTTGAAAAGACCCCATCGATTTTTTTTTGCCAATTAAATATATGATTCATCTTCTTTTTTATATTTGTTCAAGTCCCTTAATGGGATTTAATGAAAGTAAGTCTTATTTGGTTAATCATTTAGTTATTGCTAAGTAATACAATACTAAATCTGTGGTTGGTCAAATTTACCATTTAAGGAGCAATTGAAGTATGATTACTGGATCATAACCATCTAACTACCCATGTTCAAATCCAACATGCAATGTGTATACATGCATGCTCACTGTCAAGGGTACAAACACCTTTTTATACATAATGGAGATATTATCACTATACAATTTTGTAGTTGCCATAGACCTCTTGAGCTGTAGCTGCACTATTCATCCTGCATCCTTGCATGCAAACTACCACACCGATTAGTAGGGGTGAGCATTCTCTTGTCCAGTAAGGTTTCTGAAAACACACATGTACACAATACATGAAAAACTAATACAGGTCTTAGTATGATAATTCATAGCTCAAGTATATAGTTGTCACAAACAACAGTACCATCAAGTCATAGATAATGACAAATCAACCATGATATCATATAGTAAACCATCGATCAAGATTATCAGAATAGCAAACATCTTAATATATCATGCATTCAAAAGAACATAGGCATCGTTATTTAATCCAAATATACCAATCAAGAATCACCTTTAAGTATAAGCAGGTGCATCATGAACATCACTCATACACCAACAATGTAAATAAAATTATAAATACCAAGGATCATGTACTATCATCACATAAGGGTAACTCATGTATTCATGTTCTCATATCCTAGCACTTATGCCATTCTCTAGTGTGTATCTTTATCATATCGTATGCATCTTTGCTTTGGTTCGTCTCACTTTTAATTTCAATCCCTCATTTCAACTCAATTTTCACTTAAGTAGGCATTGAATGTAGTATGAAATCAAATGACCCTTCTAACTTAACTCTTGATAACATTTTCATAATTTATTCCTACGCCTAGAACCATTTATTTGCTTAATTGTGTTTTGCCATTTATTCTATAAGTTTCTAGTGCCAAACGTATCCTTACTCACATTTCGTATTCATATTTACTCAAACGGATGTCAAAAATGGATTTCGGGACCCTAAAAACACTAAGGAGGTCCTTTCCCGGAGGTTACATAGCTTTTGGATATCTTTTTAAAATACTAAAGGCATTTTTGTAATTTTATCAACACTTGTTACACGCTTTTTGAGGTTTAATTACCCCAAATGAAGCTTAGAAATAGATTCAAAGGGTCCAAAAACCCTAAGTCTACCCTTTCTATAATTTAATTACCCTTTTAGTAATCAATTCTAGGTCTAGGAGCACTTTTATCATTTCACAATTATGCGTGAGACCAACTCCAGGTCCCAATTTACCCAAATAGTTGTCATATTTGAGTCTAGGACATCCAAAAACCTTAGGCACGCCATTTCCGTAATTCAATTAGCCAATTATTTACTTCTTACAAGCTTAAGGGTATTTTTATTATTTCACATTTATATGTGGTATTTTCGTTATATGGCTCCAAAGTACAATACAGAGAGTCTGACGATCTTTCCTAACATTGCATGGTCATTGTTCGGCATAGTGGTTGGAAAAGAAATATATTGCAAAATTGAATCATTGTCTCGTTTTTTCTTCTCCAAGGTCATGAAGATATTTGCACATTCTTCCATTCATACTTTATAGCAAGGTTGTCGAAACGTGTATCGGAGGGCGTATAGTTTTTCAAAAAATGTGGATCGTATTGTGTATCGTAAGATGTGCACAATTTTTTAAAATATATTTATAATTATATATACATATGAGTATATAAAGACACATTGTTAAAAATGATATACATTACATTTCAACTCTCTTATAAAAATAAAAATTGAGCTTAAATTCCATAATCCATACTTCATAGTCCATACAGTATAAGAAATAAGAAATTATAAATATTAAATACTACAAGTTCCAATAAGACGACAATAAAATTTCATTTTTTTAGAATAAAAATTCTTTTTTAGTGAGAAAGATTTTATAAATTATAACCAAACAATATATACAAGGTACAAATAGAATGCAACCCACAAAAAAATTTGTACAAGTTACAAAATGTAAACATTGCTAGAATAGGGACTTAAAGTTTGATGGGTCGATGACAGAGTTGGAGAGTGTGATCGTTCAGTGCAAGTGAGGAACCAGAATAGCTTTTATACTAAGGCAACACGACATCGTTTTTTCTTTAGCCAAAACACAAAAAAAACTGACAGTTTTGGTTTCTGCATGTATCGTTCGATAGGGCGTTTCGTATTGGAATTGTATTGCACGATATGATGCAAAACGATACAAAATACTGCGACATATCGTTTTTGTGCTGTATCGAAACGTATCGTACAATACTAACAACTATGCTTTATAGAGCTACTAGGATTGACTGCTCAAGTGACAATGCAACTAGATTTTCTTGTCTAAAAGATTGCCTATATGTTGTGTGATTTCTTGACAGCTTTGCATTTGTGATCGCATAGGCTGAAAATTGTATTCTACCTATCTCTTGAAGCTGTTCGGTCATGTTTTTGGATATATGGTAATATAAAACAGAGTTTAGATTTTATTTATAACATAAGCAAGTATCAAAGTAATATAGGTTAACTACATTTACCTCCTCTATGGTTTCTGACAATTGCAGATACCTCCTTTAGAGTTTTTGAAGTAACACTGTCCCCTTAGGCAGAACCTATGAAGCACGGGCACTCTATTTTGGCTGACGTGTCTGTGTCGTACATGTGTTGGACACCGACACTCTCGGACACTTCTCAGACACATGTCCGGACACTTGAATCATGGATGTTGATGATTAAGTGACGAAGTTTTTTAATTTTTATTTAATGACTTTATTATTTTAATATATTTGAATAATATTTTTTAAATTTGTGTGTTTTATGCTAATTTTAATTAAAATAACATTAGGTTTTTATTATATTGTCATCGAAAAAATATAAAAAAATTATATATATTTAACGTGTCTGTGTCTTATTTTTTTGAGAAATAACGTGTTTGCGTGTCCGTGTTGTGTCGTTGTGTCGTATCTGTGTCTCGTGTCCGTATCTGTGCTTCTTCGGGCAGAATTGTCGAATTGATGGAAGTTAATGATTTTAGTCTTTTACATTTTTACCCTCAAATATTAAATACATATTTTACCTTTTTCTTCCTTCTCTTTGGATGACTCTCCTGCTCCCTCTGTTACCTTTCCCCATTTTGTTACAGTGAAGAAACCCTAAAACCAACCATATGCAATGATGGACCATGTTGTCTCCACAAAAGTTAATCCCAAAAATCTCCAACTTATCTCCATCATCTGCAAAGATTGGGTACTTAGGAAACCCTAATAGCCATGGCTATATAAACCAAACAATATTATTGTCCACATGGAAGGCGGCAATTACGGGAGCTTCACATAGCTCGAGCTTGGTTCGCTACGACAATCACATGGTCTAAAATCGAGTCCCGATCAGCTTGAGACTGTAATACAGAAGCCGGATATGAACAATAATGGCTTGGTATCGTCGGAGCTTGTTCCGGCAAAATCACCTTACACTGAGAAGCAACTACGGCAGCTGTTTTGGGTGTTTGATAGAGATGGGAATGGGTTTATTATGGTAGCAGAGCTGGCCCACTCTATGGCCAAGCTTGGACATGACTTGACGGCAGAGGAGCTTAATTATAGGGATGATCGAGGAGGCCAACATGAATGGAGATGAGCGAATTATCTTTGGGTGGGTTAATATTTATTTTTTTCTCGTCGGTTTTTTGATGGTCTGTTACATGCCTTTTGCATTCTGAATGTTTATTTGAGGGTCTGTCACACAGATTATGGATTTGATATTCGCTCAGTGTGGGTTGTTCTACATATGGATTTCTTGATTTCTAAGTGGTCTTCTTGATCATCAATGGTCTACTTAGATGAATGCAACTATCTTCTTTTTCAACAGTGGACTTTTTGATTTTTAAAGTGTCGGTGTGCTGCATTTGGATTTTGGATGGGCGCATTTTTTGGGTAGCAGTATTGTTAATACTTCTTGGGTGATTGGTGATGATATTTGAAGTATATTAGAGGTAAAGGTGTCTACTGACTTGTGGTTTGGTTTGTAATAGCTGATTTGGGGTAGCAGGATTGTTAATATTTTTTTGGTGATTGCTAATATTTCTTTGGTGATATTTGATGACATTGGTTGATCTTCTGCAACCCCACTAACTGTTAGTGCCCTAAGATTGGTTTTCTACTTCAAAACTTCCATGTAGCCCTCTACATGCTAAACAACTGCTACTTAGATTTCTCAATTTCTTTATCGGAGGCTGAGTTTGGATGGGTATATTTTTTTGGCTACATCTATATCTTGCCTTTTGCAAGTTTTTGTTTGCATGCAACATGAGAAATATTTTTTATTAACTCTGAGCTTTTCTTGAATATGATGATTTTTAATTTAGGGGTTATTGGGCCTGTAGATTTTTGAAAGAAAATGATTTTATAGTATGATTTTTCAATATTATAATTTGATTTTTAACATTATAAATATTTTTATTCAGATTATATAGGTTTAAATTGTTAGAAGGTTAGTTTTGTATTAGCTCAATTGTTAGGAAATTTGAATTAGCTCAATTGTTGTGATGATGGCAGTGACAAATTTTAAGGAAATTTTGTATTAGTCTATTTGTGGTGGTGAATATATATATATATATATATATATTTTGGGTATCATTTTTTTAGATTTATTATTACTTGTGATTAATTTCAAATTTTATTTAATATTTTTTTAAATGTTTTGATTTTTTTGTGATAAAATACAAATAGTAAATATTATTATTTTTTATTTTTCAAATCATTTTTATTAATCCATGTTCAAGGTCACATTTGTCAATTTACATTATCATTTAGGGTTAATAGTCATTCTACTACTTCTAAGGGTATTTTGGATATTTAATAAAAAGTTTTGCTTACATCTTCAATTTCCACCCCTGCCAGTAATGGCAACTGATGGTAGGGGGAAATCTACAGCTGAATCTCAAGGCAGAAGGGGGACAGTGTAGGTTTACAAAATATAGGGGAGGTATCTATAATTGTCAGAAACTATAGGGGAGGTAAGTTTAATTAACCCTTTTTATTTATAACGTGAGCAAGTATCAAAGTAATATAAAGCAAGGTATTTCTTTTGCACGTAAGAGATAAAAGTTACCTTCATTATTTCTTTGTAATTGTTGGCTGGGATTAATACTGTTAATTTCTATTCCTACTGAAGTTTAGTGTATTCTTATGATATCCTGTACCGAGCATAGTAGGTGCCTTGAACGTGCACGTAACTAGTGTGTGTGTGTGTGTATACTGCAAGTTGAGATTATTTTACATAGGTTCTTTAGTTTTTTTTTTCTATCAATAATGATGTGAAATCAAAAGTTATACTTTCTTCTTCTGTAATTTGTCAATGTTACATTAGTCATTAACATTTGATGCACTTATTAATTTTCAGTTACATGAATGCATTGGATCAGCTCTTGGTGCAATGGGACCTGAAACATTTTTAAGCCTTCTGCCTCTTAGGTTGGAAGCCGAAGACCTATCTGAGGCAAATGTTTGGCTCTTTCCAATTTTGAAGCAATATACTGTTGGTGCCCATTTAAGCTTCTTTATAGATTCAATTTTGGCTATGGCTGGACATGCGAGGCAGAAATCTCAAATGGTATGGAATCTTTTGATATTAATGGATTTCAGTTTTCTTTCTTTTATGGGCTATGCAGTAATTATGTCTTTGGGCAGCTCGAGCAAGAAGGAAGGATTTATTCATCCAGGAGTGTAGATGGACTCGTATCTTCTTTATGGTCCTTGCTGCCTTCTTTTTGCAATTATCCTCTGGATACTGCTGAAAACTTCAAGGATCTAGAGAGAGCATTATGCAGTGCTCTTCGTGATGAACCTGATGTTCGTGGAATAATATGCTTCAGTTTGCAGATCCTCATTCAGCAGAATAAGAGAATTCTTGAAGGAAACGATGATCAATCTGATGTTGAAGCTAGCATTCCCAGACAGCAAGCCATGGCTCATTATACCCCACAGGTTGCGGCTGATAATTTGAGAGTGCTGAGGTCATCTGCTCGTGAGTTTTTGTCAGTTTTATCAGGAATCTTCCTGAAATCATTGAAGGATTCTGGTGGACTTTTGCAGGTACTGCTAAATTATTTTCCCATCACCATGGGCTCCCACGCAGAGCGGTAATAAGTAAATAGTTATAATTTTGCATGTTATTTCAATGCCATATTTATTTAATATATATATATATATATATATACACATCTATATCTATATCTATAACTATAATAAAAACGAAGCTTTTGGTCATCGTGCTTGCTTCGTTGTTGAGTCCCACTTATTTGTCTTCACTTTGGTTTTATTATTAATGTGCTGGAAAGTGAATGAGATTAGTGTGTTTGCGTCAATGTGGGTCAGTGTTGGACTTTTTTTTCCTTCTCTCATTGCAAAGATGCTAAGATACATTGCGTACTACCATAATTCCCTACTATAATAACCTCAACCTTCAGGCATGAACTACTATTGATGATCCGGCAGTTTACCAAAATTTAATGGGTATGACTTCAATCCTTTTCTTTCAGCGTATTAGTAGTCTTTTATATTTTAATTAATAAATATGTAAAGAGAAAAATATAAAATAATGATAGAAGTAAAAATTATAAAATTGAAATGATGCTATAATATAACATTTCTAGCATCCAAACTAATGCAATGGAAAAAATCACATGCACTTGGTAAGCATATTGATATTAACTATTAATGATAAGAATGAGAATTACGGGTCTTAGTGATATTGCTTAAATCAGTTTCAAAGGAAATTTTAACATATATATATTGTACATATAAACCTAGAGTCAGCACGTTTAAAATATTATATTCTCTAAGAGTTTTTTTTATTTCTTTTATAACTTATTCTTGGAGGTTGAACTTAGAAGTTAGAACCTTGAAGATATTATTAGTCCAGTCTCTTCACAATTCATCCAACACTAAGGGTTATTATTCTCTAACAATAGCAAGTATATATGTATGCTTTTTTTAGTGATAAAAAAAAATGTATGTTTTTTTTTTTATTATATAAAACCGAGTCTTTTGTAATTGGTAAATGGTACTTGTACCACACGTAGCGCATGTATTGCACATGCACACACGAATAGTGTGTGTATGTATATATATATATATATATCTATATGTTATTTTCGCTTGCGGGGGTAAGGCTGCGTACTTCTAACTCTCCTTAGACCCACAGTGGCTAGGGATGGCAATTTGGCCCGTCCCGTCGGGGACTCGCCCGCCCCTCCCCTCCCCTAATGGGGCGGGTATGGGGTGCTCATAAACGGGGTCGGGGCGGGGTCGGGGTATGACTTTTGAAACCCCGTCGGGTTTGGGGCGGGTTTGGGAGATGGTCACCCCGCCCCGTTTATATATTAAGTTTTTTAATTTATTTTTATATACACTATATTTACCAATAAATAACACTATATAAAATTAATTTTAAGGTTTTTTATATCACACTCATATATTTTTTTGTATTAGTTGTTTTGGGAAAAAAAAATTAATTTACTTATCAAAATAAATTTTTTAACTTACTTAAAAAATATATATATTAGGATTTGGGACGGGGCAGGGTGAAGTCGGGGAATATAAATGGGGTCGGGGTCTAGAGCTGTCAATCGATTGGATATCGATCCGTTAAGTCCAGATATGGTTTTAAAAATAGTGATCCGTGACCCGATCTGATCCGAATCCGATTATCCCAAATATAAATGGACCGGATATGATATAGGCTGATTCGATCCGTTTACAATCCGATCCGATCCGATCCGTTTATATATATATATATATTAAAATTATATATATTAATATATTAAAATTAAAATTAATATATAATATATTAATTTATATTAATATATAATATATTAATTTTATTAATTTTAATATATATATATATTATAATTTTAAACGGATCGGACTGGATTAACGGATCAGATATCCGGTTATTAACGGATTCGGATACGGATTAACATTTGCCTGATCCGTCGGATTAACGGATTAGATCGGATCGGATTTCTTATTAAACGGATCGGATTCAGATTTGATCTGATCCGAATCCGATTCGTTTACAACCTTATCGGGGTTGGGGTAAATTTCTAAACGGGGCGGGGTCGGGGGCTGAAAATATAAACGAGGTCGGGGTTGGGGAAGGGTCACCCCGTCCCAAACCCACCCCGTTGCCATTCCTAGCAGTGGCAGGAGCCTTGTGCACTGGGCAGCCCCTTATGGTATTTAACAATGTTGATTAACTAAATCATAGAAATTCAAAAATTTGTTATTTGTAAATCGATTTGTTTGATAATTTCATGTCAACATTGAGCAAATGTATTTAGGCATACTTATTTCTATAAAGCTTTCCTTGAACTTTGTTAAGTCAGTTCTTCAACCTACTGGAGATGGTGGATTCTAGTCATATATCTTGGTCATCATAATTAAATATCTTTTAATTTTTATAAACTAATGATGTTTCTTTTCTAAAACTAGGGGTGGTAGTCATTGTTTTAAAAGGTGAAAGTGTAAGGTGAGGCACTAGACCCTTTATAAGGCAAAGTGTGAGGTGAAAGCGCAAGTAGGACACAGATACTTCGGGAACACTTTTTTTCTTACATGACCATATAATAAAAACTTAATATTATTTCAATCAAAATTGGCATAAAAACACTCAAATTACGACAATATTATTAATATATTAAAATAACAAAGGTATTAAATAAAAAATCGAGTACTTTTTTCATTTAATCATCACCATTCATAATCCAAGTTCCAAAACAATTTTGTTAATTACTATATATATAAAAAAACAAAAAACCGAGAAGAGGTGAAACAGAGGGCAAAATCAAGAAAATCCCCCTCCCCCCCCCCCCGCCCCCCAAAAAAAAAAATCCAGAAACGTGTTTGTAATTTGTCCAAAATTTAAAAAAACTGGACACTTTTTTTTCACATGTCCAACATGTGTCCAAGATGTGTTTGACATTGATACGTGAGGCAAAATAGAGTGTCCGTGCTTCATAAATGTTGTGTCCAACTTAATTAATAAATCAGGTTCATCTAAACAATCCTAATTAATACTAAATTTAAATAATCTTAATCAATCTAAAAACATTAATTTATTTTAATAAAATTTCAAATGCAAATGTAATACAAACTAACTCATTAGATATTATGATATTTATTTCGTAGTAATAGTTGTACTCAAATAGGTATATAGTCAGGTTACCCATGCTTGTGTTATTTGGACTAACACGATTAATTAAACGGGTAAATCATTTTGAACGGCTTGACACGACTAAGACCTGAATATGTTTTGTTTGTTAATCGTGTTAAATGGGTTGGCCCATTTACAACACGAATCTGTTTATAGTTTATACTCAACCGAAGCTTGTTATTTCCATGTCCGATTTGAGTCGTGTTAGGAATTGCTGCCCCATCTAAAACCATTGCCTTAGTATGATTTGAATGGTGAGTTGTAATTTCCTACAAATGAAATTCTCCCTCTGTCCCATAAAAAGAGCCCCTTATGGGGAAACCAACTTTTTAAGGGGACAAGCATTTAATGCTTTCACATTTAAAGAAAATATATAAATTTACAAAACTAATATCCCTTCACATTAAAAAGTACATTCACATCAAATTGGTGAAAAAGATAATTTGAGAATTTCACAAGATTTTATATTCTAACTTTCAAAAATGGACTCATATTTTGGGGCATTCTAAAATAGAATAAGAGATTCTTAAATTGGGACGGAAGGAGGACATTGGTTTTGTTGATTATATTTGATTTTGGTGCAATATACTCGGACTTCAAAGGCTGCCAACATGTTATATTAGTGTGCTTCCTAAAAGTGGTGTGATGTGCTAGTGTTGAAGAAAGCTACTGAGTTATCATTAATTCAGCAAGAGATAAATATAATTGTGATTAAACAAGTGTAAAATTCACAGGGGCAGAACTTAGGGAAGGCTGGGTCGGGCCCGACCCAAAATTTTGAAAAAAAAGTTATATATGTAAACTTCCCACCCAAACATTTTAATATACAGTACATGTAAAACGTTTGGGGTGGCCCAACCCCAATTCTAATCCCAACCCAACTACTAGATCCCCCACCCGACCCCCCAATTTTTTTTTTCTGGCGCCACCCTTAGTTATTCAGTTACTTAATTGTTCATTTTATCTATTTATTTATTTTTTGAGCTAGGTATGACACTCACCTACCTTGGTATCACTTAACATTTTCACCATGATTTTATATATTGCACTCTTTAGGTGGAAGATAGTTTAAGTTTTGAATTTTGTATAATTTATTATGACAGGAAAATGGCAAATGGGAAATTGATGCTCCATATTGATTTTGACATCATCTAGTAGCGAGTAAATGGAAATATTGTAAAAGTGATCTTATCAAAATCATGTTAATTGAAAGCTGCGCTAAATTTAGTATTTCTGATTTGGGCTTAGTGTATAACATTTTTAAAACACTTGCAGACCACAATAGGCGAGTTTGCTTCAATATCAGATAAAGAAGTAGTCACAAGGTTGTTCAAGAGTACGATGCAGAAGCTTTTAAAGGTGACTCAGGAGGCTGGCAAGGCAGAAAACTCCAGAAATTCCAATTCAATGCAGATTGACAACTCATTGAATAAGAATTCATTGTCACAAGCAAGGTGGCTTTTTTTTGTTCCTTTTTCTCTTCTTGCTTTTTGGGCACTGCATACTGTTATATTTTAACTGTACTTTGACCGTTCTTTGGTCTGTTATTTATCATTTCCAATAATTTATTGACAATGATACATGGAATGATAGGTATGTTAGGTTTGGCGACATTTGACAGTTTGCTCTTTTTTTTTTCAAATTTTTGGGGAAAATGTAGGGCACAGCTATTTGACTTGGCGGTCTCCCTTTTGCCTGGTTTAGATGCCAAAGAGATCGATCTATTATTTGTTGCAATAGCGCCTGGATTAAAGGTACATTGATGCTTCTATTTGGTAATGATACATTGCGGTGCATGGAGGAAGATTTTCTCATCTTTTCACATTGGAAGTGTTGAAGTAATTATGAGTAAGATATTTCTGAATTGCAGGATGTTGAAGGTTTGATCCAAAAGAAGGCATACAAAGTTCTTTCAATTATACTCAGGGTATTTTTTCTTTTTTAATGTGCAAAAGCTAATATTTCCCTTATTTTTATTTTGTGATTGCTTCTGTTGTGGATAATTTATGGTTGAACTTCAATGCTGATCATACAATTTGCAGCAAAATGCTTGTTTTGAATAGGAGGGACTATTACTAACGAATATTCCTTCAAAATCCTTGTGTTATACAGGATGGACTATTACTAATGACTATTCCTTTTTTTCAATAATCTTTATTCAAAATATGACATGAAATAGAGCTTAGCCAAACTTGAAACAGGGACTGAAAGAAGTGGACTCACAAGTACAAGGGAGAAAAACAAGAACAAGAATTATTCATCAAATTCATTGGCCTTGAAATATCTCCTTTGGGTATTCAATTGAATGAAATTTTAGCTATTAGAAATTATGATGGACATGAATTATTCATAAACACACTTCTTTGCCAGAGACAACCGTATTTTCCCAATCTGTTTAAAAGAATCAAATATTGGACACATCTATGGCAAGGCTACTTATTGAATGTTAAGATGTCGAAGCCTTTTTTTCCCCATTTATTTTACTCTAGTTTAGTCCCCCCCCACCCCCCCCCCCCCCCAAAAAAAAAAAGAAAAAAAAAAAAAGAGAAAAAAAAAGAAAAAGAAAAAACACACACACACTTCATCCCACAAAAAAAGGACACACAAAACTGATATGCTTACTGAATTTGTATGTGCAGAACTCTGATGGATTTCTTTCGAGAAAGGTCGAGGAGTTGCTTAATCTGATGATTGAAGTGCTGCCTTTGTGTCATTTTTCGGCCAAACGTCACAGACTCGACTGTTTGTACTTGCTAATCGTTCATGTTTCCAAGGTTATAGGCAGTATAATTGTCTATTCTCTTAGAATGCTATGTACTCATTTGTGATGATCATATACAATGAAAAAACTTTGATTTAGAATAATTGTCACACTTCATATATAGGCTGGATTATGTTAACTTCACACAGCATTCTTTTGCCAACAGGATGAACCAGAGCAGAGAAGGCATGACATCATTAGTTCTTTCCTTACTGAAATTATACTTGCACTGAAAGAGGTAATATGAGTTATCTGCAGGAACTTTAGGTCAACTATGCTTTGGTTTTAATTTTTTTGTTGGCTCGCATTTGTTTAATACCCTGATTAATTTGTTTAGTAAAATCAGGACTCATTGACATGGTGCTTTTTTTCATGGTTGATTCCCCCTGAATCTAAAATCTAGTCATACTGATGCTGGCTAAATAGGCTTTTCTGGACCTGAATTAGCCTTCAATCAAGAGGGTAACTATGATGAGAAGACTGAACAAAATGTATATTTTGCAGTCTATTATTGCATAACTTGTTTAGTGCTTTCATTTTTTCATGAATTATATGAGTGGTCTTCTGTTTTTTGCTGTCAACATTTCGTTACTGTGATATGGTTAAGCCACCCCTTGTAACATTATGGCTTCTACATCTTAGCTTTCTGTTTGTGGTGTGCATGCAAAAGGAAGTAGCAGCAAGAATTGGGCTATATTTTTAAACGAAAAATGCTAGTTGGTGCACTTGTTCTTTGTCATTATGTTTAATATTTATGTCGATTTGATATGTAGATCACCCATGAAGTTAAAAAAGATGTCTTTTTTCTGTTCTTCGAAAAAGTTTGAATTCTTTTAGTTTTGTCTAGTATTAGTTAACAGTTTGTTTATGAGGTTGCTATTTAAGTCTTACTTTTTTTCTTTTATATTTCTTTGCTGTAGCCATTACTTATATTCTCCCAAGTTTTGGGGAGCTCAGAAATAAGGGACTCTGCTTACGACATTTATTTATTTATTTTTTGCTGGGGGGGGGGGGTATTATTTAAAATTTTCACTAATAAAAAAAATATTGAAAATTTTCAAGATTTGAGATGGTATCTGTCACAAATAAGATTTGAGAATAAAGAAAAAAGGTTCATTCCAAATGCTTTTGGATTTTTGCAAGGGTTTGAATGCGTGGTCATTTGTGATGAAGTTTGGCGTTATTTTAGATGCCCTGAAAAGACGTTAATTACTTCTTTGACAGAACTTTAAAGAAACAATTCCTGTTTGAAAAGTAGAAATCAATATACTGTTCCCCCAATTTTGGGTATTGACCGAGTAAAATGTTTATATAAAAATAAATGGAGCCTTGACTTTCATATATTTCCTGTTTTGCATACTGATCTGAAAACAGTTGTTACCAGACATTCTTTTACTGGGTGTGCTTTTGTCATCATCCTCGTGTTGCTGTATGTTTTAAAAAAACTCCAATAAGTATAATTAATTCTGTTCTATTTAAAGTGCCATGCTGAATATGTTTGCGGATGGGTCATATGAATGTTTGAGAGCCATGCAATGATGGCCGTTGTTGAAGATTTGCATTGGTGGTTGTCATGGCAGTGCCAGCTTACTGTTAGGAATGTAAATGAGCCAAGCAAGTTGAGTATTGAGAACCTTGGGCTCAGCTTGTTTGGATAGGAGTTACATTGAAGCTTGGCTGATATTTGGCCAATCAAGGTCAACCTTGGCTTGTTATATCTGACTAGTTCTCGAGCTTAACTTGATTTGTTCGGGTGTTCTCATAAATTTTCTGCCAAAAGGCACTTGCATATGTAGTTTTCACCAAATATAAATAGTGTCATAATTGTTGTTGGTTGAAACATTTCAAAACACAACTTCTTATCAACTTTATGAAAAAAAGAAGCCAAATGCAACAACCAGACCACTGTATCAGGTCATGCTCTTTCCTTTTTCTGGGAAGTATGTTGCAGATTATATTATATTTAATATATTAAAAGAATAGACAAATGCCCCCATGTCAGCTGCCCCCAGTAATCATTATAACTACTTAATGACACAGGTTGGAGAGCCAAGTGAAGTATGCTATTGACTGGGCTCTTATTTCACAGCTGAGCCTGATTTTTCATTTCTCTAATAAACAAGCTCGAACAAGCTTTTTATGAGCCAAACTCAAGTAGCTTAGTCTGTTTTACAACCTTGGGCACTTGATGTAGCAGTAATTTTGCCGCAATCACGGTAAGGGGGGCTAGTGGTATTGTGGTTAGCGTTGGTTGGCAGGGACTCTGGCAGCAGTGGTGATGATATGGTGCTTGTATTAGATGCGTTTCAGTGAAGTTACTTTGTTTGCAAAACCTTTAAAATTGGGAGATTGTTCAATGTCACAATTCTTCAGCCATGCTCTCTCTTATTAACTTGGCGGTAGACTGTTCTATGCTCTCAAATATTCTTCTTCTTCTTATTATTATTATTATTTCTTTTTAAAAATGACAGCGTTACTGGAAACTGAACTTTGTGCTGGCTTTATAACTCTCTCACATACACACTTAAGCGCACACACACACTCGTGGTAATCGGCTTCATATCTTCTTGTTATACATGTTGTATGAATAAAGCATGCATTCAATCTTGATATTTTTTTTTTTTAAATTATCAACATTTTAACAAGGAACTTTTGTGCTGGCTTTATAACTCTCTCACATACACACATAAGTGCACAGACACACACACACGTGGTAATCGGCTTCATAGCTTCTCGTTATACATGTTGTATGTATAAAGCATGCTATCAATCTTGATAATTTTTTTGCAGGCCAATAAAAAAACAAGAAACCGAGCTTATGATGTGCTTGTCCAAATTGGCCATACCTGTAGGGATGAAGAGAAAGGTGGAAAAAAGGAAAACTTGTATCAACTTTTTAACATGGTACAAAATCTGTTCGGTTCTACTAAAACACTGACCACTTTATTGATTCGAAGTTGCACTCTTCTTACTTACTTTCTTCACGATCACAGGTTGCAGGTGGCCTGGCTGGTGAGACCCCTCATATGATCAGCGCGGCGGTGAAAGGCTTAGCTCGCTTGGCTTATGAGTTTTCTGATCTTGTTTCTACCGCTTATAATGTTCTTCCATCCACATTTCTCCTCCTCCAGAGAAAGAACAAAGAAATAATTAAAGTTTGTTCCCCCCTTTTATAGATATGCATTTATGTCTCATATTTTTATATTTGAATAAACATTATATTAGCTTATAAATTAATCTTTATCCCTTTCTTATGTCTTGTTTTCAAAATTTGATTTTTGAATTTTTGCTTTTAATGCAGGCTAATTTGGGTTTGTTGAAGGTCGTGGTGGCCAAATCACAAACTGAGGGGTTGCAAACACATTTGAGGAGCTTGGTGGAAGGTCTGTTGAAGTGGCAAGATAGCACCAAGAATCATTTTAAAGCTAAGGTTTGCATTTTCCCTTCTCTCTACTTTTTCTTAATCGTAAGTTGTGGTGGTTGAGGTTTAGATACATAGAGTACTTGTAAACTAAGAAGCACGGACATGGCAGACAGATATGATATGACACACATGACATTTCTCAAAAAGTAGGATAAGTTCAATATATATATATATATATTATTTTATATGACTATATAATAGAAAACTAAACTTAACATTATTTTAATAAAAAAGGCATGAAAACACACAAATCACAAAAATTGCATTAAGACTAAAGAAGGTGATAGACAAAATCATTTCGGAGTCGCATAATGCTTTTATGGGTGGAAGATAATTATTGGATGCAGTCCTTGTTGCAAATGAATGTTTGGATGCTCGGCTTTGGAGTATAAATATGGGGCTGGTTTGTAAGCTTGATATTCACAAAGCTTACTATCATGTTAATTGGAGTTTTATCCTTTATATGATGGAGCGGATGGGTTTCGGGCATAAATGGAGGCGATGGATTATGTGGTGCATTTCCATCCTCTTTAATGGATCAACTGAAGGCTTTTTCGTAGTTCACATGGGTTGAGACAAGGCGATCCTCTCTCGCTGTATCTTTTCATCATGGTTATAGAGGCACTCAGTAGACTGATGGCTAGAGCGGTGGATAGAGAAATGCTGCGTGGTTTCTTGGTTAGAGAATTTGGCTGAAACCCAAAGGAGATTTCTCATCTTCTTTATGCAAATGATATCATTGTGTGTTGTGATGCCAATCAGGGGCAACTTGGTTATTTGAGACGCAGTCTTAAATGTTTTCAGCTATTTCGGGGTTGAAAATTAATATGGGCAAGAGTGAGTTAGTGGGAGTTGGTGAAGTTCCTGGAAGAGAAAATTTAGCTTTTATTCTGGGATGCAGGGTTGGTGAGCTTCCGATGTCTTATTTGGGACTTCCTCTTGGTGTGTTAGTTAGAAAGTCAAGAATTTTGGACATAGTGGTAAAAAAGTTTGAAAGAAGGCTGGCTGGCTGGATGGAAAAAACATTCTCTCTCTAAAGAGGGACGTCTTGATGGAAAAAACATTCTCTCTCTAAAGAGGGACGTCTTACCCTCTTGTAGAGTACGCTGTCAAATCTGCCTACAAGGATCGAAATTTTGTTTTGGTCATCCAAAAAAGGGAAACATTTCAGAAATGTTTCGGAAACACAGTAAAAACGATGAAAAAAATTAAAATGCGTAGAAACATTTGGAAACACAAGTAAAAAGATGAATATGTGACGATAAATATTATAATTAATTAATTGAAAGCGTTTAAGAGTACACATCCATCCACACGATTGGATACTAAGGGTGAAATTGAGAAATAAAAATAAAAATAAAAATAAAAATAAATTAATCATTAATATCAAATAATATTATATTTTTTAAAAACTAGTATAAAAAATTTTAGAGACTTTTTTATGTTATATGAAATTATGATATATATTTTTATAAAATATGTTAAATTATCATAATTAAATAGCATACTATAATGTACCAAATCTTTACTATGTAATATATACGAAGTAAACAACTTGACATAAGTTGCCTATGAAGCACAACCACTTAAATTTTGCCAAAGTATCAATGTCGGACATGTCTGGGACATAGACACGCTCCGACACGTCCTGGACATGTGTCTGACATGCCCAAAAGAGTGTCTTGAAATGTTTTTATTTTTTATTTTAATTTCGGACATGCTAGGACACGTCCATGACACATTGCTAGTCAATTTTTTAATTTTTTTTAAATATGGGATTTTATTTATAATATTAAAAAAGTGGAGGGGTCTATTTGTAATTTTAACTTTTTAATTTCAGTAAAACAACCCCAAACCCGATATTTTTATTTTTCTTCTTCTTTTCTTCTTCCTCCTTTTTTTTTTCTCTTTTTCTTTTTGCTTTTTCTCAGTTTCTCTCATATCTTCTATTGAAGATGGCATTTGGTTAATGTTGTACTGCACAACTGTGATTTCCATTTGGTTGCAAAATTGTTGTTTTGATATTTTTATTTTTCCGGTCTCTTCTCTTTCGCTCATTTTTCAAAATTTTTTTTTTTTATTTTTAATTTCATTAATTAACTAACTACTCTCTGAAAAGATCCAGATCCAGAACTTGAATATTTTTTGTTATGTTATCTATAATCTATTGACTATTGAAATATTTGGTATTTTATTTTTAAGTTTATCACTTTATGATGCTTCATGTTGGAGTTGTGTTACTTGTGTAGATGTTTATCATATTGGAATGTTGAAAGTTTTGAGTGATTATTAATTAGAATTGACAAATTGATAATTGATCTCTTATGTTTTGTTGATTTTTTATACCTAATTTGATTATATATATTTCAATATTTTATTCAACGTATCTCTGACATATCCGTGTTCTACTTTTTTGAAAAATTATTTGTCGACGTGTCTGTGTTGTGTCGTATCCGTGTTCGTGCTTCTTAGTAAGTTAGATATAAAATAAAATTGAAGCAAAACAAATAGCAAGTTAAAGCTATTATAATTAATAACTAAGGAATTAAATAAATTGTTCATCTACTTTTTCATTTCCACTACTAGTACTTTTCCTTATCAGCTATTTTTGAAAAAAATTATAGATATTTTCTTGTTATTTTGGGGCTTAATATTTTGATCTCCTTTATTTGAGAAAAAATGGATATTACCTTTTACCAATTTCTAGAATTATAGCTTATACAAGGAAATGTTTCGTCTATTTTGATATGTTTCAACTAGTTTCAATATGTTTCTAGGAAAACAAAGTATGTTTCGATGGAAACAACTTTGATTTTATAGAAACATGTGAATTTCGGTATTTCACTTGTGTTTTGTTTTGATTCATTGAGAAATGGAAACGTTTCGGCTGTTTCGATGGAAAAGAAACAAAATTTTGACCCTTGTTTGCCTACGCATTTCATGTCCCTTTTTCCCTATTCCTGCAGCAGTTGCAAAGAGATTGGAGAAGCTTGAAAGAGACTTTTTATGGGGAGATTTGGGGGATGAATTCAAATATCATCTTTTGGATTGGAGAAGCTTGAAAGAGACTTTTTATGGGGAGATTTGGGGGATGAATTCAAATATCATCTTTTGGATTGGGAGAGGGTTTGTAGTCCTTTTGAAGCTTTGTTGGGGAAATGGCTTTGGAAATTTGTGAAGGAAGAAAATAGCCTATGGAGGAGAGTAGTGGAAAAGAAATATGGTAGCGAGGCAGGTGGGTGGTGTTCCAAGGAGGTCCGATTGACTCATGGGGTCAGTGTGTGGAAAAGTATTCGGAGAGGATTGGATGAATTCTCAAATCATATTAAGTAGAGAGTGGGTAATGGAGATTTTGGTATGACTCTTGGAGTGATAAGAGGTCCTCTTCACTTAGCATTCCCAAGACTTTAGGATTGCAACAAATTAAAATGATTGGATTAGGGATTACTTCAGAGGAGAGGCGGGTGCTACGATTTGGGATGTTAGCTTTTGTAGACAGTTACATGATTGGGAGATAGATGAGATTATGTTTTCTTATAGTTTTTTGTAGAAACACTCATTTACGTTACTTGATGATGATAGAATTGATTGGATTCATAGGAATGGAGACTTCTCAGTCAAATCGTTATATTGTTTGCTTCTTGTAGGGGAAGGGAGGGGGGTCAACATTTTCCTCGGAAAGTTACTTGGAATTTTTTGGCTCTTTTAAAGGTGGCTTTTTTTGCATGGATGGTGGCTTGGGGGAGAATTTTGACCACGGACAACCTTAGAAGGAGAGGTCAGGTGGTGGTGAATTGTTGTTGTCTTTGTAAATGTGGAGAGGAGACCATTGATAGGTTCTCATCCATTGCTCATTTGGTTCGTTTGGCTCCTTTTGTTAGGGATCTTTTGGGTAATACCACGTTCCATGACGGAGTTAACTCTTGACGAGATCAGTTTTTTGATAAGAGAATGGGAAAAGTTTGGCGCATGACCCCTCTTTGCATTTGGTGGACTATTTGGAGGGAGAGAAACAATAGAGCTTTTGAAGGTGTTGAGTCTCCAATTTGGGACATGAAAGCTTTGGTGTTGAATTCCCTTTATTTTTGGGCCGCCTCGGGGGTTCTTCTTTGTGTATAGACTCTTAATCATCTTTTTTGTATTCCATGAGTATAGGAAGTTAGTATGTTTTGTATAGTCTTTTTGTACATGGGCGCACCTCCCTTTGGTTGCGTTAATGAAATTATGACATTTTTTTATTATAAAAAAGATATCAAACAAAGCCTATTGGTAAAAAGAAATTGAATTTTGATGGATCAAAAGTAAGGCATATTAATTCTGGTGGTGTAGGTGCTATTGTTAGGAATGAGGATGGTAGCATTTGTTGGGCATTGTCTAGTTGGTACAGTGGGGATTTATCGGTTCCTCAGTTGTAACTTAGAAGCTTTGGCAGTTAGAAAAACTTTGTTAAGAATTGATGTAGTTGATGGATTTGACTTCGAGATTGAAGGTGATTCAGAGGTGATTATAAATAGTTTGTTGGGTAGACAAAGATGTCCTTGGAAAATTTATTGCATTTTAAAAGATTGTGTTAATATTATTAAGGAAAAACGTTTGCGGGTCACTGTGAAGCATATTTACGGGAGGCTAATTTTGTAGTAGATTGGTTGGCAAGAAAGCTCATGAGTGGAAGAATAAAGTGATTTGGTTAAATGGTTTTCCAAGGGAATTATGGTCCATTGGGTTAGATGATATGAGGGGAAGCGTCTCGGAGAGAATGATTTAGTTACAACCAAAAAAAGAAAAAGAAAAACAAAGCCATTAAAAAATTTAAAGAACTTCATTTAATCATCAACATCCATGATTCAAGTTTTAAAATAAATTTGCTAACTACTAACTAAAACATATATGTACGTACGTACACACACACACACACACATACATATATATATAACCCAAAAGCAAAGCGGATAAGAAGAGGAGAAAAATCCCCAAAAAACCTAAAAATATGTCCAAAACGCGTCTCCAATGTGTCCTAACGTGTGTGCAGCCAGTAAGTGCTTGTGTGGCGTCCGTATGGCGTTTGCATAGCGTAGTAACCTTCTCATTTTAGAAGACAATATTCTATAATTCCAAGCCTTCCTTGTTAATTCAATATTGTACATACCACCTAAACTGTAAGTAAATTACCAGAATATGATGCTTCATTACAAAAATATGAATACCATAACACAACACTGGCTCTTAGAATGTGAATAACATAACACAATACCACCTCTTAGCTTCAAAAGTATCTCCAGCTAACCCCAAATGTATGGTGCAAATGACGTGTCCGAAATTCATAAAAATAAAAACAATTTGGACACTTTTTCTTTGTGTGTCCGACACGTGTATGGGACGTGTCCAACATTGATATGTGAGCCGAAATAGAGGGTCCGTGTTTCATAACTTGTAAATATTCCAAAGAATGCTTTCATTGTTTTAAATCTGGTTTCATGTCAAGATAGCTTGTGACGGTTGTAACAGCTGATACGTAACGGTATCAGCTGATGATCTGACCGATATATCGGTCTATATCGGTATCTAAGGTTCAAAAACTATTATTTAAATCCATGACACGTGCATTGTAAGTGAATAGAATACACATTTTAGAGTTTTTTTTTTTTATATTTTAAAATAAGTAAATATGTAGGAGCATTGAATAACCAACTAAGGAGGGCAAGCCTATTTACAAAAAGGAGGAAGCTCCAACTTTGAGCTTTAACCCTCTCCAAAACTCAGCAAAAGAAATTACATAGATTGGGTGAGATTCAATTATCCAAAAGTATACAGTTCTCAAAAAGAAATCTTTAACTTTACGAAGGGGCATTGCTTCTCCTTCAGAACTCCTACTTTTTCTTTCACGCCACAAGCATAAAAAAAAGGACAGCAATGCAATGTACCAAACCTTCTGAACACTCCTTACACAACCGCCCCCCACCCTCGCAAAGACTCCAATACCAAACTAGGCATAGTCCATGTGCAACCAAAAGCAAAAGAAGAAGACATTATAAATCCATTGCCAAGCAGTGTAGAAACAAATGATTGATGGTTTTTCCTTTTCTTGATACATTTTTTCTTTTTTGATAAGTAAAGTTTTACTAAGAAGGGCACCCGAGGAGGGCAATACCACACAAAACAAAAGAGGGCTTGGCTACAAAATTAAAGCCTAAGATCCCCCAAAAAATCCAGAAACTTTTTTAAATACATAGGATATTCTTCCTTAATCCAAAAGAAAAGACTACACAAAAATCTATCTTTTTATTTATTTTTTTGATAATTAACACAAAAATCTATCTTTTAGTCTCCAATGGGGGCATGAATGGCAACGGGGCGGGGTGCTCCTTCCCTAACCCCGACCCTATTTATATTTCCCGCCCCGCCCCATTTAAAGATTTACATCGACCTCGACCCCGTTTACGTTCCCCGCCCTGTCTCGAACCTTGAATTTTTTTTTTCTTAAGTAAGTTAAAACTTTTATATTAGTAGATAAATTAAAATTTTATTACCAAAATAATCAATACAATAAAAATAATATGAGTGTGATATGAAAAACATTAAAACTAATTTTTTATAGTGTGGTTTGTTTGTAAATATAGTGTATATAAGGATAATAAAAAAAATTAATATATAAACGGGGCAGGGGTGGGTTCAGGGCAAGGTGACCGTCCCCCGAACTTGACGGGGATTTAAAAGCCCCGCCCCAACCCCGTTTATGAGCACCCCATACTCACCCCATTAGGGGCGGGGCGGGGTAAGGGAAATTGCCATCCCTAAATGGGGGATTTCCACCCTTCCAAAATTCTACTATTCCTTTTCTACCAAAGGCATCATACAAGACAAATGGGGCTCATCCTTCAAGCAATATGCTGCTCTTTTTGGATCCCTTTGCACCACCAACCTCCAAGAACTTCTTACCAGCATAACCCAAGAACAACCAAGAAATCCTTTTCTTGCCACATGGAGCACTGGTTTGCTAATCTGAAGTCCCATTTCTTTGGATTATCCATTGTTAGAACTGCATCCAATGTGATTACCCAAACAAAAAAAAGGCCACCTTCTTAGGTGCTTTAACACTCCAAATTGCTTTCCAAGGAAAATCACCAACCGCCCTCCTACCCAATTGCAAGTAAAATGATATAATAGAGAACTTCTCACTACTATCCACCCTCCACCTAGTTGAGTTTTCTTTATCTTCAGTCAGCTTAAAGCGATAAAGAAGTTCCATCAGGCTTAACGCTTCCTCCAATTCCCAGGATCCTTCTTGAAACAGGGGGCCCAAACTATCCCACCCTCGGAATAGGTCACAAAATCTGTTAAAAGTGCATGTTGATTTGAAGAATTATGAAATAATTGGGCAAACTGATCCCTCAGTGCTGTGTCCCCACTCTATGCATCTTTCCAAAACTTAACCCTCGTCCCACTAGCCTCCTCAAAACTGACAAGCTAGAAGAAGTCTGCCGCCCGTTCCTTATAGAATTCCACAACCGACCGTCATGATCTCTTTTGTTAATCAATCTTCTTTTTCATATTTTTTTTGGTGACTTTTATGTTAAGGTGTCGCTAATCCATTGATACGAATTTCAATGAATGTGTATAATCACCCACGTACTATGTCTACCAAGGAAGTTAAAAAAAATTGAACTTGAGACTTCCAATTCCTAAATAATCATCACCACTAACACACTTACTCATGCAGGTTATACAGAGCGGTCTTGCAATTCAGTGTTACTTTCTTCACATTTGGGGTCATCAACTTGCACTATATATGGACAAGCCTACCTTCTAATTGTTTGGGTGTTGACATTTATCCCCATCATATGGCCAAATAACCCAGCAACTTCCTTGTATATTTTCATTGGCTATGTTCACAAGTCTTCCCAATATTATTACATCAAGCTCGAGGAAAAAATTGAGACCAAAGAAATCAATTTGGATTAATGATAAGAACAATTTTTTTTTTTTTTTGATAAGCAAGATGAAAATGATATAAAAAGGGCCCAAGGGGGGTGCTCCCATGTACAAAAGAAGGAGACCAAGTTAGGGTCTTATGTTTCCCAAAAAATTCTACAAAAACCTCCACTGAAGGGTTAGCAATCCTATTTACCCATAGGTTCAGAGAAAATAAAAAAAATGCTTCTAATTCTACAGGGGGTGGCTTCTATCCCCTCAAAAAACCTTCCGTTTTAACTTTTTCCAAATACTCTAGAAGAGACATAATGGGATGACGCCCCATATTTTCCATAAATGACGTCTTTTACAACCTCTACTCCAGGTTTGGAGCAACTTTAAAACCGATCTAGGCAAGACCCAATGACAGCCAAAAAGAGAGAAGACTAGCTGCCACAGAGAACTGGTCACCTCACAATGAATCAAAAGATGGTCCACCGATTCTTCTTCATTCTTACACATTACACACTTGTTGCCGAAGATGAAGCCTTTCTTCTTGAGATTCTCCCCCGTTAAAAGAGCACTCCGAGCTGCAGTCCACCCAAAAAAGGTTGCTTTCAGAGGAGCTTTAGTCTTCCAAATGATCTTCCAAGGGAATTCTCTGTTACCATTTCGCAGGAGAGATTTATAACTGGACTTAACTGAGAAGTTTCCCTCTTTTCCTGGCTGCCATTCGATTGAATTGGGAAGGTGAGGATTGGGCTTAACCCTTACACATTACACACTTGTTGCCGAAGATGAAGCCTTTTTTCTTTAGATTTTCCCCCCGTTAAAAGAGCACCCCGAGCTGCAGTCCACCCAAAAAAGGCTGCTTTCAGAGGAGCTTTAGACTTCCAAATGATCTTCCAAGGGAATTCTCTGTTACCATTTCGTAGGAGAGATTTATAACAGGACTTAACTGAGAAGTTTCCCTCTTTTCCCAGCTGCCATTTAATTGAATCAGGAAGGTGTGGATTGGGCTTAACCCTTTGCAACATTTCCATCAACCTGAAAAAAATCCTCCACCTCCCAATCTTGGGAAGTCCCTCCTGAATTGAGGGGCCAAGCAAGCCTCCCTACTTTCCTGACAAAGGAACTCAGCAACCTAAGACTCATTATTAGCAGTAATTTGGAAAAGATTGGGGAACTTTTCATTGAGGGCCACCTCATCTACCCAACTATACAGCCAGAACTTGACCTTTACCCCCGAACTCGGTACTAGAGCAATTTTGTCCCAGAAATCTGGCTCCTCCTTTCTAATATTTTTCCAAAGACCCAATCCATAAGGGACCCTCTTACCTCGTTCGAGAGCCACCCGCCCCCCAAGCTACCATACTTTGCCTCAATGAATTTTCTCCACCAAGTTTGGTTTTCAGTTGGCAGTAATTTGGAAAAGATTAGGGAACTTTTCTTGAATTGAGGGGCCCAGCAAACCTCCCTACTTTCCTGACAAAGGAACTCAGCAACCTAAGACTCCTTATTAGCAGTAATTTGGAAAAGATTAGGGAACTTTTCATTGAGGGCCACCTCATATACCCAACTATCCTGCCAGAACTTGACCTTTACCCCCGAACTCGGTACTAGAGCAATTTTGTCCCAGAAATCTGGCCCCCCCTTTCTAATATTTTTCCAAAGACCCAATCCATAAGGACCCTCTACCTCGTTCGAGAGCCACCCGCCCCCCAAGCTCCGATACTTTGCCTCAATGACTTTTCTCCACCAAGTTTGGTTTTCAGTTGCAAATCTCCAAAGCCATTTTCTTAATAAAGCCTGATTCCTAGTCTGCCATCACAAACTGGGGAGCATATAGTCTTCCGAGCAACAAGATGGATTTTCCTTTCATCTCCCATACCACTCCATAAGAAATCCCTTTGGAATTTCGCTAGCCTCTTCTCAACTGTGGCTGGCATGGCATACAAAGACATGGAATAGGTAGGGAGGCTGGATACCGTGCTGCAGCTAAGAGTGAGTTTCCCGCCTTTAGACAAGTACCCCCTCTTCCATCCCCGCTAGCCACCTTTGAAATCTATCCGCAACCGTCTCCCAAACTCTTTTATCACACGACACCATCCCCAATGGCAAACCCAAGTACACATAAGGCAAAGAACCCAATTTGCAGCCCATGTTCCATGCTAACTCCTCCGCTTTTTCGACAACCTTGACCGAAATAATTTCACTTTTTCCCAAGTTAATCCTCAATCCTGAAACCACCTCGAAGCACTTCAAAATGCATCTCAAGAAGCAAAGATTTGACTCTTCTGCCTTGCAGAATATGATAGTGTCATCTGCATACATTAAGTGAGATACCTCCACCAGCCTTCCTTCCCGGGCTCCGACCGCGAAGCCCTTGAACATGCCTTCACACACTACTCTGTCCAACAACAGACTAAGGGACTCCATTACTAGAATGAAGAGGAAGGGGGATAGGGGATCGCCTTGTCTCAATCCTTTTGAGCTTCTAAAGAAGTCCACTGATGAGCCGTTGACCAGCACCAAAAGGCTAATAGTGAAAAGGTAAAAAATGAGAAGCGCTAGTCTTTTTGGATTAATGAAAAAGTCAAAAAAGAACAGGGCCTGAGTGCTTTCTTTTAAAAAGGATCCATAGGGTACTATGATTTTTGGGACCAGTTACTGCTCCTCACAGGGCCATGTACCAACACATCATCACCACATACTGAATCCATACAATAAACTAATGTCTGATTAAACTTGCCGACTATAAGGTCTATAATATCGGAATTTTAATACAACTTGTAAACATGATTGAAATGAGCTACCTACCAAACACTTGCAATGGAGTTCCATGCCATCAAATATTAAATAGGTTCTATTGTACCACACCTATAACTTCCAATGTTTTACAATAATTAAGTGCTAACAAAATAGTGTCAAACAAAAAACAGTCAATTAGACTTCTATAGTTTATTGTGATGCCTAGTATAGTAATTAGAATGCACAAACTTGTATAAGCCTAGAACACATCTTTTTGTTTTTTATTTGTTTAAAATGTTATCAAATAGTAATCTTGGTTTTATGTTTAATAATGCTGGAGTCCCAAAAAATAGTAATTAATATACCATTAACTATTAATAATCTTGGTGAATATTTTAAGGTTGATGACCTTATTTCACAAATATATATATATATATATAATCTAAATTATAAAAAACCTTCTAATATCCTTTAGTACATATAAATATATATGCATGCTTTTTTTATTCTAATAATTAACGCTTTGAATTAATCCTTTCCGAAAATGATTAATTATTAAGTAACAAAGTATTAATTAATTACTAGAGTTTGTGATGCTTCCCAGGAGCAAATGGGATTTTTGAGATGTATTCTGATACGTTTCCAGGCTATCTCAGGGCTGAAAATAAATATAGGAAAAAGTGAACTGATGAAGGTTGGTGATGTGGTTGGAAAAGACAAACTTGTAGATATTTTGGGGTGCCGGGTTGGATCATTGCCTATTTCTTATTTGGAATTTGCTTTGGGAGTTTCAGTGAGGAAGTCAAGCATATGGGATGCGGTGGTAAGGAGTTTGTCCGGTGGAAGAAACAATACCTCTCAAAAGGGGACCATCTTACCCTTTTGAAGAGCACATTATCTAGTCTCCTTACTTATTTTATGTATCTTTTTCCAATTCTTGCTTCAGTAGCAAAGAGACTTGAAAAACTTCAAAGGGACTTCTTATGGGGAGGTATGGGAGATGAAGTCAAATATCATCTTGTCGATTGGCAAAGGTTTTGTAGCCCGGTAAAGAAGGAGAATTGGGTATTAGAAGACTTCGCCAATTTAATGAAACTCTTTTGGGGAAATGTTTATGAAAGTTTGGGAGGGAAACATCTAGTTCATGGAAGAGAGTGGTGGGAAAGAAGTATGGTTTTGACACGGTGGATTGGTGCTCTAAGGAGATTACTATGTTGCATGGTGTTAGTATATGGAAGAGTATTAGAAAAGGATAGGATGAATTTTCTAGACATATAAAGTGGAGAGTGGGTAACATGACTAGAACCTGGAGTGATCATAAACCTCTTTTTTTGGCCTTCGCAAGGCTTTTTAAGATTGCATCTAACAAGAATGCTTGGGTAGATAGTTTGTAGCATATTATGGTGTGGGATGTTAGTTTTGGTAGATAGTTTGTAGCATATTATGGTGTGGGATGTTAGTTTTGGTAGATAGTTTTACGACTGGGAGATGAAAGAAATTTTGGAGTTTTACAATTTATTGTACATGCATTTTTTTTCTTCCATCTTTTGAAGGGTATTCTATTGGTTGGATTCACAGGGGGAGAGATTTCTTAGTCAAATCCTTTCATTGGACTCTCAATGGTAGCGGTGGATAGCAATTTCCTTGGAAAGTGGTATGGAAATCAAAAGTTCATTTAAAGGTGGGGCATTCTTTGTTTGGATGGCGGCATGAGAGAAAATTTTGACAATGGATAATCTTAGTAGGAGCAGTCAAGTGGTGGTGAATTTGTGTTGCTTGTGTAAATGCAATGAAGAAACTGTTGACCACCTTCTCATTTATTGTCCTTTCTCTTGGTCTATTTGGTCTCTTTTATTGGGGTTGCTTGGAATTTTTTGGGTGATGCAGTTGTCTACATTGCTGGTAGAAGATAGAGAGAAATTTGGCGCATGACTCTGTTTTGCATTTGGTGGATTATTTGGAGGGAAAGAAGCAATAGAGTATTTGAAAGGGGTTGTGTCTCCTTTTTGGGCTGTGAAATCTATGGTGGAGCTCCCTTTAGTTTTGGATTTTGGGGGTTCATCTTTGTTGTTAGATCTTTTACCCAGGTGGCAGATGGGTATAGGTAAAATTATGCTTTTCAGGCTGAATCTGAAATAGGCGCAGCAAATACAAGAAACGAGGTCCTGACTTTTACTTTTTGCTTTTCAAGTTTGATGCTGGGAGTCCCTCTAGTCAAATCAATAATCAATAGAAGATTACTGACCTAGGTTGGGAAGAAATGTTTGCCTCTTTACATTTCAGTTCATTTCGATGACATCGTTCCACTCCCTGTTCTTAGACGGAAGCCTGGGAGTAGAAAGCTTAGCCTTGACTTTAGATGTCCTATCTTTTCTTAATTAAGAGATCTGGGCTTGAGTGTCTCTCAGCAAGAATGATTGGTAACACCGTCCGTCACACCCAGGGAGATTATAGTATGTTTTGCATATGCTTTTGTACTTGGGTCCACCCCCTTGGTGCCTTTTAATGAAATATTTTTTACCTATTACCTATCAAAAAAAATATTTGCTAGAGAATAACGTTGGTATTCCTAAAAAAAAAAAGATTATTAAGCTATAAAATATTAATTATTATAGGATCAAAAGTATAAAAAATATCGTTTAAAAGTTACCAACTTGTTTTTTGTGGGCCTAATAATAATGTTTGACAGCCTAATAGATTGAGTTGTTTATATTTGCTTATTGGTCATGATTATTGATTTGACTAATTGTGGACCATCTAATGAGTTATAAATTACAGGTTTCATGAATTGAAAAGGAAAAAACAGGCACATATAGTTCAAGTTTGTCAAATTTCATATATAGAAATTATGAATAGTAAAGAAAGAAAAATCAATCAATTTAAATCATCTTTCTTTTTATGCTACTCTTGATTTTATTTTTGAAAGTTCCTAGCTGCATACTTCATAGTAAGCAGTGTGCAATTAGAAAGGTTAACATGTGTTTTGATATATTTTTACTGTTGGTTTTGAATTTTTATGCAATTAATTATATTTTAAAAGAAATGCAACCTTGCCAAAGAATTGGTTGCTATATCCAAATTGGAGGGTGGGGAAAGTTCATACTTGATCGAAAGGGAACAGGGTATGTTCGTTACGTGACATTTTTCAAAGGATTTGTGAGGTTCTTGATGAAGCATCTAAGGTAGATTGTGGTAAGGGTTTTTTGCGATTTTGTATTGCGAGTGATTGACGGTGGAAGGCGGTCTGGAATAATTGCATTGGAAGATGCTATGTATTTGTTGAGGCTTGTGATTTGAAGGATCTGGAATGTATATACGTATAAGAACATTGGTTAGAGGGTGGATGGATGGAGATGGCATCCATTCTCCAATGGATATGGTTTACTGTGGAGGGGTTTGGAGGTTCTGAGACAATGGCAACTCGATTGGGAGCTTGTTTGGAAGGAAGGATCGGTGGCTGATCCCCTTTATTGCTATAGACGAGGGGATTGGGAGTTGTATGTAGTTGAAGTGCAATATGAGTCAGCAAGAGGCAATTGGCGTTTCTCCAGTTGTTTGGTGGATCGTGTCAGGGCTATGGATAGTAGGGTTTCAGAGAGGGAAGTGTTGCAGCAATGGGCAGATCGGTTCTGGAAGTTGCCATCGGGGGGGGGGGGGGGGTTGAGGGTGATTGAGATGTATGGCTCTCTTTTCTTCTTTGAATGCCCATAAGAACAGTAGGCTGGTAGGATATTTTGTGATAAAGCATGGAATTTTGAAGGTTGGGCACTTGCAATAAGGTGGCAATAGTCTCAATTATTGTGGGTGCGATTTGTTGGCTTGCCGCTTTGCCTTTGGTGTTTAAAGCTTTGAGAGATTTGCATGGGAGGTTTTGTTGTATTGGATCCAGAGACAGAGAACGGGTCTCATTTCCTATGGGCTCGCATTTATTTTCAGTTAGAGGGTTGCTTGTTGACGTTGATTGTTCTAGTCATAGTTATCAAAATTGTGATCCGGATTGTAGGATAGATGATAAGGATTTGACCTAGAGAAAAAGAAAAGGGGGGGGGGGGGGGGTTGGGTTGAATAGGTCAATTTGAAAGTTACTTGAGACGAATTTTAGATTCGGTGCATGGTTTTAAATCACGGTATCGGGACACGTAACAGGTGCGATAGTAGTATAACGGTATTTGGAGTATCAGTCGATACGTAACGTGAATTGGGAGCCACACCCGTGAATTTTTTGTAATCACTAGAAAATTCCTTAAAAGTTACTGATATGCATGGTTTTGCTCCAATTTATTACTTTTTAATGTTTTTAATTATTTTTAGTCATTTTCATAGCTCTTATGAAAAAAATTACTTATTGTATAGGACTTTATATTGGTTTTATATCAAAGTAAGAAGAAAGTACAATTTATTATGGCTAACTATGACAACTAATAATTAAAAATGCAACTATAAGTAATTTCTGTAAATATAAAAAAATAAAATAAAACATAGACAAAGAATACATTATAAGTGAATATTAATTGTTAACTAATGAACTTAAAGTCAAATAAACACATAATTTAGCAAAAAATATAAATATGATTAATCATATTACAATACTATTGAGTTTTCTACCCAAAGGAAAAAAAAAAACTCAAGATACCTTCATATGATTTTAGAGCGAAAATATTAATACAAAAACAAAAGTAGCAAATAAATTATTTTTACAATTATAATTTTTTTTGGTAGAAGTAGCCTAGGCCCTAGTAATAAGATTCATTCATTTTTAAGCAACATCTACTAAATCTAATAAGATAATTTTTTTTTTAAAGTTTGTGGTAATAAATAATTAGATATAATTCCAGGACTTACTAAACACTTATGTTTGATAAATTTAAATCACTAGATCTATGGCTAAAAATGAGTTTTTTAGTCCTTAGAATAGAGAAAAAAAGGAAACATGTACCATTATTGTTACGTATCGACCGATACTGTTACACATCGGTCCGTAATTGCTGTTATGTAACGGTGTCGGCTGTTACGCCTGTGAATTTTTTACACATCGACATATCAGTGTATAATGGTATTGGAGGGTTCAAAACACGTTACGTAACGGTTGTTACGTTATGTAACGACCAATATTTAATACCCTGATTTGGTGATTAAAATTTCACTTGATTTAGTGTAATATCTTAAGGTTCACATATGTGCAATAATAATTAGTGTAAAATGAAAAGCAACATACTGAATCAACTATCAAGAAATTGAGACAAAATATAGGCTCAATATGAGTCACACGACTTACTACCACAAGTCTTGTCAATACTGATCTGATATCTCTTGACTTGAGTCCTCAAGTGTTATGGGGCCACGAAGGGGAGTGCAGAAAGATTCATTTAGTTGCTTGGGATAAAATCAAGAAGCCAGTGCCTCTTGGGGGTTTAGGGGTGAAAGATTTGAGTATCTTCAACATAGCTCTTTTAGGGAAATGGTTATGGAGGTTCGGTGAAAGTGATGGGGATCTTTGGAGGGAGATCATTGTTACTAAGTATGGATGCGATAATGGAGGTTGGTGTTCGGGCAATGCGGAGGGTCCAAAGGGATGTGGTCCCTGGGGTTACATAAGAAGTGAATGGAGGATTTTCAAGGAAAGGTGTAGTTTTGTTATCGGGAATGGAGGTCAAGTGAAATTTTGGGAGGACGTTTGGAATGGGGACGAGCCGCTGAGGGTGAAATTTTCTATTTTATACAGTCTGGCTAACAACAAGACGGCTTGGGTTAGCGAGTGCCTGGAGAGAGTTGGGAATAAGCTTGTCTGGTCTCCTCGCTTTAGGAGAGACTTCCTCGATTGGGAGTTAGAAGAGGTGGGTTCCTTCCTTGGTCACATTAGCAAGTTTCGAGCTATGGAAGGGAGGGAGGGAGGGAGGGAGGATAAGAGGGTGTGGCTGCCGAATAAAAAATCTTTTTCTGTCAGCTCCTTTTACAAGTGCTTGGTTGCTTTTGCAAGCCCTTTATTCCCTTGGAAGCTCATATGGCACTTAAAAGCCTCCCCTAAGGCCTCCTTCTTCGCCTGGGAAGCCTCTTGAAAGGCTATTTTAATTGCGGATAATTTAAAGAAGAGAGGCTTTCTTTTGGCTAGTAGGTGTTATTTTTGTCATAAGGATGAGGGAAATGGTGGATCATGTTCTCATTCACTGTCATGTTTCTTGGAGCTACTGGAATCTTATTTTTGCTCTATTCGGTGTCTCCTGGGTTATGTCAGGCTCCGTCAAAGATCTGTTGTTGGCTTGGACAGGGTGCAACCTCCCTAAAGAGATTAAGAGAATTTGGAGACTGGCCCCTCTTTGCCTTTTGTGGTGTATCTGGATTGAAAGGAACAATCGTGTCTTCGAAAATGTGGAGCTCTCCACTCTTTTTTTTAAAGACGCGTTTTTGCGCTTATTATTTTTTTGGGGCAAAGAGGCTTTCCCTATAAATGTCTCTTCTTTTATTCATTTTTTGAGGTCGCTAAGACCGTTGTAATGCTTTATGGGGCTTTTGCCCTTGGTGCTCTTCTTGGGCTCCTTTATTAATATACATCTTGCACAATACTTATAAAAAAAAAATAAAAATATACAAGCCCTTTTATAGTTAGGGTTGTTTTCTTCAAAGTTGGATTTGAAAAACGCTGGAAAAATCCCTAGCTGAAAGGTCGGTTGAACGACTATTTGAACGCCCTTTCGAGCGACCTTCATTGGAGTTGAAGTAGAACATTGTAAAAGGCCTTGGTTTGAATCACCTATAAAACTATATATCCAATGACTTCCACTGAAAAACTTAGAAACCTGGACAGAGACCTTATTTAAACAACTATTCGAATGACGGTTTGAATGAGCCCACTGATTTTGATTTAAAGCAAAGTTTTCACATGGTTCGAATGACATATCAAACTCTATTTCAAACGAGCTCCACTGTCGTTTAATAAAAACAATCCGCTGTGACATCGTTCGAAGGAAGGTTCGAGCGACCTTTACTGATTTTGGAAAATATGCTTAGGCTCCTCTGAAACATGGTTTAAGGCCCATAGATTTGATTATATTGACTTTAATCAATTTCAATTATTTTTTTTTAAAACCCATGTCAATTCAATCAAATTTAATTTTCAATACACTTCTAATAATATTAGAAATATTTAAAACCATGTGTGTATGCAATCAACCTAAGCCATTGTTCCAAGTCTAGTTACATCTTCAAACCTATGAAACCAGCTTTTCATATTTGCGATTATGCTCGATGCTGCTTTAATCACAACGCTTGAGTACCACAAAGAAAAACAAGGACTTAGACTCAACAACTTTAATTACAACTCAAGTTTTGTCCAATGGGATATGCCAACACATACTTACACTCTCAGTCCTAACAGAATTGAATTGAGCTGAACAATTTTATCAAGTTCTATCCTACATCAGACTATTGATATTCTGTATTACAATTAAATCCAAATCAAAACTTAGCTTTCCAACTTAGCCGATTCATCTGAAAGCTATACACCACCTTGATATGTGGGGAAAAATCATGAAAGAATACTCGTTTCTATGCATTGAAAAAAATAAGATTTTTCTACTTATAAAAATAAAATAAAATTCTAGTACAACCCATTAATGCTGGAAGAGAAACAGATGAGAGGAGAAAAAGGCTCCAAGAGGTATGGTTTTTAGAAAATGCAAATATGTGTTAACAGGATCCCTGCCTTAAGAGTATGTAATACGGTATTATTAGAAAATTACAATTATAACTTTAATTTACATATGCTACTCTGTTGAAACCCATGAAACTCTGCTGGGTCAATCAAGTTTAATAGGAAATGCAAATTATTTTGGGCTCAGAATATACAGAATCCTTTTTGTGAAACTATGTCTTGATTCCTTTTGTAAGAGTACACTACAAATGTTCATTTCCAGCAATTACAAATTATTTTGGACTCAGAATATACAGAATTCTCTTTGTGAAACTATGTCTTGATTTCTTTTGTAAGAGTACACTACAAATATTCATTTCCAGCAATTGCAATTGTAGTTGCAGTTGTAATCTGTAGTTACTGACAGCAATCATAAAATTGTGTTTTCTGTAGGTTAAGTTCCTTCTTGAAATGCTCATTAAAAAATGTGGTCTGGATGCTGTTAAGGCAGTAATGCCTGAGGAACACATGAAGCTGCTCACCAATATACGGAAGGTCTGTTAAATAATCATATACTTAACTGGTGATTTGAAAAGAATTCAATCTCATCTTTGTCAAAATGCAGATAAAAGAGCGGAAAGAAAGGAAACTTGCTGTTAACTCCGAGGAAACTAGATCTCATCAGTCAAAGGCAACTACATCCAGGTTTGTTTCTTTCAGAATGTGTACCGCAAGACAATATATACATTACTTTGAGAACAGCCACTTGTTCTCAAAATTCATGCCCTGTTACACAGGCCTGAATTAATCTACATTTTAAGTACAGTTGTAGATTTGTTGCCCGAATAGATGCTTTGACCATTGTAAGAATCTGTTAAAGAGGACCACGAACTGCACAAGTAAAATTCACACCGAGTACTTGTATTAAAATTGGGAAAATGCTACCTTTTTTTCTTTTGTCTTTCTGCTGCGTAAGTGGCCTTTGGAGTGGAAATTAAAACTGGGAAGGGAAATCTACTTATTTGATGACATGTGTGAAGCTTCATTATGTTGTCTGATTGGTGCAATAGGTGCAGCCACCGTTTGTGTTGTATTTTTGATCGTCAAAGATAAGTGACATCTAAAATCTTCTTTGTTGACAATTTTTAACTACTAAGTACTTCATCACAGTTATTGTTAGAGCTTGCGTACCCGCTAGCTCAATACATTTTTCTGATAAAGAACATAGCTCATGCATGCATAAATGTATTGCATGTAGCATCCTTGTAGAAAGAAAGAGGGTGACCTGGGCTTGGGGGTTGTGTTCCTTAGCTAGTCATAAAAATTTTCATGTAATTTAAGACAACTTATCCGATGGGCAAGCATTTGATGGAAATGTTATTTACAAATTATTTCATTTTGTATATTGGGATTTATCAGTGATTCCTAAATTTCTTTACAGGTTAAGCAGATGGAATCATACAAAAATATTTTCTGATTTTGGCGATGAAGAAACTGAGGATGGTGATGCAGAATACATCGATGCAAGGACAGTTTCTGGTCAACGGAGCAAGACTTCCTCACTGTTCAAATCCAAAGCATCTTCACTACGGTCAGTGGGTGGACATTTTAATTTGTTAGGCCTCTTTATCTGCACAAAACCTGATAGAAAAATTTAAGAGTATTAGATCAGGGATGTACCTTTGAGGATGTTGGAGGCTTAAAAGTTCTTTTGACTCATCCTAACATCCACTCCATTTTGAACTTTGTAACAGCTTCCCTGTTAAGTTGTTAACCATGTAGCACCATTTAGAAGGCCCACCAACATATCTGGTGGGCCTGGCTGTGTACCATTTTAACAATGCTCAACAGCTTTGACTTCCTTTTCAGGCATTTGCTTAAATTCAAATTAATTTGAACTGATAGTAAATTCATATTCTGTCCAGGTCCAAGAGAATGCGTAAAGCAGCCAAGAGCTTGCCAGAAGACTTGTTTGGCCAATTAGAAGATGAGCCACTTGACTTGCTTGACCGGCAGAAAACAAGGTCAGCTCTTCGGTCATCCGAGCATCTCAAACGGAAGACAGATTCAGATGATGAGCCAGAGATAGATTCTGAAGGGCGCTTGATAATTCGTGAGGGTGGGAAGAAATCAAAGAGAGAGATGTCTTCTGACCCTGATTTAGATGGAAGGAGTCAAGCAGATAGTCACTTGTCTCTGAACTCTTCACGAAAATCACAAAAGCGCAGGAAAACTTCAGACTCGGGATGGGCTTACACAGGGAGTGAGTATGCTAGCAAGAAGGCTGGCGGGGATCTGAAGAGGAAGGACAAGCTTGAGCCTTATGCGTATTGGCCACTTGATCGGAAGATGATGAGTCGTAGACCAGAACATCGGGCAGCTGCAAGGAAAGGTATGGCAAGTGTGGTAAAGCTGACAAAGAAGCTAGAAGGCAAAAGTGTCTCGAGTGCACTTTCCATCAACGGCCTGAAGTTTAAGAGGGGTCAAGGTAGCCAGAGGAAAAGCAGGCGACAGTGATTTATCTGCACTTAAGATGTCAGCCAGAGTGACGTCCCATCAGGATATGTATCAGTAGAGGTGCACTTGTCTTGTTAATCGAGGGTTTTTTTGTTTTTTTATTTGTTTTGTTGGGTTCTTCCTTGCCTTATTATTATTATTATTATTATTATTTTTTGGGTTGGGGATGGGGTTCAATTATTATTATACCATGCAGGTTCTGATTGCTAGAAGTTAGAGCAAGTTACAAATATTGTATTGCTTATATATACATACATACAATGCTACAAGGAAACAAGCAAATTTTCAAAATTTGCAGCTTACTATGGAGAGTTAAAATTTTGCCAGGTTTTGAAGGTGCAAATTTCTTCTTGATGATCTGATGCATGAACTGGTTTTGGTTTGATGATTTGCCCTGAGTGAGAAGTTCCTCGAAATTCAGGTGTCCTTAGTCCATTCATGGGCCCTTAAATGGTAGTGTGTTTATAGTCCATTCTTGTTTGGATTCATTATCAGAATCCAGAAGTGCAATTTTTGTTTTGGCACTCAACCTACTACATCAAGTGGACTAGATTTATCTTTATCGACAACTCTATTCCTTGACGTTGTTACGCACTGTAATTGATAAAAGCTTATAAGCACTTTGTGCTGTTTGCTAAAATTGACAGGAGCATCTCCATAATGCAATCTGGCAGTGTGTGATTGACAACTTAGTGTTGAAAAGTTAATAACAATTGACATAAAATAAAAGGAGAAAATGAAAATTGCTTATTACTCTTCTCTGTTCGAGCATAATGCAACTGTTGCACTGCATTTCATGGAAGCAATTGAACTCCATCTCTGTCACTGCAATTGGTGCTTCCTTGCAAGTCTTTTTTTTTTTTCTTTCTTCCTTTCTGGTTGGTTATTCCGAAGCCTGGGGAAAGGAATGATGGCCAAAGAAAGTGATAGGTAGACAGCAAATGGAGTCAATATTTGAATATTATGAACATGAACCTGAACCTGAACCGTGTTGAAAAATGCTCTTGCTATATTAAAGATATAAATGCATTAGAACAAGGAAATTTCTTTAGGAATGTAAGATATCCGTCACACTCGTATTACAAAATTTCTTTTGTTTCCATGACATGACAAGCAAATTAGAGAGATTAAACATTTGCTTTTAAAGAGCATCGGTGACTTGACACCTCCTGTTTCAAAACTTGAAAAGTCACTCAAGTGGACTGCTATCCCATTATTTCATATATATATATATATATATAATGAATTTATGAATTCGATCCTTTTTATCTTCTATATATATATATATAGAAGATAAAAAGGATCGAATTCATAAATTCATTTCATAATTAAGAGAGAAGTTCGAAGAATAGGTAGTTCTTCATGCATGGGAGTGCAGTAACGCATAACTACTTAGGATGATCCTTGTAGAAGACAAATCCCGTTCGCACATTGCTAGAATCTGCAAATTCCTTCTTAACTCCATTAAATATCAGTTATTTTTGAAACTCAATTGATTCTCAATCTCTTCTCAGAAGATTTTTTTTCCAATGATAAATACTAGCTAACCACAAGTTCCTTGGTTGCGTGGCAATAAGAGTAAATTCCATATATGCGATTCTCCTCCAAGAACTGTATATTAGGTATTTTTAAAAATTGCACCAAACAAGCCTTAAAAGTTCCTAGTTTTTTTTTTTCCATTGAAGATTATATAATATAGTTGTTACTAACAAATTCTAGTTTGGTTGGTGCCTCCACCCCTTTCATATGAGAGATTGAGGATTCAAGTTTAAGGGACAAAAGTGTGAAGGTGTGTGTAATATATCTATAAAAAAAATATAATCGTAGTTGTCAGATGGATCAATAACCAACCAAAGTGATGAACCTGGACAATTGCCTAGGAGACCCAGCAGCAGCCTAGGCGATAGCTTAAGTTTCACTTTCATCTATTTGGTTCTCATACATACATATATAAATATATATATGTGTGTGTGGACGTGCATGCGCTATTTTGAATAATTTAATATTTCAAAACATTTTGGACATGATAGATTTGAAAATGATATGCGGATTATAGTAATGATAAATGTATGCTAATAGTACCAGACAAAGTGGCAGATAAAGTGATTGAGATTTTAACAATTCTTTTAAAAGTGAAGAAAAAGAGGGGAAAAAGAAAAATTTTAAAATAAAAAAGGAAGGGAAGGGAAGGGAATAAAAAGTCTTGTGGTAAGATAGTACGAAAAAAATGTTATATTCATGCATATCAGATTTTTTACATATGACATTCATAACATTATCTATGCCATGGGTCAGATTGTCGTGCCAAACTTATCCATACTTTGTACTAATAGTTTACTAAAACTTTTATTCTTTTTGATGTTGTATGGGCATAAAATCAACTTACAAAACTAGGTACGACACCTGTCATATACCAGGGTAAAATGACTAGACTCCCTTTATTAAGGTAACTAATAAACAAGACGGAACAGGAGCTATCAAGTAGAATTTCCGGACAGACATCTTGCTCTATCCCTCTTGTTACAAGGAAACAGTCTACTCACCCATCATACTCCGAATTGGCAGCCGGGTTGACCAAGTCTAGCCCATTTGAATAAAGCCTAATTGGGCCGGATTTTGATCCCCAAGAAATCAAGAAATGTTATTCCAGGCACAACGCCGACCATGACATCATATCCTTTCGCTATAAGGGAATCGGTTGAGATTAAGGGAGTCATCTCCTCACCATCACTAGCTATTTAAACACTAGAACCTTCGATTCAAAGGTACGACAACTTTGGTATCAGTCTTCTTGCTATATCTTTCAAGTACTCAAACTAGTATCACGCTAACTTGACGGTCAAAGAACCCTTAGCCGGTACCACACTGGTACCTATTGACCAACTTCGGCAATCTCTTCCCTTTCTTGCAAGAGGAAGTTCATTTGTGGGGAATTTTTCTCCACAAACTGGTGCTTTCGTTTAGAGCTCGAGAGTCTTATACTCAAAGAGTCACTCCTATCCTTTCATCCAAAAACAATAGTTAAATGCCAAAAAAAGATGGCACGTAACAATGGTAAAAGAGGATGAGGGCGAGGAGGAACACCTACATAGCCTCTCATACCAAGAACTTAGAAAGGCCTGAACTACAAGACAATTAAAAGTAGCAGAACAATCCTCAGCCATTTGAGGAAGTTCAACATGACATGGTTAACTTCATTATCACATAGTTCAAGGAGACGAAGGAGTTCATATATTCCCTCCAATAACATATTAATGAAAGACGTCAGCAAGGACACGCCGATGACAACTAAGAAGGATATGCGACTAAAAATCATGTGGGTGATGATATGACCTAACGGAGTAATTGCAACTCATGGCCATCGGCCAACGACTAGAATCAGTCATGTAATGGGAATGAGGACCAGCGTCTATGTAAGAACTCTCCCCAAAGGGTCGCCAACCACGATGAAACATCACTTTCCCAGACTTAGCGTCGACATGTCCCGTTGGAAAAAGAGATTAAAGGAATCGATCAAGGAAAAAAATGGGCTCCAGCCTCACGGGTAGCTGGAATAGGACATAATCAACCCTACGAAAAGCCTGATCTATATCCTGGAAAAACTACCCCCAAAGAAGTTTGTACTCCTTAGGTTTAAATGCTATGGAGATACAATAGTCCTGGTCAACCACATTCGTCACTTCCGATAAGTGATGGCCCTCTATGAGGGAGAAAATTTCCTGCTTTGTAGTGTAACACCTCTAACCTAATTAACAAATAATTAGTGTCAACTTAAATATGTCAATATCATTAACGTATAGTTACATTGTGTTAAGTATTAGGAAATAATACTTCATAAAATGTCAATAAATGATACAAGTTATGATAAAATGACAAAATAAAGAAGACTAGTACTAGGAAAAAAAATAATGTTAGCTGGCAACTAAAAAAATAAATGAAAAATAAATGATAAGAAAACTTAATGCATGACAAATAAAAGAAAAGAGAAAAAATGAGGCCAAAAGCGGTTGGCCAAGACTTGAACCTTGCACCTTGTGCAAGCAAATGATAAACTCCTAAAAAGGAAACCTATTAGGCTATCAGCACTTTTGTGCTATAATAGCCCTAAGAAAAGTACATAAAGTAAAAGAATGTAGGGAAATTTCTTGAAAAGAATGATGTGTCCTTACCCTAGTGGACCAAATAACCAACCAATTAAAACACATGCACAAAGAGCCTCATGATGTACATTCAGACCCTTAAGTATGAGCATTCTCAAAACCAGACCTTGCGTGTGTAAAGTTTTATGCATTCAAAATTAGAACAGTGTTTGGCTAGAGAGAGAGAGAGATAGAAAGAAGAAGAAGAAGAAGAAGAAGAAGAAGAAGAAGAAAAGAGAAAGCTTTGCATACACCATGAACCAGGACCTGAAGGAAAACCAAGAAAGCTTAATGGGTTGGGGAACCAGTTGAGAATAAGAGAGAAACAACCACTGATAGGTTCAAACCATAACTTTCTCTCTCTAAGACTTTAAAGGAAATATTCTATTTTGAGCTTCACTATTGTTATGTATATGCATATTGTAGTATATATATGTGTTATGTAAAGAAAAATAAAAGAAATCGACTTTAAAAACCCTAACCAGCCATGGTCACCATTGATGTGAAGCTTAAACTGGGTCTGAATCAAGGGAAACAAAATAAGTTTCCATTGCTTGGAACTAAAACTAGAAGTTATTAGGATCTCAAATCCACAAAAATAGCATTGAATGGACCAAAGACAAGAAAGAGAAACCAAGTAATAGGTTTCGGCCTTGAAACCCAACCTCTCAAATCAAGACTTAAACCTAGTTTTATAAACAGAAGATGGAAGCCCATAATGACATGGTCACAATGAGCCAAACCACGCTCAAAACAGTAAAGTAACGAGCTTGAACTAACCCTCGATAACAGACGGTTATAGAAGCTCCAATGGAGCTTTTTAGTGGGTTTCGAACCCCCAAACTAATGAGAATACCTAAGTTAGAACATTAGGAAGTGATCGAAGTTGAAAGTGGAGAGAAAAGTGGCTCCAAAACGTATGATATAGGAAGAAAATTTGTAGGGCTTTAGGGCTACAGTACGAATCGCATAAAGAAGATGATGAATAGTGACTTCGGGTCACGGGTAGGGTCGGATACGGGTCTGGGCTGACCCGTTTAAAATGGATCCTAATAATAAACAGAACAATGTCGTTTGGTTAAGTGGGGCTAACGTCATGCTGACGTCAGCATGACACAGAGAACCGAACTGAACTAGTTGGTTTTTGACTTTTGAACCAGTTCACTTGGAATCTAAACTAGACTGGACAGTTTTGAACCTTTTTCTGAAATTCTATTTTAACCCCAAATGGTTCTATTAATTATGAAATAGGCTAGAAAATTAATTTTTAAAATCCTTTTTAAATAGAAAAAATTACCACAATGCCCTTGAGCCAAAAATTGGCCAAGTAAAGACCAATTAAAATGTAAGAAGAGTCTAACCTAATGTTTTTGGATATTCGAAACTCAATGACAGAGTTTGATTTACTAAATTAGACCCTAAAAAATATGAACAGACAAATGCAATAGTTCTAATTGTATCATAATGTATTAATTAAGCTATCAATTGAGCCCCAATGGCTATGAAAAATACCTACCTTAACATTTTTGGACATTTCGGACCTAATGGTGGTATCCATTTTACTAAATAACGTCCAAAAAATATAGACATGTGAAATGTAAAAATTACCGATATGCACTTAGTGATACCAAAGGCAGTTAAATGTGAGAGATGGTCTATTATGACTTTCTTTGATAAACCGGACTCAATGGTAGAGTCCATTTTAGAAAAATAAGCATCGAAAAATATGATGCATGAAAGTGTAAAATTATAAAAATACCCCTAGGCTTAATATAAGCTATAGATATGCAAATTAAGATTCACAAAAGCCTAAATTAACTATCTTTGACACTCCGAACCTAATGGTGATGTCCTTTTAAAGAAAATAAGACCCGATAACAAACTAAAAAATGACTAATACGTTCTTAAGACTTAATAAAGATACCATAATAGTATAATTGAACTAGAAAGAGCTCTAATGTTGCGTTCCTGACTCATAGGGCCAAACTAAGGGGTCATTGGACCTCGATAAGGTGGGTAATAGGACTAACCATCTAGTCAAGTATATGAAATATAAGACTTTTTTTTTTGAATTGATTTCCTTTATTTGGTTTTGGTTTTGATTTTGGTTCGGTTTCCTCATTAGACTTGTTCAAGTCCCGTAATAGGATTAAATGGAACTAATTACATTCAAAGGCACTAAGCTAATCATCCATCAACAATGTACATTATGGTAGTGTTCAGAGCTGACTCTATAGTCTAATATATATACATCCTATGTACATGAATATCTGAGAAAGGTACAAGCACCCTTGATAAATGAATAAATAAATACATGAATGTAACTAAGTACTATATTGACTTCAGTCCATCTTGTACTACTCCTGCAGCTATCTTCCATCAAGTCAATCCCTACCATTCCCATGAACAGCAAGGGTGAGCCATAACGCTTAGTAGGGTTTTTCAAAACACACAAGCAAGTAGAGTGCAAAAACTAATGCAAGTCCGAAAAGGACACACCCTAAAATCTCGTATGCATCATAAGCACGCACTATCAATATATGCCAAGTACAAGCATAAGTATAAGCATCAAGAAGGTATAACACCACTACATGTGGTTTCACAATAATGGTCAATTAGTCAATATATGGAGGTCGGACACATGACATAAGTAAAAACATATAATTTCACGAAACACCTCCATTTTTTGTTTTAAAGCCATAAGAACAATGTATATAAACATATAACCAATCACAAGATATAAGTATAAGCTTACCAACCCCACGAAGTACCTCCATTTTCTGTTCAAAGCCACAAGAATAATGTATACATTCACAACTAAGCAACCATCCATAATTACCACAGTATCATAAACTGGCAATAAATAATCCATCAATAATCATAAGAAAATATCACATGAGTGTCAAAGGAAATAATCTCAAATAAATTAATCCACAGCAAAAAGGGATAAAGCCTTATTCAACTCATTCCCTTCTCTCAATAATCTCAATCCCATGAGTATCCGCCTAATTTGGCTCCCGATAAGCCTATGTGCTTTATGGGATATTAACCCGATGAAGACAAACGACCACCCACGCGAGTTTACTGCTCACAAGTTGAGGGAAGACACAATCCCTATCATAAATGGAACCCGGGTAAAGTGAAATCTCACCACACTCAAGAGCACACAAAAGACGTGACTAATTCTCATCCCAAGTCCATTTCTCATAGGTGTTCTTTTCCACAATCCCAATTTCTCAATCCACATCACAAACGGTGTTCATCAATATCAATATCCTCTCAAATCTCACACCACTCAGGTACGTTCAACAAGATGTATATCAATATCATCAACATCCACAACAAACGCTAACAACTATAAGAAATGATAAATGATTTAACAAATAGATATAGAAGTAACAATGATCATATATATCCATGATAGAAATAGAAATGATAGTCAGTATTAATTGTAGTGATAACATTTATCCAGTAATATCATATATAACAATCACATCATACTGATAATTCAGTCATAAGGTAATCAATGGTGATAACAAACAGCTCATGTAGATCGTATAATAAATATACACATCAATAAGTCAGGACATTACCCTAGTCCTAATCATCACTTCACTACAAGGAGACACTACATGTGTCTTTCATAACGTTGTTGAATTCTTTATACACTCACTTATCCCATTCCTCGGACTACTCTAGCCCTTAACACTAGGGGATCTTATCAAGTCTTATGGTCGTCTATGGCAAATTACATGTTAGCCTAAACATCGGTTGTTCGCTTTCCCAAAAAAATATAAAAAATGTGTTCCCAGTATAAAAAATCCTAAGGAAGCCTTATCGTATTGTTTATAAGTCATTTGATTGTCTTTTAAACCCATAAGGGCATTTTTATAATTTATCAGACAAGTTATGCGTCTATCGAGATGCCGTTTCTCAAAACCGACCTTGGAATCAGATCGATAAGGCCCAATAATCCTAAAGACACCCTTTTTATATTTTATTAACGCTTCTCAGTATTTGTTGCACGCCTAAGGGCATTTTAGTAATTTTACATATTATTGTGGGACTACCTCGAGTCTCTATTTCATTATTCTGATATCATATTTCAGTCTTTGGCATCTAAAAATATTAGAAACGCCTCTTCTGGATCTTAATTCGGCTTTCAATTACTTAATATAGGTCTAAGGGTATAATTGTCATTTTCTCACTTTATGTGGGACCATCACCGGGTCCCAATTTGTTCAATCTGATCATGTATTTGAATCCTAGGCATCCAAAAACTTTGGGATAGCCCTTTCTAGATTTTAATTAGCCTTTACACTTCTTAATTTAGCATTAAGGGTATTTTCATAATTTTTTATATTCATGTAGGACTACTCCGGATCCCAAACGTCCAAACCGACCCCATCATTGAGTCCGAAATGTCCAAAAACCTTAAGAAAATCGCTTCTTGCATTTTAATTGGCTTTAAAAAATTTGTTCACTGATTCGTAATTAGCTCAAATGAATTTGCCCTTTTATAATTTCTAAAATTTCAATTTCTTAAACTTGTTACCAAATAGGATGAATTGGATTTTATTCCTAATTTTCAAAATAGGGTTAACCCCATTCCAATTTCAATTCAAAATCAAGGTCATAATTTTCCTGTATCCAAACAGACCCTTAGGCCTAAGCTTATTGGACTGGACTCGTGATCCGACTCGACTCAGTCCATGACTTGTGACCCAACTCGGTTGACTGGTCAACGCCAATCGTTGGAACAGTTTGTCTTCTTTGGCGAACTCGCCAAAGTTTTGCGAAAAGTCAAAAATTTTCAATCCAATTTTTTGCGGGTTTTCTCATGGTTTTTCTCTGATTTTTATCCTACTATCCATTTAACATCATTTTATGAAGTTTTAGGCAAAATTAAATGATTTAACAACCCAAAATAGTGGAGTTCCGGTGAGCCCCGATTTTTCGGCGACTCACTATAACTCCACTTTTTGACCTCGATTCTCCTTTCTTTCTGTCTTGACTTCTTCCTTGACTCAAAAGGGTTTATACACAATAAAAATCTGTCACCCAAACTCAAAATTTCCATTCAATTCCCGAAACCCAAATTTCTCCATACATATATATATATATATACACACACTGTTACATGCACATAGATACACCTTGAAACACACACATTATCAAGCACACAACCATCCAAATATATCTAGAACTATATAGAAGGTACTAGAAGTCCCTACCTCTTGTTGGCATTTAGAGAGAGAAATTGTTGAGGAAAGAAAAAGCTTCGGTCTGAAGCTTCCATGGTTTCCGCACCACTGATCCAGCCCACTGTTCCTTTTTTCCTTTTATTCTTTTCCTTTCTTTCTTCTTCTTTTTTTCCTTCATTTATTCTTCTTCCTTCTTGGTTCAGGCTCACTATGTGTGTTACACACACACACACACACACAATCAAACACCTACTTTCTCACACTGAAACACACACCAACACATACACACACATACACACTGTCTACCTCCCTCTCAAACACATATCATGTAACACACACAACACCCTCACTCACAGTTTTTCTCTTCCCCCTCATTGAATACACACACATATGTAGATATGTACACACATATACCTACTTTCGGCTAGAGAGAAAGAAAGAAAAAGGGAGAGGGAATGAGTAGATTTTGAAATAGGGGGGGCGTTTCTTTGTTTCTGCCATAAGGGGGAGAGAGAGAGAAAAAAAACCTTGTCCTCTCCAAGTCCCATCCATCACTTTTGGTTCCCTTACTATGCACCCCCCACACACTAACACACCCTTCCAATACCATAAGTTTGACATGCGTCATACTCTAGAAGACTTCATTTAGCTTCTTGGAGAAGCTTTGCACCCATTCCCATATGCCACGTGGCTAGTTGGCCCACTATGCGTCATATTAGCCCGAATTGAAATTGTCTCAAAATTAGCTCAAACTTGGTACACTAGCTAATTTTGATGCTCTGATTTCAAATATGTAACCCATTTCCCCAAATTCCATCTTTTGGAGTTTCTTATCTATCTGTATTTCGTAGATAACTGTGTAGTCCCGCGACTCACACCAGTTTGGAATAAATCACCAAAATTCTTTTTTAGCCTCATTGTGTCATATTGATGACTTATCGACTCATCTCAAGTCTATGTGACACATCTTCAGTAAATCCCCAGTTTGGCCCCAATCTATGTTGACAATTTACTGAATTGCCCTTTGATAATTGTCCGAGTCCTTACATCTAAGTTAACGATTAAATTACCTAACACTTTAAACAAGTGCTTAATAAGATCTTGAATTGTGTTATAAGGACAGTTGATTAAAGAAAAGATTTTGGCATAAGATTTTTGGACTTCAGGTGAGTATTTCATGCCATGTTTAAGGTGGATTTTATTATATAAATAAATATTGAATTCCTTTATGACTTTGATAATAGATGCCTTTTTCTTAATGTTGTTGTGAATGACTTATCGATATATCATTTTTTCCTTTGTGACTTTTGATAATAGATACATGGTACCCAATTCACATTTTAAATGATTTATTGATATATATATATATATATATATAAATATTGTCTTCTTTCTGATCCTAAAAAATGCCTCATGAGATATTCAAAATACTATACGGTTTCTTACCCATCTTTGAATTGTTTTTACTAAATACTAGATGTAGACCTCTTATTTGGATAACTCAACTTATGATTGGCGATTATTGATTTTGGATGTGATTTTAATGTTTTGAATGGACCAATCTTCTATGTATGGTCATTATCGAATAAATTATGATTTCATCGAACCCTAACCACGGGGTATATTGGTAGTGAGCCGTACAGAACGGCATTATCGAAATAATTCTCTGAATATCAATTTCAGTCAGTGAGGTTCTAATTTACTGACCATAGAAGAGGAACTTATGGAGTTGAACCCTTGTGAATATTGAATCTAAACCATGATTAAACTTTGAATCATCGAACTAAGAATTATCGAACTATGATATTGACTGTCGAACAATGGCTATGATGGAACTATGATATTGATTATTAAACTATGACTATGATTGAAGTATGATATTGATTATTGAATTACAACTATGATTGAACTAAAAAATATTGAAAATGAATTTGACATTATTCGTCGAATTCTTGTACTTTGATTAAATTATAAATTTGGATAATTGATTTATTGAACTATGACTATGACTGGACTAAGAATTATTGAACTATGATTTTGATTTGGTAATAAGGATTATTGAACTATGATATTGAATATTGAACTACGATATTGACTTGAGACTTTTGATTTAAATTTTTCTCTTAGATTATTTGACATGCTTTGAAAATGAATATAGACATTTCAGTATAGGACTACATAGTAGTTTTCAAACTCTTGACATGTTATGAAATTCTCATGGAACCGTCGAGCTCATTACAGATATTTTTCATGTTTTCAGGTAAAGGTTAGACAAAATTGTTTTAGACAATGCGAATTAAGCGCTTAAAGGAGGAAGCGAGTTCTTTTGCTAGATGGATCTTTAATTGAAGATGGATTATGAAATTTTTGCTATGTAGATTTAGACGTGTTATTAGTGAGCTAGTTTAGTTGTGTAATCTAAACATACTCACTAACGCCTTATGTTATGGAAACTACATTATTCGGAGACAAGGGTTTAAATGACTAATCAGGTTGAATGGTATACTTTATGAAATTTTATTTTGCTGCACTTGATCAATGGTAATTAAAAAGATGATTTGATCATTGAAAGATTTTGGAAGCCAATCACGACCCGAATCCACATAGGTTGGGTTTTGGGTTGTGACATGTAGAGTCTTCCTCTCCAGCCTAGAAGACATCGCGCTAAACTGGTACCATAGCTTGATGCTAGGTTTAGTTCGTAGCTTTGGTGACCTATGTTATGCTTTCTTGATGCAATATTCAACTTGTTGGGAAATTAGAAAGGATGTAGAGTATCTCTTCACCCTACGAATGAAATAGAGTGAGTCCCTCTAGGATTACATGAAAAGATTCAAAACGTGATGACAAGCTCTCCATGCTAGCATTCAGGTGGGGGATTCTTGTATCTCGTCTTGTTTTTGACGAATTGGTAAAAAAGAAATGAGAAAACGTGGTAGAGGTTCTTATTTGAGCACATAGGCATATCACGCTCGAAGAAGAAAAAAAGAGCCTAACACGATAGTTTCTAGACAAACATGCCAAGAAAGAAAATAAAGACCGTCTAGAAAGTAACAAGGCTGTGGAGAAAAGATTACGATCATCCGAAAAGAAGAGAGAAGAGAACCAGCCAGGAAAAGGATATACCTCGCTCACCCTTCCGATTAACTAGATCCTGTACCAAGTAAAAGATCAGCCTTGGTGAGGAGGCCCTTGTCAATAAAGAGTGACCTAACAAAGAGGAACTTTGAGAAGTATTGTTCTTTCCACCAAGATAAGGGCCACTACACCCGAGATTGTAAGGCCTTGTGGGAGTGCATTGAAGAGTTAATCTCTCAAGCGTATTTGGATGAGTTTCTCTAGAAGAATATTTGGGTAGGACTGCTTTGGCGGCTGGACAGGGAGGACAAGAATACCGGCCACGGGATAACCGGCATTCCCTATCACCACCAGGCGAAGAGCTTCGGGTAGTGAAAACTATCCTAGAAACAATGCCACCTGATGGAACATCAAACAAAGAAAAACAAATATAATGGAAAAAGGCCAAGGCGGTGGCCTAGGTTAAAATCCCCGGTTCGTTCACTTTAAGTAACACCGGAGATGTGACCTTTTCAGCCAAGGATATATAACGAGTGCATCTCCTGCACTATGATACCTTGGTAATCTCAGTCCAAATAACTAAGTACTTGGTTCGCTATGCATTAATGGATAACGACAGTGTAATATACCTCTTGTTTTTACATACACCGGAGAAGATGGGACTAAAAATAGAATGTTTCACCCTTAAAAAATAGCCATTTGTGAGTTTCAGTGAGGGAATGACATATTCAAAAGGCAACATAATACTATTAGTAGTGGTTGGCCCAACAATCTTGATGATGGAGTTCTTGGTGGTAGACACATCGTCCCTGTATAAAGTGATACTGGGCAAAATGTGGATCCACCAAATGGGGGTGGTACCTTCTACCTTACATTAAACTCTGAAATTCTCTACCCGGCAAAAAAATAAGGACTACCCATAGAGCATGTCATCAAAAGAGATTAGGCAACTTCTAGGAGCTGCGCGATCATTAGACAAAAAGAGTCCAAAAAATTAGCTCCAGCGTCTACTCTTACGCAAGAAATAAAAAGTGTAATGGAGATGGAGTAGGAGCTATAGAACTGAGGTCCGTTCAATGGCGACGATTTTCAAAATTGGACCCCACAGAGGATGCTGAGACCTGGACAAGTCTGGCAAAAGAAGATGTAAAACTAATCCATCTAGATCCATCCAGACTGGAGAGAACAACTCGAATTGGGACATGGCTCACCATCACAGAAAGAGACAATTTCATTCGGTTCCTTCGAGAAAATTGGGATATATTTTCCTAGTTCGCCAAATTTGACCCATGGGTTATTTGTTAGAGACTATTCGTGGACCCA